>CM022299.1:334884303-335194260 GCA_011799875.1 Thinopyrum elongatum | reverse complement strand
AGAATCAGGAGGAGCAAGCACTGGAGCAGAAGTGAGCTTGTCCTTGAGGGTTTGGAAACTTTCCTGACACTTGTCTGTCCACTCAAACTTAACGCCTTTGTGGAGCAGATTAGTCAGGGGCTTGGCGATCTTGGAGAAGTTCTCGACGAATCGGCGACAATAGCTGGCTAGACCGAGAAAGCTTCGGACCTGCTTGGCATTCTTCGGAGGAGTCCAGTCAAGGATAGCCTGAACACGCTCCGGGTTAACGGCAATACCGTCCTTGGAAATCACATGTCCAAGGTAGGTCACTTCAGGAAGCCAGAATTCGCATTTAGAGAACTTGGCATATAATTGGTGCTCTCGAAGTCTCTCCAGAACTAGTCGAAGGTGCTCAGCATGTTCTTCTTTGTTCTTCGAATAAACCAGAATATCATCCAGATATACCACGACGAATTTGTCGAGGTAATCCATGAATATGTAATTCATTAGGTGGGAGAAGGTAGCGGGAGCATTCGTCAGACCAAATGACATGACTGTGTACTCGTAAGAGCCATAACGAGTAACGAATGCAGTCTTCGGAATATCCTCTTCACGAACACGGATCTGGTGATAACCCAACCTCAAGTCGAGTTTAGAAAACACCGAAGATCCAGCGAGTTGATCATATAAATCGTTGATCCGGGGAAGTGGATATTTATTCTGAATGGTTGCCTGGTTGATAGGACGATAATCTTGGACCAACCTATTCATTCCATCTTTCTTCTTGACGAAAAGAGACGGTGCTCCCCATGCAGAGGAACTGGGGCGAATGAAACCCTTCCTTAAGGATTTATCAATTTCCTCCTTAAGCTCGATGAGGTGGTGCAGAGGCATCTTGTAGGGACGCTTCGCAATAGGAGTGGTGCCAGGCTTCAAGTCGATGACGAACTCGACAGCTCTAGCAGGGGGTATTCCTGGAAGTTCTTCTGGAAAAACATCTGGGAAGTCACAGACCACTGGGATATTCTCGATCCCATCAAGTGGAGAAGCATTCAACGCGTTCAAGGCATAAATTTGAGCCTCAGCGTTCCGGGTAAGGTGAGCTTGATAGTTCACCATCTCATTTGATGGGTGCAAGAGGTGTACAACTTTAGTGGCACAATTGATTGAGGCGTAGTGAGCCTTCAACCAATCCATTCCCAGTATAAGGTCAATCTTTGAAGATTGCAGGATAATGGGGTTTGCATCAAAATGCAACCCTTCAACCTCAATAGTAACTCGGGGGCTGAATATGGAAGTTCGGCATCGTCTCGCGGGAGTGTTTATTATTATCGGATGTTGTAGCGTTTCGCACTTAACATCATGCAAGAGTGCAAATTGTTCTGACATGAATGAATGCGATGCACCTGAATCAAATAAAACAGATGCTGGTACTGAATTAACGAGAAGTGTACCCATCACAGTATCTGGTTGATCTGGAGCTTCAGACATGTTGACGTGGTAGTACTGCCCACGACCATAAGAAGGTCTGGCATTATTGTTGCGCTGCTGAGGAATACCACGGCCAATTCCACGTCCAGCAGAAGGGAGAGCTAGTTGATTCTGATTCTGAAATCTCTTCAGCAGGTGACCTGGCTTGCCACACTTGAAGCAAGTCGCTGTCAGGACGAGGTGCTGGAGCTCGAGGTGCTGGAGCTGGCAGGGGCTGTCTCGGTGGTGGAGGTGGGCAGACGTGGTGCCGGCATAAGAAGGTTGTTCGCAGGAAGCTGTGAACGGAACATGCCTTGGGGAAACCAGATGCGTCGCTTCTGGGAAGACGAGCCCGCAGATGAGCCCGACTCACGGTGCGTTCTGGGAAGCTATCCTGTGCTTCTTAAGTCCAGTTTCAACATGTGGCCGTTATTCACCAAGGTGGCGAAATCAAGGGTAATCTTGAACAAGAAGGCTAATATGAATGTCATGGGAGTCCTTCACGAAACTTCTCCTGTCGCGTCATAGTAGGAATAGTCCGCTCAGGTACGAGATAAGTATAGAAACTCGCGCTGATATGATTTCCACAGTTGTTGCCGACACAAGATTACGGAACATCGGCCTTCTTCGAGCTATTACAGCTTGAGGAATGTAGCGGGCAGGAATGCAATCTTGAATTATGCCCAAGTGACAACAGTACCAGGCGGCAAGAGTCTATTCGGGTGAGTGCCCACATTGGGCTGCGGGAGGGGACCTTAAGAAGGTATGTCGCGAAGGTGAAGTGACTTGGGCGACACCAGCAGACTCCATCTCATGGAGATGTCAGCAGCCAGTCATGGCATACAGTGGGCTTTGACTGTGTTGCGGAAAAAACGATGGGACGAGCTCATGAACTCTGGTAAGGTAAGGAGCTGGTTGTGCGATTAGCATCAGGACGAGGGAATTGCTGCACTAAATCCCCGTCATAAACATGGCGGTTGAGTTCAACTGTTTGCATCATCGCTGCCATGTAATCAAGTGGGTGCCGGCGGCGGGTGGCGGGTTGTATGCAGCCCATTCCTGCATCCAAACAGGGGTATTTCGCGATATAGCTTATGCAAGTGTTTAACAATAAACATGATGGTAATCGCATTATAATGAAAGAGTGCAATTAGATGCATAGAAGTAGTCATTAAGACGTACAGATCCATACGCAGTCGGTTACATTCGGGCAAGCATAACGGCGCAAATTGAAAAGCTAGGTACTTGCTAGGCGGCGCGCAGAGGCACGCAGGGGTAAGGAAGTAGTACAACAACGGGACATAGAAAAGGTACATCAGTCGGAGAGAAAACCAAGTTGAAACGGGGAACTTGCAAGTGCGGACGAGACGTTAGTGCAGAAGGATCCTGCGCTCCATGGGGCAACTCTGCTGCAAGAACCCGAGTCTTCGAGAAGAAGAGAGAGGTCCACGTGCAGGCGTGTGACCTCCCACAGCAGGCCAGACATCCATGATGGAATCTCAGATTCTCTGGCTCGGGTAAAGAAGTACCCGGATGCATCCCTCACGAACAATGGTAGAACGTGTCATAGCCTCCGTACGTAGCGTGCTCGAGTGGCAAAACAACCAACAGCAAGGCACGAACAGTGCGATCCAAAGCCTGAGTGCACTAAATCAGAAACCTGCGGGTCGTAGCGTTCGAGACTCTGTACGGGCACAGATAGTATTTTGTAAAAATCCAAGTAGCATCTCCAACAGGTGCTACGGAAATGATGGACCGAAACACAGTATATCCACGTTAGCACTGTGCTCTCCTCGGAGACGTTGCGAACGCCAGGAGAGGCGGCATCATGACCTGCCCATCTCAATCGTCACAGCCTAATCCATGAAAAAGTGTAGCTCTGGGTGTGAGTTGTTCTGCTGATCATAAATCCGAAAACTTCAGCATAGTAATGTTCACTGGGTTGAAATTCGCGTATTAAACATCATAGACCATGTTACTCGTGGTACCAGCTGGTACCACCCGAGTCTACTAGAGGGCGAGATCAGGAACAGCTGGAACATTCCAGGGGCATCACGAGCCCAAGTGCGAAGCACAAGCTGGGTCGTTAGCCGCGGTGGGGGGAAATAGCCGATCCATCGAACAGAAAGGTTCAGGTTGCATACAGAACACTGAGAAATATAACCAATCTCGGAGGAAGGTTTTTGAAACCAAAACAATGGAAAGGAAAGGAAATGATATCAGACTAATCAGACAAAGACAGGAAATCGACTGAATCACAAGTCCCGGGTGCGACTAGAATTAACGAGAACCCATAAATGTCGGCGTTTAGATTTTGCAAACCCGAATAGAAGAGAGGATTAGAATCCAGAGTAAAGACGGGGATAAAAGATCCTAATACCACCCATTGCGAGTGGGCCCGTAAGCCACACAGCCAAGTAGTTAAAACAGTTTTTGGAACATAGACTCAACTTACGGCCAAGGAATGAAAGGGGAACTCCAGAGGCAGTGGCTCTGATACCAAACCGTGACGAACCCGCTTACTAAGTGCACTAATCCATTACACGCCAAATGCAGCTCGATCAAGCCTAAGGACTCAACTGAAGACTATACAACACAACTCTAAAAACATAAAATTAAGCATACAAGCTTAATATTACAAGCCAGGAGCCTCCGAGGCTCGAAGACAAGCGCGATGGCATACAAGCGTCAGCGGTAAGCATAGATATCTGAGTTACAGATAATATACTAGAGAGAGGAGAGATAAGCCTTCACAGAGCGGCCCACTCCAAGTCTTACCCCCCGTCGGTAAATAAAAACACGATTCGACAAGGCGTAGGGCTCTCATGCCCTGGACCCTGCGATCATAGCTCCGGTCGGCGGAAACGGCTCCTCTTAGTAGTAGTACTCGCCAGGCGGATAGTTAGTACTGGGTCGTCGGCTGGGGCTGTCTGGCTCAGGGGCTCCGTCGTCTGTGGCATCAAATGGACAAATGGGGGAAAAGGCAAAAAAAAAGCAAAGTGAGTATGATCCAAGAGTACTCAGCAAGCAAGGATCACACTACAATGCATTCATGTCAAATGGAATGGCTGTATATGTGGACTGGGCGTGCAGAAATGCCAGAGTAGAGGGGGAGAAAGCCTAGTCCTACGAAGACTAGACATCTTCAACAATCTCGACAAGTCTTGAGCATCAGGATCGAGAGCGATGAAACATAAAGTAAAGTAGTAGTAGTAGAATATCATCACACTCGACCGAGATCCTTCTCGAACTCCCTGCGAGAGAAGCAATCCCAGAGACCGTACTTCCCCATTCTCAATCACATGTATTCTAGTTGCTACCGATCGGGATACAACTCGAGTGTCATGTACGTTAGGGAAGGCACGATTAGAAGTTCTTCCCTGAGGGGTGCACCAACTTACCCACACGCCGCCTTAAACTCCGGCCGACAAACTTGTCTGGGTCTTGCCCGGCCTCGGCTAGAGCACCCGCCCGTCAACCCGACCAAAATACTTAACAGACGAGGTCAGACGGGACTACCTATGCCCCCAGGGGTACTTGGGCCATCGCCCCGGGAACATCTGCGCGTTGCGGTGGGCGGGCAGGAAGCGAACCTAGCAACCCCTTATACAAGTCTTCCCCCGGTACCTAGCCCTCTTGCGTGGAACCAGTCCAATCCAGCGAGCGCCGCTACAGTATGCATGACGTTCCATTACGCATTCGGCTGAAAGTATACGACGCAGAACGCCCAACTATGCCCACTGAGTGGTTAGTGCTAGCGGGCCAGAGGCCCCTCGGATCAAATATCCAACCAGTAGTGGATAGAAGGCGGAGCGAGCGGGGAAAAGAGCAGAGACTTCACGATCGAATGTGACCCGTCGCACCAGTCTCGAGAGACTTGCGGCAAGGGGCTAAGAATGCCCGGCCACGCCTGTAGTGATCTGCGGGCCCACCAGGTCAACCCGACTCACACATCACTTCGCGTTAGCTCGCAGCGGGTGGGTACATTCAGGGGCCGTACCGTACTTTAGTATCGTGGTTCATAGTCAAGCATAATTCCAAGGTAACTTGTGTCGGACACCGAAGGGAACCGAGGAATCACCCGTCGTGGAATTCACACGCTCGATGTTATCATCAAGGTGAATGAAGGAGGAATCACCCTTGAGGTCCACATGAGAGGTTTCGCGACGATGTGTTATCGGGGGGTGTGTGTAGGAGTAATCACCCTCGCGTACCAAGACCGGTACAATAACCTAAAGTTAACATCGAAGTGCTTCAAACGAGGTATCTCACCCTAGGCACTCGACGGTACCCAGCAGTGTCGCGGCAACTAAGGGGTAGTGAGTGCAGGTGCAAGGGTCTGGTCTTCAATCCCGATGATGCGGGTTTTGATATCCAGCGGCAGTGGGCGGGGATCAAGTGGAGGTCTCTGTACGTGTCTCTACCCAGCATATAATAATCAGTCTAGGAAGATAAATCCAGTAAGGGTAACAAAGCAGGTACAATCATAGGCTATGCAGCAGATATAGGGCAAAACAGTAGCATAGCAAGTAGGCAGGTCTAATGCAGCATAAGAGAGAAAAGAGTAGGCGATTGAGGCATGCTCAAAATGGGGGTGGCTTGCCTGTTTGCTCGGGGGCAAGGGCAGGTTCTCAGTAGTATCGTCGGGGAGTAGTCGTATCCTGTGCGGCGGTTCTGCCATCGGGAGCTACGTAACGTCGGGGCGACGAGAGAGAGAGAGAGGGGAAGAAAACAGGTAACTAACTGCAAAACAAATGCAACACGGTGCCGTGTGATGCTAGATGCCGTGTAGGGTGCCTAAATATGCATCTAAGTCATTTTAGTTATTTTTAGATTATTCTAGGATTTTTAATATCCGACGTGTGTGCACTATTCATCTGTCGGATTCGGGTCGGAGTTACGAGTTCTTCTAAGTAGGAGGTCTTCCATGGAGAAACAGGATGCCACGATCAGACTCGTCTCGTGTTCTGAGCAACTTTCATGTTTTAACGTTTTTCGATCCGAGCTCACGGTTAAACGTTATAATTTTAAGATTATTCGAATTTAGAAATTATTTATTATCAGAGAATGAATTATGACGTCAGCGTGACGCGCTGATGCACTACAGCAAGTCAAAAGGACGGTTGACCAGTCAAAATGACAGATGTGGGTCCAGTGGGACCACATGCAGCCTCTATTTAGTTAACAGTGATTCAGTTTAATTACCAAGGGATTAATTAGGGGGTGGACCCCAACATGGAGTGAGACATTAGTTAATTAGTTTATTTTTATTTCTAAAATGTCTTTAATTAATTAATCAGGGAGGTGGGGCACGCTGTCAGCGGGCTGGGTCCGGTCCAGCAGCAAAGCTGACTGGTCAAAACTGGCGGCCGGGGGCCCCTGGGACCACAGGGTCAGGACCCAGGGGTGGGCCCCGCCTTGTGCCACAGTCAGCGGGGCGGGCGGTTTGGTCGCCGGCGACCAAATCGCACGGCGGCGCGTTCGCCGGAGTGTGCCGGAATCGAGCTATAGGGGCTCGTGTTCGAGACTGGGCTTGGGTGACGTTCGAAAGCAGGGGACTCGCCCGTCGCGTGGGAGTGGTCCTGTCGCCGGAATCTTACCGGATCGTCGACGGTGAGGCTCGCGGGCGGCGCCGGATGTTAGGGTTGGACGGGATCGCGGCTGACGCGGCTCTCGAGGGGTCGGTACGTGCGGGTGCGGTTCGACTCCCGGGGTTAGCCGGAGGAGCACAGCGCGGTGCTTACGCCAAGCAGGAAGCGGCCATGGCCAACGAGCAACGAGCTCGCGGCAGGCGGCCAAGCCCGCTACCGGGGCGGCTAAGCTACGGCGGTTCACTATGCGCAGGGGAGAGAGAGGAGAAGGAGGGAAGAAGCTCACCGTGCGAGGCTACACAATAGGACCGGCGAGTGGTTTTTTTAGTAGCTGCTGCGCCGGGGAGCGACGAGAGGCGCCGGCGACGCGAAAGCAAAGGGGCGGAAGAAGAACGACGCCTGTGGAGCTGCCCTGCTCACCAGAGAGCTTACAGGCGACGCAGGTCGACACGGCGGAGGCGAGGGACATCTCGACGAGGCGTGCGAGGCGGGAGCCGTGCGCGGGCACGGCGCGAGCGGCGGCCGGCGCGTCGGCTGCTCCCGGATCTGAAGGGGGAAGGAGACAGGCGAGGGCCGCGTTGGCTTGAAGGAGAATGACCGGGCGGACCAGGGGGGGTGGACAGGGCCGTCTTATCCCTCCATCCTCAGTAGTGTCGGCGGCATCAGCGTGTCGGCGCCGTCCAGCAGGCCGAGGCGCGCGCTCGGCAGGGGACGCGCCGACACGACGAAGGGAGAGGGGGAGCGGCCTGGTGGCTTGGGTCTAGTTGCACTGGAACTTAGGGCCAGGTCACAGTAGTTTTTCACTTTTTTTTTGTTCTTTAATTCTTTATGTTTGGAAGAGGAAAATGATTTAGCCACTTGCAGTTTTGTAAATATAGGAACGTCCAAATATTACAGTGCCATTTTAGCCTCACCAAAAAAGTGGTTTGGACAAATTTGGAATCCATTGTGAAGGCTGAAAAGAATATTTAATGAAGTTGAGAATATTACTGTTTAGTGCTGTTTCACTTGTTAGAGACTTTTCTAACTGACCAACTTCAATGATGATGATTTTACGAAGTTTCCTGGATTATTGCCATTTAATGACATTTATCCAACAGTGGTTTGATCAACCTTATATCACTTGTGAGATTTGAAGTTGAATTTTCAGATCGTGGATGATTTGAATTGGATTATTAACCCATATGACATGGCACGTGCAAAGTGATCTTCATGACTTGGACAGTTTTAACAGAGTGTCACAGAGTTATTACAAGGGGTGTGTACAGGTGCAACTCAGGTCCTGGCCCCTTTGATTATTTGCAGGCGGACCTCTCCTTCTTCAATGCAGCGAGTGCGGGGCCGGAGGGACGACGGCTCACCCAGGAAGGCAGAAGCACGCCCTTCCTGGGCGGGAGTACTCCTGAAGTCCCCAGCCCGAGGGTCAGAGACCAGCTCGGTACTCCCTCGAGATCCCATGTGACCACAAATTACCAGCGGGAAAGACTTCCCTAAGGAGTCTGGCCTTCGTCGAGTGGCGTCAATGCCTTTAGGCTCGGTTGAGATGCATACCTCAGGGCGACCAGCGCTGTCTCGATCAGTCGGATAGATATTTATCACAAGGTTTACGGGTTTAAGGTGCCATCTGAGCTCATTTATTTCGAAGATTTCTCATATGTGTCTGTTAAGTCTAAAGGCAAACAACACTTGCCAACACGGCAGTAGTAGCCCCTAAGCTTGATATGGGGCGAGAATGCAGTAGCGAGGTTGATTTGAACTTAACAAGATATTTTGTGATAGGGTGCTCGGGGAGGACATGATTGCATATCTCCATCATATCTATAATGTTTGATTGTTGCTGACAATATTCTACACCTTTACATACTTTTGGCAACATTTTATATATTTTTCGGGGACTAACATGATTGATCCAGTGCCCAGTGCAGTTCTGGTTTTTGCAGTGTTTGTTTGTTTCGAGAATATCCATATCAAACGAAGTCCAACACATAAAAATTATGGAGATTTATTTTGGAAATATATGTGATTTGGAGATGGATCAACGCCAAACGGAGGCCACAACCTCCACTCCCACAGGGCGCGCCTGGCCCCCCATGGCGTGGATGGGTGCCTAGTGGGCACCCGTAAGTCGTTTGGTTGCGGGATCTTCTGCGGCAGCAAGGAAGCTTATTCGTAAAAAAAAATTGGTATATTAAAATTTCGTGCAATCGGGAATTGCTGATCTCCGGGATTTAAGAAAAACGGTTTTTGTGAAGGGCCAGGAAAACAGGAGGACGCAAAACAGAAGAGAACCGGGAGAGAGAGATCCCAATCTCGGAGGGCTTTTCCCAGCCCCTCCGCCGCCAGGAGGCCATGGACCAGAGGGGGAAATAAAAGGCAATCACCTCCCATCTAGGGTGAGGCCAGGAAGGAAGAAGAAGAAGGAGGGGGGCTCTCTCCCCATCTCTCACCGTGGCGCCGGAAGTGCCGCCGGCGGCAAGGATCGTGACGGCGGATCTACACCATTAACCTTGCGACCGTCAAACACCAAAACTTTCTCGCCTCTATGTAGCGGTTTGTGTAGCCTTTCTATTCCACTGTAATTCTCTACTTAAACACTGGTGCTAACATATATTATATTATCAATGATATGTGGCTATCCTATGATGTTGAGTAGATTGTTTGTCTATGGGTGATGATGATCATGATGGTTTGAGTTGTATATTGTATTTTGGTGCTGTCTATGGTGCCCTCCGTGTCGCGCAAGCGTGAGGGATCCCTGAGTAGGGGTTGCAATCGTTCATGATTGTCGTTATGGGGGTGGCTAGAGGGAACAAAGCTTACGCCCGAGTAAGGGGGTTGTTGGGTATTGTGAGTAAAGAGGACTTGATACTTAATGCTAGGTTGGTTTGTACCTCTTAATGACTTGGTAGTTCGCGGATGTGCTACAGTTCAAATCTAACGTGCATAGTCCAAGTCATGGAACGTATGTTATGTAGCTCATGATCTCCCTCATTAAAATTGCAATAATGATTACAGTTCTAGTTATCGATTGCATAGGACAAATCTTCTCTCGGTGTTACAAAAAGCTTCTACGTCAGTACTAAATATTATATCCTGCAATTATTCATAGTTTTATTCTCGCAAAGTACGTCTAGTTTATTCTTGTTCTAGGTTAAGGCGAACGTTAAGGTGTAGTAAGGTTGTACGGGGTGATAGAAATGAGGGAATGATTGTTGTACTTAGATCCTAGTTGGGTTCGAACTCTTATTTATGAAAAAAGGCTAACAACATTGATACCTATACTTGGGGTTTAAGACCCTTTTCGGCGCCGTGCCGGGGGCAATAGCGTGGGGTTGATATTTCTGGTGTGCTTGTTTGCTTTACACTAAGTATATTATTTTCTGTTTCTAAGCTGTTCTCTATCTGTTTAGTTATGGTATGGAACACGAAATACCAAAAAAAAAAATTAGTTGTACTTGCTACTCAGGAGACTTGGGGAAAACCTCCTAAAACCCTCGATGCTCGTTATATGGAAAAAATTAACAAATACTTTGAAATCCTGAGAAAACCCCATTCAATTGATAAGTGAGAGAACGTTGGACAACGTTGAATACTTTAGGGATTATCGTTGACGCTCCAAGGGAAACTATTATGGGACAAATTGAAGTGTTGATTGGATGCTTGGGATTTGATTGCTTGAGATATGGGATTATACATTGGTGCTCTAGGATGAAGGCTCACAACTTCCTATGTCTAGTGAATTATGATCAATGAAACCTTAGCTCTTATAATGGTAGATATGATTATTGATGTCGGATCGAATAGAAAGAATTTGTGCTTTTAGAGGGTGGTTATGAAATGAATCTGTGTTTGAAAAGTATGAGATTTGATGATCTGTTTATAGACTGAAATTTTGTCTATACTTAATATTATGAGATTATAAATACAATTTTGATATTGATGTATTTTATTGAGAAAGCTCCGTGTTACCACAAGAAGAGATAATATTTTTCAGGAAAACTAGGGAAGAAGAAATTAATGAAATGTGAGATCATTGGACGAAAAGATTGATGAGGAGAGCGAAGAAAGAACAAAAGAGGAAGATCGCTTAGCTACCTGTGCACCTTCTAATGTGAGAGTAAAATCTCCAACTCATACACATGTTTAATTTCCCTTCGTGTTACCGAAGTGTTGCTAGTGATCCGTTGACGGTTGAATTTGAAATACCCTTTTTTGATGAATTGATGCTGCTATGCTGTGGCCATGAGGCCAATAGAATATGCTTATGGAGATGACTTTGCTATAGTTCCTTATGTAAGAATGACCTTGTTCTATTGCACCCACACATGATAGTCGTATTATCTGTTTGAATTTCCAAACTACACTATATCGGAGAAGTGAGTTTGTTTATTAAGGATATATTGATGGGTCTGGTTTTACTACTACACAGTATGATTTTGATGAATATAATATGCATGTGCGTGCTGCGCCTACTTGCAATATTATGAGCGAGGAAACTACATCTCGGTCTTTTATGTTCAACACGATTAAATTGCAAGAACAAGCAATTGGTTTATACTATGCATTGGCCCTTTACTTGATATGCTGAATTGGTCTTTTAGACATGCGATGCATAGGGAAGAGGGTTAGAATTCATCATGCTGATTTAATTGCTTTGTGCTCACTACAAGTACAATCATTGTTTATTAAAATGGGCTTGATATTTACTTGGATCGGGTGGATTTCAATTATTGAGCACTTTATGCCTAGCTTAAGTGGCTGTAAAGAAAGCGCTGATAGGGAGACAACCCGGAAGTTTTTTAGAGAGTGCATTTTATTTTGTTGTGTGCTTTTATAAAAGTTTAGAAACAAAAAAATTATAGCGGGGAACTAAAAACTTTTCAAAAAGAAAAGTGAACGTGAGAAAGACGAAACCACGTTGGAAGTGGGGGACGTTCCTTGAAACTTCTTTAATGCCATGGAAAAACTTGTGATCTTACATTATAGAAACTTGTTCAACAAAAACTATTATCCCCTTGTACAAAGTCTTGTATTATAAAAATAATGTGCCAGGATTTGCCTTTAGGAGTTTAGATGATTGTGGTATGTCGCGGTACAAAAACAGAAACTTTGGTTGTAGTGCATGAATTATACATTTTTTTACTGGAGAACATCAAAAGGTCTGTCAAATTTCTACTAGTACTTCTAGCAATTTTTTTTTATTTTTGTATCCTTGTTTTTTCAGGACATTTTTAGAGTTACAGAAGTATGATCAATGTTTGATGCTAGCAGGACTGTTCCTGTTTGTGACAGATTGTTGTTTGATGCTTGTGTTGCTTGTTGATGGAACTATGGAGTGTATCGAGTGGTATAAGCCAAATGAAAAGTTAGAATATCGTAGGGATAATGAAAAAAAAAATATGAATGGGTTTGCAACAAATACTTTAAAGTAGTGATTTGCTTATTATACAACGGATCTCACGAAGGTTTTGTTAATTTTTGGGTGAGATGCGAATGTTCGAAGATCGAGGAGGGTCCGATATGAGGAGAAGGAGGAGAGGCAAGAGTTCAAGATTGGGGATGCCCAGCAGGCACCCCAAAGTAATAGTCAAGAGACTCAAGCGTCTAAGACTTGGGGATGCACGGAAGGCATCCCATCTTTCTTCAACAGTATCGGTATATTTCAGTTTTTGTTTTGTTATGTGATATGCGTAAAATCTTGGACGTCGTGTTTTTTTCTTTCAACTAATTGCACCATGCTGTATGAGATAGTCCTGGTGGATTTATAGAAGCTCTTTGGCATTGCACTTTATTACTTGTGGTATGGCTTATAGAAGGCTTCATGTGGCTTCATTTAGTATCATTTGAAGTTTGGTATGGCCTATTCTCACAATGGGAAAACCGTTATTTGTAGAGATGCTCTTTTGCTCACTTATATTATTAGAGTGTGGGAAGTATCTTTGTAGAAAGAATTAAACCTCTCTTGCTTCATCTTATATCTATTATAGAGAGTCAACAGAATGTCATTCACATGGTAGTCAATTAAAATCCTACTATAAAACTTGTAGATCACTGAATATTGATATGTTTGAGTCTTTAAAGTTTGCGAGTATAGAGATGATGTATGTGGGTGGTGTGTACTAGTGGAATGATGGTGGTTAGTGGGAATATTGGTGTTGTTAAGGTTTGTGATTCCCACGAAGCATGCACGTATAGTGCCTCGTTATGCTATGAATGTGGAGAATGATTTATTATGATTGTTCTTCCTTATGAGTGGACGTCGGGGACGAGCGATGGTCTTTGTCCTAACCAATCTATCCCCTACGGGCATGGCATAGTAGCTACTGTGCTTAGTAGGGCAATAATAACTTTGCAATAAGTATGTGAGTCATGGTATACGCCACTCTTACCTCCACAATTGCTGCCTCTTCAGTACGGTGCATTTGCCTTCCCTTCTACCCGAGATGTGGTTGCAACCTCGCAGGTTGCATCAAAACCTCGTGATATTGATACACTCTTCACAAATAAGCCTCATTATATCTTCCTAAAACAGCCACCATGCCTATCTATTATGGCATTTCGTAGCCTTCCGAGTTATTGCATGCAACTTCCATCATCATCAGTACATGACTTGAGCATTCAATTGTAATATGGATTGCATGATGTAAGAAGCTAGCATGATATTTCATGGCTTGTCGCGTTTTTTGTTATCTTTTGCCACGCTAGATTCAGCCATCCTTGGGTACACTGCAGAGGCATTCTATATAGTCATTTCTAGGTATCGAGTTTGTATTTTATTTCTTTTGAGGTATAAGTAAATAAGAAGTGTGGATGATCATCATTATTAATTATTAGAGCATTGTCCTAGTGAGGAAAGGATGATGGAGACTAGTGATTCCCCACAAGCGGGATGAGCTCCGGACCAAAATATAAAAAAAGAAAAAAAGGAGGCCAAAAAGAGCCCAAGAAAAAAAAAAGAAAACAGAAAAGAGATTAAAAAGAGAAGAGAAGGGGGCAAATGTTACATCCTTGTCACACTTGTGCTTCAAAGTAGCACCATGTTTTTCCATATGAGAGATCCTATGTTAGTCACTTTCATATAGTGGGACTTTTATTATAAGAACTTGGGACTTGATATATTCTGATGATGGGCTTCTCAATCGCCCGGAGGTCTGAGCAAGCAAGTGGAGCACACCCACTTAGTTTTAATATTGAGCTTTCCTACACTATAGCTCTTAGTGCATCCATTGCATGGCAATCGCCTACTCCTCGCATTATATCAATTGATGGGCCATCATCCATAGCCCGTTGATTAGCCGCGTCGATGTGAGACTTTTTACTTTTTTTTTGTCTTTCTATGTTTACACTATTATACTACTTATCCAACCATAGTGTGTGTCCATGGCTTGCGATATGTATTGCGTGGGGGGTGTTGGAGGAATTGAAAAGGCTGAAGCACGTTTAAATTTTTAGAAAAATTATGAA
Organism: Thinopyrum elongatum; assembly: GCA_011799875.1. Lineage (NCBI taxonomy): Eukaryota > Viridiplantae > Streptophyta > Magnoliopsida > Poales > Poaceae > Thinopyrum > Thinopyrum elongatum. Next base: position 335,179,774 of record CM022299.1, on the reverse strand, counting down.
CCCCCCCAACCTTGCTCGGCTTGTCATTCCGGATAGCTCTGCTAACTGACTAGCAGTAATAGTCTCCTTAACTGGCAGAAAGTGTGCAACCTTGGAAAGTTGGTCAACGACGACAAGAATAGCATCGTGACCCTTCTGAGACTTGGGAAGACCAGTGATGAAGTCCATTTGCACTTTATCCCACTTCCATAGAGGAATAGGGAGCGGTTGCAGAATTCCAGCAGGTTTCTGATGTTCTGCCTTCACGCGACGACAAACGTCACACTCGGCAACATAACGAGCAATATCCTGCTTCATCCTAGACCACCAGTACCTTTGACGAAGATCTCGATACATTTTGGTACTACCCGGATGGATAGACAGCGGTGTATCATGGGCCTCCCTCATGACTTTGTCAGTCATCAGCTCGAAGCGAGGTACTACGATGCGGTCTCTGAAATATAATGTACCATCTTCAGCAACTGAGAAATCCCGATACTTAGCAAGGTGAAGCTCCTTCTTCATCAAGTCAATTTCAGCATCTTTGGCTTGCGCTTCTTTAACAGCCTTCAGAAGGTCTGGCTGTACCACAAGGTTATTAAGAGAACCCTGAGGAAGAATTCGCAGATTCAGCTGAGTCAGTTCTGCGTGAAGACGAGGTTGAGCTTGCCTAACCATGAGGTTGTTGCAATATGACTTGCGACTCAGGGCATCGGCCATTACATTAGCTTTGCCCGGGGTATAAGAAATACCGCAGTCATAATCCGCAATAGCTTCTAACCATCGTTGTTGTCGGAGATTAAGATCCGGTTGAGTGAATAAGTATTTCAGACTTTGGTGATCGGTATAAATTTCACACCGATTACCCAGAAGGTAGTGTCGCCATAACTTCAATGCATACATCACTGCTGCAAGTTCAAGATCATGCACTGGATAATTCTCTTCATGTGGACGCAATTGACGTGAAGCATATGCAATTACTCTCCGCTCTTGCATTAGGACGCAGCCTAATCCCTGACGAGAGGCGTCGCAATATATGACAAAGTCCTTGCGAGAATCAGGAGGAGCAAGCACTGGAGCAGAAGTGAGCTTGTCCTTGAGGGTTTGGAAACTTTCCTGACACTTGTCTGTCCACTCAAACTTAACGCCTTTGTGAAGCAGATTAGTCAGGGGCTTGGCAATCTTGGAGAAATTCTCAATGAAACGGCGACAATAACTTGCAAGCCCGAGAAAACTTCTGACTTGCTTGATATTCTTCGGAGGGGTCCAGTCAAGAATAGCCTGAACTCGCTCCGGGTTAACTGCGATACCGTCCTTGGAAATCACATGTCCAAGGTAGGTCACTTCAGGAAGCCAGAATTCGCATTTAGAGAACTTGGCATATAATTGGTGCTCTCGAAGTCTCTCCAGAACTAGTCGAAGGTGCTCAGCATGTTCTTCTTTGTTCTTCGAATAAACCAGAATATCATCCAGATATACCACGACGAATTTGTCGAGGTAATCCATGAATATGTAATTCATTAGGCGGGAGAATGTAGCTGGAGCGTTTGTTAAACCAAACGACATGACTGTGTACTCGTAAGAGCCATAACGAGTAACGAATGCAGTCTTCGGAATATCCTCTTCGCGGACACGGATCTGGTGATAACCCAACCTCAAGTCGAGTTTAGAAAACACCGAAGATCGATCAACTTGCAGGATCCTACTCTCCGTGTGCACTCTGATGCAGAATACGGTCTTATCGAATGACAACTCGGAGTATAATACAACTCGGAGAGAAAGGTTAAACAAAACAATGGAAAGAAAAATGATTATCAGACTAATCAGATCAACGACAGGGAAATCGCACTGAATCCAGCTCTCCGGGTGGATAGAATTAACGAGATCCTAAATGTCGGTGTTAGTAAATTTTATTAAACCCGAATAGATGAGAGATTAGAATCCCAGAGTAAAGACGAGGAATAAAAGATCCTAATACCATCCAGTTGGCGACGTGGGCCCGTAAGCCACACAGCCAAGTTAGTAAAACAATTTTTGACCACTAGACTCAACTTCGGCCAAGGAATTGGAAAGGGGGAACTCCTAGAGGCAATCGGCTCTGATACCAACCTGTGACGACCCCGGCTTAATCGTGCACTAATCATACACGCAAATGCGCACGATCAAGCCTAAGGACTCACTTGAAGATATCACAACACAACTCTAAAACATAAAATAAGTCATACAAGCTTAATATTACAAGCCAGGGCCTCGAGGGCTCAAATACAAGCTTGATGGCATACAAGCGTCAGCGGAAGCATTAGATATCTGAGTACAGATATATTACAGAGAGAGAGAGAAGCCTTCACAGAGGCGGGGTAAAAATAAAAACTACGATCGAAAGGCGTAGGCCTCCTGCCCTGGACCCTCCGATCCTACTCCTGGTCGTCGAACGGCTCCTCGTAGTAGTAGTACTCGCCAGGCGGATAGTAGTACTGGTCGTCGGCTGGGGCTTCTGGCTCAGGGGCTCCGTCGTCTGGTGGCATCAAATGGAATATGGGGGAAAAAGAAAATAAAGCAAACGTGAGTACTCATCCGAAGTACTCAGCAAGCAAGGATCTACACTACATATGCATCATTGTCAAAGGAATGGCTGTATATGTGGACTGGGCTGCAGAAATACCAGAGTAGAGGGGGAAAGCCTAGTCCTATCGAAGACTAGCATCTTCAACACTCTTCGATAGTCTTGCAGCATCAGGAGAGAGCAGATGAACATAATGTAAAGTAGTAGTAGTAATCTCATCAACCTCGACCTGAGATCCTTTCTCGACTCCCTGCGAGAAAGCAATCCCAGAGCCGTACTATCCAATTCTCATCACATGTTCTAGTTGTACCGATCGGGATACAACTCCGAGTGTCCGTTACCGTAGGACAGGCTATCGATAGAAGTTTCTTCCCTGCAGGGGTGCACCAACTTACCCACCACGCTCGCTTAACTCCGGCCGGACACACTTTTCTGGGTCATGCCCGGCCTCGGCTAAGCAACACGCCGCAACCCGACCAAATACTTAACAGAGAGGTCAGCATGCCGGACTAACCTATGCCCCCAGGGGTCTTGGGCCATCGCCCCGGGAACTCCTGCGCGTTGCGTGGGCGGCCGGAAGCAGACCTAGCAACCCCTTAATACAAGCGCGGTTGCGTAACCAGTCCAATCCAGCGCGCGCCGCTCAGTCGCTGACGTCCATTAAGCTTCGGCTGAAGTATACGACGCAGAACGCCCATACTATGCCCACGTGATGGTTAGTGCTATCGGGCCAGAGGCCCCTCGGATCAAATATCCAAACCGTAGTGGATTAGGAGCGCGCGGAAACGAGCAGAGACTCACGATCGATGTGACCCCGTCGCCCCGTCTCGAGGACTTGCGGCAAGGGCTAAGAATGCCCGGCCACGCCTCGTAGTTATCTCGCGGGCACCATCCAGGTCAACCCGACTCCACATCACTTCGCGTTAAGCTCGCGCGGGTACCCCTCAGGGCCGACCCATCTTTAGTATCGTGGTTCATAGTCAAGTCATAATATCCAAGGTAACTGTGTGTCGGACACCGAAGGGAACCATGAGGAATCACCCTCGATGGAATTCCCGCTCGATGTTATCATCAAGGTGAACGAAGGAGGAATCACCCTCGAGGTCCACACTTGAGAGGTTGCGCGACGATGTCGTTATCGGGGGTGGTGTAGGAGGAATCACCCTCGCTTACCACGACCGAGTAACTAACCTACAAGGTTAACATCAGAAGTGCTAACGAGGTATCACCCTCGGCACTCGACGGTAACCCAGCAGTGTCGGCAACTAAGGGGTAGTGATGTGCGGTGCCAGGGTCTGGTCCTCAATCCCGATGATCGGGTCTTCTGATATCCAGCAGGGCAGTCGGGATCAAGTGGAGGTCTCTGTCGTGTCTCTACCCAGCCTATAATAATCAGTCTAGGATAACCAGTAAGGTAACAAAGCAGGATACAATAATCAGGCTATGCAGCAGATATAGGAAAACAGTAGCAGTAGCAGTTCTAATGCAAGCATAAGAGAGAAAAGAGTAGGCGATATAGGCATGCTCAAAATGGGGGTGCTTGCCTGTTTGCTCGGGGGCAAGGGCAAGGTCTTCAGTAGTATCGTCGGGGACGTAGTCGTACTCCTGTGCGGCGTCTGCCTCGGGAGCTACGTCAACGTCGGGGGCTACCGAGAGAGAAGAGGGGGAAGAAACAGGTAAACATAATGCAAACAAATGCAACACGGTGCGTGTGATGCTATGATGCAGTGTAGGGTTGCCTAAATATGCATCTAAGTCATTTTAGTTATTTTTAGAATTATTCTAGGATTTAATATCCGACGTGTGTGCACTATTCATCTGTCGGATTCGGGTCCGGAGTTACGAGTTCTTCTACGTAGGAGGTTCCGATGGAGAAACAGATGGCACGATCAGACTCGTCTCGTCGTTCTGAGCAACTTTCATGTTTTAACTTTTTCGATCCGAGCTACGGTTTAAAAGTTATTAATTTTTAAAGATTATTCGAATTTCTGAAATTATTTTATTTATCAGAAAATGAATTATGACGTCAGCATGACGCGCTGCTGACATCAGCAAGTCAACAGGACGGTTGACCAGTCAAACCTGACATGTGGGTCCAGTGGGACCCACATGTCAGCCTCTATTTCTTTAATCAGTGATTCAGTTTAATTACCAGGATTAATTAGGGGGTGGACCCCACATGTCAGTGAGACATTAGGTTAATTAGTTTATTTTTATTTCTAAAATGTTTTAATTAATTAATCAGGGAGGTGGGGCCCGCCTGTCAGCGGCTGGGCCGGTCCAGTCAGCAAAGCTGACTGGTCAACTGGCCGGCCGGGCCCCTGGGACCCACGGGTCAGTGACCCAGGGGTGGGCCCCGCCTGTGCCACGTCAGCGGGGCCGGCGGCTGGTCGCCGGCGACCAAATCGCACGGCGGCGCGTCGCCGGAGTTGGCCGGAATCGAGCTATAGGGCTCGGTTCGAGCCGGGCTTGGGTGCGTTCGAAAGCCAGGGGACTCGCCCGTCGCGTGGGAGTGGTCTCGTCGCCGGAATCTACCGGAGCCGTCGACGGTGAGCTCGCGGGCGGCGCCGGAGTTCAGGGTCTGGACGGGATCGCGGCTGCGCGGCTCGAGGGGGTACGTGCGAGTGCGCGTTCGACTCCCGGGGTTGCCAGGAGCACAGCGCGGTGCTTAGCCAAGCACGGAAGCGGCCATGGCCACGAGCACGAGCTCGTCGGCGGCGGCCAAAGCACGACTACGGTGGCGGCTAGCTACGGCGGTTCCTATGGCGCAGCGAGAGAGAGGAGGGGAGAAGCTCACCGTGCAGGCTCACACATAGGCCCGGCGAGTGGTTTAGTAGCTGCTGCGCCGGGGATCGACGGAGAGGCGCCGGCGACCGAAGCAAAGGGGGCGGAGAAGAACGACGCCTGTGGAGCTCCCCTGCTCCACCAGAGAGCTTCAGGCGACGCGGTCGACCACGGCGGAGGCGAGGGACATCTCGACGAGGCGATGCGAGGCCGGTAGCCGCGAGCACGGCGTCGAGCGGCGGCGGCCGCGTCCGGCTGCTCCCGGATCTGAGGGGGAAGGAGAAGCGAGGCGAGCGTGGCTGAAGGAGGAATGACGGGGAGGACCAGGGGGAGTGGACGGGCGCCGTTCTTATCCCCTCCTCCTCACTGTAGTGTCGGCGGCATCGCCGTGTCGGCGCCGCAGCGGCGAGCGCGCGCTCGGCCAGGGACGCGCCGACACGACGACGGAGAGAGAGGGGAGCGGCCTGGTGGGCTGGGTCTAAGTGCACTGTGCACTTAGGCCCTGTCCACAGTAGTTTTTCACTTTTTTTTTGTTCTTTAATTCTTTTCTGTTTTGGAAATGATTAAGCCACTTTAGCAGTTTTGTAAAATATGGAACTTGGTCCAAATATTACAGTGCCATTTTAGCTCTCACCAAAAAGTGGTTTGGACAAATTTGGAATTCATTTGAAGCTGAAAAGAATTTAAATGAATTTGAATATTCTGTTTTAGTGCTGTTTCATCTTGTTAGAGTCACTTTTCTAACTCCAACTTCAATGATGATGATTTTACGAATTTTCCTGGATTATTTGCCATTTAATGAACATTTTCCCAACAGTGTTTGATCAACTTTATAATTCACTTTTGAATTTGAGTTGATTTTCAGATGTGGATTTGAATTGGATTATTAACCCATATGACATGGCACTGCAAATGATCATGACTTGGCAGTTTTAACAGAGTGTCACAGAGTTTATTACACGGGGGTGTTACAGGTGCCATCTCAGGTCCTGGCCCCTTTGATTATTTGCAGGCGGACCTCTCCTTCTTCAATGGCAGCGAGTGCGAGGGCCGAGGGGACGACGGCTTCACCCAGGAAGGCAGAAGCACGCCCTTCCTCGGGAGTTACTCCTGAAGTTCCCCAGCCCGAGGGTTCAGAGACCAGCTCGGCTACTCCCTCCGAGATCCAATGTGCCACAAATTACCAGCGGCGAAAGACTTCCCTAAGGAGTCTGGCCTTCTCGGAGTGGGCGTTCAATGCCCTTTAGCTCGGTAGATGCATACCTCAGGGCGACCAGCGCTGTCTTCGATCAGTCGCTAGATATTTTATCACAAGGTTTACGGGTAAGGTCCATCCTGAGCTCATTTTATTTCGAAGATTTCTCATATTTGTCTGTTAGTCTAAAGGCAAACAACACTGCCAACCACGGCAGTAGCCCCTAAGGCTTGATATGGGCGAGAATGCCCGTAGCGAGGCTTGATTTGAACTTAACAAGATATTTTTTGATAGGGTGCTCGGGCGAGGAATGATTGATATGTCTCCATCATATCTATAATTTTTGATTGTTTCATGCCAATATTCTACAACTTTTACATACTTTTGGCAACATTTTATATTATTTTTGGGACTAACATATTGATCCAGTGCCCAGTGCCAGTTCCTGTTTGTTGCATGTTTTTTGTTTCGCAGAATATCCATATCAAACGAAGTCCAAACACGATAAAAATTTATGGAGATTTATTTTGGAATATATGTGATTTTTGGGAGATGGGATCAACGCAAACGGAGGCCCACAACCTCCACTACCCACCAGGGCGCGCCTGGCCCCCCCTGGCGTGCGATGGTGCCTAGTGGGCACCCCGTAAGTCGGTTGGGGCTCTTCTTCGGCCGCAAGGAAGCTTATATCCGGTAAAAAATTGTATTAAAATTTCAGTGCAATCGGAATTGCGGATCTCCGGGAATTTAAGAAACGGTGAAGGGCCAGAAAACAGGGACGCAAAACAGAAGAGAACCGGGAGAGAGATCCAATCTCGGAGGGGCTCCAGCCCCTCCGCCGCCATGGAGGCCATGGACCAGAGGGGGAAATCACCTCCCATCTAGGGTGAGGCCAAGGAAGAAGAAGAAGGAGGGGGGCTCTCTCCCCCTCTCTCCCGGTGGCGCCGGAGTGCCGCCGGGGCAAGGATCGTGACGGCGATCTACACCATTAACCTTGCTACCGTCAACACCAACTTTCTCGCCCTCTATGTAGCGGTGTAGCCTTTCTATTCCCACTGTAATTCTCTACTTAAACATGGTGCTAACACTATATATTATTATCCAATGATATGTGGCTATCCTATGATGTTTGAGTAGATCTGTTTTGTCCTATGGGTTGATTGATGATCATGATTGGTTTGAGTTGTATATTTTATTTTGGTGCTGTCCTATGGTGCCCTCCGTGTCGCGCAAGCGTGAGGGATCCCTGCTGTAGGGTGTTGCAATTCGTTCATGATTCGCTTATGGTGGGTGGCTAGAGGGACAGAAGCTTACGCCCGAGTAAGGGGGTTGTTGCGTATGTGAGTAAAGAGGACTTGATACTTAATGCTATGGTTGGGTTTTACCTTAATGATCTTTGGTAGTTGCGGATGCTTGCTAGAGTTCCAATCATAAGTGCATATGATCCAAGTATGGAAAGTATGTTAGCTCATGCCTCTCCCTCATATAAAATTGCAATAATGATTACCAGTCTAGTTATCGATTGCCTAGGGACAAATCTTTCTCTTGTGTTACAAAAAGCTTCTACTACAGTACTAAATTTATTATCTTGCAATTTATTCATAGTTTTATTCTCGCAAAGTACTTCTAGTTTTATTCTTGTTCTAGGTAAAGCGAACGTTAAGTGTGCGTAGAGTTGTATCGGTGGTCGATAGAACTTGAGGGAATATTTGTTGTACCTTTAGCTCCTCGTTGGGTTCGACACTCTTATTTATCGAAAAAGGCTACAAATGATACCCTATACTTGTGGGTTATCAAGACCCTTTTCTGGCGCCGTTGCCGGGGGCAATAGCGTGGGGTTGATATTCTCGTGTGTGCTTGTTTGCTTTATCACTAAGTATATTTTATTTTCTGTTCTAAGCTGTTCTCTATCTTTAGTTATGGATATGGAACACGAAATACCAAAAAAATTAGTTGTACTTGCTACTCATGGAGATGGGGAACCTCCTAAAACCCTCGATGCTCGTTATATGAAAAATATTAAACAATACTTTGATAATCCTGAGAAAACCCCATTCAACTTGATAATGAGAGACACGTTGGATCAACGTGAATACTTTAGGGATTATCGCTTGACTCAATAAGGGAAACTATTATGGGATCAAATTGAAATGTTGCATTGGTATGCTTGGGATTTATGCTTGAGATATGATTATACTTGTTGCTCTAGGATGAAGGCTCCACACCTTCCCTTTTCATGTGAATTTAATGATAATGAAACCTTAGCTTCTTATAATGGTAGATATGATTACTATGATGTCGATCGAATAGAAGAATTTGTTGCTTTTAAGGGTGCTTATGAAATTGAATCTTTGTTTGAAAAGTATGAAGATTTTGATGATGCTGTTTATAGACCTGAAATTTTGCTATACTTAAATATTGCTATGAGAATTATAAATACAATTCTGATATTGATGTATTTATTGAGAAAGTCTCCGCTGTCCAAGAAGAGACTAATATTTTGCAGGAAACTACGGAAGAAGAAATTACTGAAACTGTGAGATCATTGGACGAAAAAGATGATGAGGAGAGCGAAGAACAAAAAGAGGAAGATCGGATTAGCTACCTGTGCCCACCTTCTAATGAGAGTAACTCTCCAACTCATACATTGTTTAATTTCCCTTCGTGCTTACCGAAGGATGATTGCTATGATCCCGTTGATTCGTTTGAAATATCCCTTTTTTGATGAAATTGATGCTTGCTATGCTTGTGGCCATGATGCCAATATGAATTATGCTTATGGAGATGAACTTGCTATAGTTCCTTATGTTAAGAATGAAATTGTTGCTATTGCACCCACACATGATAGTCGTATTATCTTTTTGAATTCTCCAAACTACACTATATCGGAGAAGTTTGCTCTTATTAAGGATTATATTGATGGGTTGTGTTTTACTACTACACATGATGATTTTGATGAATATAATATGCATGTGCTTGCTGCGCCTACTTGCAATTATTATGAGAGAGGAACTACATCTCGGTCTCTTTATGTTCCCAACACGATAAAATTGCAAGAAATTGTTTATACTATGCATTGGCCTTTACTTGATATGCATGAATTGTTCTTTTATGACATGCCGATGCATAGGAAGAGGGTTAGAATTCATCATTGCATGATTTATATTGCTTTGTGCTCACTACTAAAGTACAAATCATTGTTTATTAAAATTGGCTTTGATATACCTTGGGATCCGGGTGGATCAATTACTTGAGCACTTTATGCCTAGCTTAATGGCTTTAAAGAAAGCGCTGATAGGGAGACAACCCGGAAGTTTTAGAGAGTCATTTTATTTTGTTGTGTGCTTTTATAAAGTTTAGAAACAAAAAATTATAGCGGGGAACCTAAAACTTTTCAAAAAGAAAAGTGAAAGTGAGAAAGACGAACACCGTTGAAGTGGGGGACGTCCTTGAACTTCGTTCATGCCCATGGAAACTTTGTGAATCTTAATTATAGAAACTTTTCAACAAAAATAATTATCCCCTTGTACAAATCTATTGTATTATAAAAATAATGTGCCAGGATTTGCCTTTAGGATGTTTAGATTGCTTGTTTGGTATGTGCGGTACAAAAATAGAAACTTTGGTTGTAGTGCATGAATTTACATTTTTTTACTGGAACATCAAAAGTTTCTGAAATTTCTACATAGTACTTCTATGCAATTTTTTTTTATTTTTTATCCTTTTTTTTCAGAATTTTTAGAGTTACAGAAGTATGATCAATGTTCTGATTGCTACAGACTGTCCTGTTTTTGACAGATTTTGTTTTTGATGCATTGTTTTGCTTGTTTTGATGGAACTATGGAGTGTATCGAGTGGTATAAGCCAATGAAAAGTTAGAATACAGTAGGGATAATGCAAAAATAAAATATGAATGGGTTTGCAACAATACTTAAAGTAGTGATTTGCATTATTATACTAACGGATCTCACGAAGGTTTTGTTAATTTTTGTGTGGATGAAGTGTTCGAAGATCGAGGAGGTCTCGATATGAGGAGAAGGAGGAGAGGCAAGAGTTCAAGCTTGGGGATGCCCAAGGCACCCCAAGTAAATATTCAAGGAGACTCAAGCGTCTAAGCTTGGGGATGCCCCGGAAGGCATCCCATCTTTCTTCAACAAGTATCGGTATATTTCAGTTTTTGTTTTGTTCATGTGATATGCGTAAATCTTGGAGCGTCGTGTTTTTTTCTTTCAATAATGCACCATGCTGGTATGAGATAGTCCTTGGTTGATTTATAGAATGCTCTTTGCATTTCACTTATATCTTTTGAGTATGGCTTTATAGAATGCTTCATGTGCTTCACTTATATCATTTGAAGTTTGGATTGCCTATTTCTCTACATATGGGAAACCGTTATTTGTAGAATGCTCTTTTGCTTCACTTATATTTATTAGAGTGTGGGAAGTCTTTTGTAGAAAGAATTAAACTCTCTTGCTTCACTTATATCTATTTAGAGAGTCAACATGAATTGGTCATTCACATGGTTAGTCATAAAATCCTACATAAAACTTGTAGATCACTGAATATGATATGTTTGATTCCTATAATAGTTTTGCGATATAGAGATGATAGTATGTGGGTGGTACTAGTGAATGATTGTGGTTTAGTAGGAATATTGGTGTTAAGGTTTGTGATTCCCGAAGCATGCACGTATAGTCTCTCGTTATGCTATGAAGTTGGAGCATGATTTATTATTGATTGTCTTCCTTATGAGTGGCGGTCGGGGACGAGCGATGGTCTTTTCCTACCAATCTATCCCCCTACGGGCATGCATAGTAGTACTTTGCTTCGAGGGCTAATAAACTTTTGCAATAAGTATGTGAGTCCATGGATTATACGCACTCTTACCTTTCCACAATTTGCTAGCCTCTTCAGTACCGTGCATTGCCCTTTCTTACCTCGAGATGTGGTGCAAACCTCGCCGGTGCATCAAAACCTCGTGATATGATACACTCTATCACAAATAAGCCTCATTATATCTTCCTCAAAACAGCCACCATGCCTATCTATTATGGCATTTCCGTAGCCATTCCGAGTTATATTGCCATGCAACTTCCATCATCATCATATACATGACTTGAGCATTCATTGTAATATTGCTTTGCATGATTGTAAGATAGCTAGCATGATATTTTCATGGCTTGTCTGTTTTTTGATATCTTTGCCACGCTAGATCATTGCACATCCTGGTACACTGCCAGAGGCATTCATATATAGTCATTGTTCTAGGTATCGAGTTGTAATTTTATTTCTTTTGAGTTATAAGTAAATAGAAGTGTGATGATCATCATTATTAATTATTAGAGCATTGTCCTAGTGAGGAAAGGATGATGGAGACTATGATTCCCCCACAAGTCGGGATGAGACTCCGGACAAAATATAAAAAAAGAAAAAAAGGAGGCCAAAAAGAGCCCAAGAAAAAAAAAAGAAAAAGGAAAAGAGATAAAAAGAGAGAAGGGGCAATGTTACTATCCTTTCCACACTTGTGCTTCAAAGTAGCACCATGTTTTTCATATAGAGAGTCTCCTATGTAGTCACTTTCATATACTAGTGGGAATTTTTCATTATAGAACTTGGCTTGTATATTCTGATGATGGGCTTCCTCAATCGCCCGAGGTCTTGAGCAAGCAAGTTGGATGCACACCCACTTAGTTTTAATATTGAGCTTTCATACACTTATAGCTCTTAGTGCATCCATTGCATGGCAATCCCTACTCCTCGCATTGATATCAATTGATGGGCATCTCCATAGCCCGTTGATTAGCCGCGTCGATGTGAGACTTTCTTACTTTTTTTTTGTCTTCTCTATGTTTACCCTATTATCATACTCTATTCCAACCATAGTGCTGTGTCCATGGCTTGCGCTCATGTATTGCGTGGGGGTTGAAAAGGCTGAAGCACGTTAAAAAATATGAACCAATTGCTCGGCTTGTCATCGGGGTTGTGCATGATAAATACTTTGTGTAAAGAAGATGGAGCATGACATGACTATATGATTCTGTAGGGATAGCGTTCTTTAGCATTGATATTTTGAAAGACATGATTATTTGTTGGGATGCCTGAGTATTGATGTCTTTATGTCAAATTATAGACTATTGCTTTGAATCACTCGTGTCTTAATATTCATGCCATGATTAGATTATATGATCAAGATTATGTTAGGTAGCATTCCACATCAAAAAATATCTTTTTTTATCATTTACCTACTAGAGGATGAGCAGGAATTAAGCTTGGGGATGCTGATACGTCTCCGTCGTATCTATAATTTTTGATTGTTTCATGCCAATATTCTACAACGTTTACATACTTTTGGCAACATTTTATATTATTTTTGGGACTAACATATTGATCCAGTGCCCAGTGCCAGTTCCTGTTTGTTGCATATTTTTTTGTTTCGCAGAATATCCATATCAAATGAAGTCCAAACGCGATAATAATTTATGGAGATTTATTTTCGAATATATGTGATTTTTGGGAGGTGGAATCAACGCAAACGGAGGCCCACAGCCTCCACTACCCACCAAGGCGCGCCTGGGCCCCCCTGGCGCGCGGTGGTGCCTAGTGGGCACACCGTAAGTCGGTTGGGCTCTTCTTCGGCCGCAAGGAAGCTTATATCCAGAAAAAAATTTGTGTTAAAATTTCAACGCAATCGGAGTTATGGATCTCCGGGAATTTAAGAAACGGTGAAGGGCCAGAAAACAGGGACGCGAAACAGAAAAGAACAGAGAGAGAGAGATCCAATCTCGGAGGGGCTCCCGCCCCTCCGCCGCCATGGAGGCCATGGATCGTAGGGGGAACTCTCCTCCCATCTAGGGGGAGGCGAAGGAAGAAGAAGAAGGAGGGGGCTCTTTCCCCCTCTCTCTCCCGATGGTGCCGGAGTGCCGTCGGGGCAAGGATTGTGACGACGATCTACACCAACAACCTTGCTACCATAAACACCAACTTTCTCCGCTCTATGCAGCGGTGTAACCTCGCTATTCCCGTTGTAATTCTCTACTTAAACATGGTGCTCAACACTATATATTATTATCCAATGATATGTGGTTATCCTATGATTTTTGAGTAGATCTGTTTTGTCCTATGGGTTGATTGATGATCATGATTGGTTTGAGTTGTATATTTTATTTTGGTGTTGTCCTATGGTGCCCTCCGTGTCGCGCAAGCATGAGGGATCCCCTCTATAGGGTGTTGCAATACGTTCATGATTCTCATATGGTGGGTGGCTAGAGTGACAGAAGTTTACGCCCGAGTAAGGGGGTTGTTGCGTATGGGAGTAAAGAGGACTTGATACTTAATGCTATGGTTGGGTTTTATCTTAATGATCTTTGGTAGTTGTGGATGCTTGCTAGAGTTCCAATCATAAGTGCATATGATCCAAGTATGGAAAGTATGTTAGCTCATGCCTCTCCCTCATATAAAATTGCAATAATGATTACCGGTCTAGTTATCGATTGCCTAGGGACAAATCTTTCTCTTGTGTTACAAAAAGCTTTATACCACAGTACTAAATTTATTATCTTGCAATTTATTCGTAGTTTTATTCTCGCAAAGTACTTCTAGTTTTATTCTTGTTCTAGGTAAAGCGAACGTTAAGTGTGCGTAGAGTTGTATCGGTGGTCGATAGAACTTGAGGGAATATTTGTTCTACCTTTAGCTCCTCGTTGGGTTCGACACTCTTATTTATCGAAAAAGGCTACAAACGATCTCCTATACTTGTGGGTTATCAATGATCAACTATCTGAAGCCCTATCCCAGACAAAGGGGAAACTGGAGACTGCCTTGGCCGAGGTGGAACAGGTGAAGAAGTTCACTCGTGCGGCGCACAGTAAGTGCTTTGTATTGTATATAATAATCTTAGTTATTGAGATGATAAGATTCCCTGACAGTGCAATCCGATGTAGCAACGGAAGTCCTAGGTCATCTGGAAAGGGATCTCAAGCAGGCCCGCGAGAATTTGCTTTATACGGAGTCGTAGCGCCAGGCAAACCAACACATGGTGACCCAAAGGGTGGATGGTGTCAATACGCTGAGGGCCGAAAATGTCCGGTAGGCCAGAGAGATTGAGAGCTTAAAAGCTCAACTAGCTGCTGTCGAGGACAAGAATCGTCGGATAGATGAGATGATTTTCGGTAAGTTGTGATTTCAAAAATCATTCTGGATTGAGATTTATCCAAGGTGATTAGCAGGCAAACTCACTTTGCTTGGCAGCTTCTCTGTATGACCAGCCCCTCGACGCCCGTGGTCCGTGATACGTCTCCAACGTATCTATAATTTATGAAGTATTCATGCCATGTTTACAACAATTCTATATGATTTTGGTATGATTTGATTAGAACTAACCCGGACTGACGCTGTTTTCAGCAGAACTACCGTGGTGTCGTTTTTTGTGCAGAAATAAAAGTTCTCGGAATGGGCTGAAAATTTACGAAGAATATTTTTGGAAAATATAAAAAATACTGGAACGAAAAGATATCGGAGAGGAGTCCCGAGGTAACCACAAGGGTGGAGGGCGTGCCCCCTGCCTTGTCGTCGCCTCGTGGGCCCCCTTGACTTGTCCCCGACGCCAACACCTCCTATAAATACCAAAACCTCCAGAAATAAACCTAGATCGGGAGTTCCGCCGCCGCAAGCCTCTGTAGCCATGAAAAACCAATTGGGAGCCCGTTCCGGCACCCTGCCGGAGGGGGAAACCATCATCTGTGGCTATCTTCATCATCCCGGCGGTCTCCATGACGAGGAGGGAGTAGTTCACCCTCGGGGCTGAGGGTATGTACCAGTAGCTATGTGTTTGATCTCTCTCTCTCTCTCTCTCTCTCTCTCTCTCTCTCTCTCTCGTGTTCTTGATTTGGCACGATCTTGATGTACCGCGAGCTTTGTTATTATAGTTGGATCATATGGTGTTTCTTCCCTCTCTATCTCTTCTTGTGATGAATTGAGTCTTGCTTTTTGAGGTTTCGTTATGTTGGATTGAGTATTGGATTTGAGAACACTTGATGTATGTCTTGCGATGGGATATCTGTGGTGACAATGGGATGTTCTATTGATTCACTTGATGTATGTTTTGGCACTCAACTCGCGGATTCCCAAGGTGATATTGGGGTAATCTATGCTTAGGGGTTGATGCATGTTTTCGTCCTACGTTCTCCGATAGAAACTTTGGAGTGATTCTTTGTTGCATGTTGAGGGATAGTCATATGATCTAATTATGTTATCATTGTTGAGAGAACTTGCACTAGTGAAAGTATGAACCTTAGGCCTTGTTTCCAAGCATTGCAATACCATTTTTACTCACTTTTGTTACTTGCTACCTTGCTGTTTTTATATTTTCAGATTACAAAAACATATATCTACCATCCATATTACACTTGTATCACCATCTCTTCGCCGAACTAGTGCACCTATACAATTTACCATTGTATTGGGTGTGTTGGGGACACAAGAGACTCTTTGTTATTTGGTTGCAGGGTTGTTTGAGAGAGACCATCTTCATCCTACGCCTCCCACAGATTGATAAACCTTAGGTCATCCACTTGAGGGAAATTTGCTACTATCCTACAAAACTCTGCGCTTGGAGGCCCAACACGAGTCTACAAGAAGAAGGTTGCGTAGTAGACATCAAGCTCTTTTCTGGCGTCGTTGCCGGGGAGGTGAGTTCTTGAAGGTATATCTTTAGATCTTGCAATTGAATCTTTTAGTTTCTTGTTTTATCACTAGTTTAGTTTATAAAATAAAACTACAAAAAAAATGGAATTGAGGTTGCCACATATAATTCATCTTTATAATGTCTTTCGTGAAAATGATGGAAAGGAAAATTGTGCTCAAGTGTTAGAAGAAGAAGTCAATAAAATGTTTGGCATAAAATCTTTGAATGATGAGCATGATTGCAATGTTTTTAGTGTGAATTCTTTGAATATCCATGATGCTAATGATATGCAAAGCCATAAGCTTGGGGATGCTATGTTTGATGAAGATGATATTTTTTGTCCCCCAAGTTTTGATGAGCAAATTTATTATGATGAAAGCATGCCTCCTATCTATGATGATTATTGTGATGACATGTATGCTATAAAGAATAATGATAACCATGAAACTTGTCATCTTGATTTTAATTTTCAATCCAATGATAGTTATTTTATTGAATTTGCTCCTCCCACTACGATGAATGAGAAGAATTTTGCTTATGTGGAGAGTAGTAAAATTTCTATGCTTATGAATCATGAAAAGAATGCTTTATGTGATAGCTATATTGTTGAATTCATTCATGATGCTACTGAAAATTATTATGAGAGAGGAACATGTGCTTCTACATATTGCAATAATATCAAGTTTCCTCTCTATGTGTTGAAAATCTTGAAGTTATGCTTGTTTTGCTTTCCTAAGCTAGTTGATTCTTGTTCCCATAAATTGTTTGCTCACAAAATCCCTATACATAGGAAGTGGGTTAGACTTAAATGTGCTAGTTATATGCTTCATGATGCTCCCGTTATGTTTCAATTCTTATCCTTTATGTGAGCATCATGGAAATCATCATGCCTAGCTAAAAAGGCATTAAAGAAAAGCGCTTGTTGAGAGACAACCCAATATTTACCCCTACTATTTTTCTGAGTTCACATGATTAAGCTACTGTATTAATCATGTTTTATAGCTTTTGTTTGAATAAGGTGTCAAGTAAAGCCTTTGGGATAGTGTGGTTGATAGTTGACTTGATTCTGTGCAAAAACAGAAACTTTTGCGTCCAGTACAGAAATTCCTGTATTTTACTGGAAAGTGGAAAAAACTCTGATATTTTTACAGAGGATTTATATACAAATTTTCTACGTTTTCCTAATTTTTCAGAATTTTTAGAGTTAGGGAAGTATGAGTACAATTGCACTCTTTACAGACTATCCTGTTTAGACAGATTGCTGTTATGTTTGCATTGTTTGCATATGTTTACTTGTTTAATGATTCTATTTGAGGATAGGAGTATTAAATATGCAGAGGCATTTCGTATCCAATGCTAAATAATAATTTTAGTGATTTTCTACAGTAGAGAATGATAAGGTTTTGCATTTGATTTATACTAACTTTTCTCACGAGTTCTTGTTGAGTTTTGTGTGGATGAAGTTTTTAAGATTTAGGGAAATCGTGATATAAAAGGAATTAAGGAGACACAAAAGCTCAAGCTTGGGGATGCCCAAGGCATCCCTAGTTATTATTTCAAGAAGTCTCAAGGATCTAAGCTTGGGGATGCCCCGGTTGGCATCCCACCTTTCTTCATCAAGAATTATCGGTTAGTATCGGTTGAGCCTAAGTTTTTGCTTCTTCACATGATGTGTGTTATTTTTAGAATGTCATTTTATTTTATTTTGCTTGCTGTTTGTATAAAATACTTAAGATCTAAATTATTATTTTTGAGAGAGAGTCTTCACATAGCTACGTAATTATTCGACTACTCATTGATCTTCACTTATATTTTTTGGAGTAGTTTGTCATTTACTCTCGTGCTTCACTTATATCCTATGAGTAAATGGTTGAATGAATTGAATATTATAAATATGAAATTATATATGCTTCATATTCTTATCCCATGGGGAGTAATGACTTCACATATAAGAAGTAGAGGTGGTAAATTTATTGAAAGTTAGCAAACATAGTATTGGTCACTTGAACAATTCATGAAAGAATATTGAAGGAAGAGAGATTTCACATATAAATATACTATCTTGGACATCTTCTATGATTGTGAGCCCCATTAATTATTTTCAAATTTGAGCAAATTAGTTGAAGTTGGACAAGGAAGACAACGTAATGAGTTATGCTTGGGTATATTTGTATAGAAGTTATATTGTTATGGATCCTCCAACATGTGGTGCTTGCTATTTAGAATCTTTTGCTAGCCAAAATTTCTGTACTAAGCGGGAATATTTCTTGTGCATCCAAAATCCTTGAACCAAGTTTCTTTCATGAGTGTCCACCATATCTACCCATATGCGGTATTTACCTGCCGTTCCAAGTAAATTTGCATGTGCCAAACTCTAAACCTTCAAATAATAATCTGTTTTGTATGCCCGAATCGCTCATGTAGCGACTAGGGGCTGTCAGTATCTTCCATGCTAGGTGGGTTATTCTCACGATGAGTGTTTATTCACTTATCATTCACGTTAGAGTGGCTGGTAATTGGGATGCCCAGTCCTATGATCAAAAGATCAAAAACATAATTTCAAATAATTAAACAAAACTCCCCCAGGACTGTTGTTGGTATGGACGGTACCCGTTGTTTCGGATCAGCCGTGGAGTGTGATTGTTGGTGGACGGGGAGTAAAAACTTTACCATTCTATTTGGGAACCGCATATAATGTGTCTAGCATGGAAGATAGTGAGAACTCTCGGTCGTTACATTGACAATGAAAGCATGCCTCTCAAAATTATTTTCACCTCTGTTTTAAAAAAACTTCGAGCTCTGGCACCTCTGCAAATCCCTGCTTCCCTCTGCGAAGGGCCTATCTTTTACTTTTATGCAAGAGTCAGTAGTATTCCTTCTCATTCCAACCTACTCTTTAGTTGGTAAGCATCATGTGATGGGGAAAGATCTAAGCATATATGGCCATTCAAATATGTTTGATCATGAATTATTATTGTTGACAATTATCTATAAGATAAATAAGTTGGGAGGCGAAACACTAAGCCCCTATCTTTCTCTGTGTTCGATGGATGCTATTTGTTCTAAAAATATGCTTTGAATGGTAGCAATCATGGAAGACTATATGATAGTTGATTATGTGGAATTTGCTAAATCAAAGCTCTTACATAGACCCTTCCTGAAAATAAGATGAATTGCAATTGTTTGATGACTGAGAACATAGTTTGTTAGTTTTCAAGAAAGTTTATGATCTATGCTTTAACATGTGAATAGCTTGCTACTTGATCATGAGAAGTTTTATGAGATGAGCTACTATTTATGATATATAATGATGCTAGAAAAAGTGATTGAAATTATCATTGATCAAACTTGTGCACTTGCTAGCATTCACACTTCATAAATTATCTCTTTTATCATTTACCTACTCGAGGACGAGCATGAATTAAGCTTGGGGATGCTGATACGTCTCCAACGTATCTATAATTTATGAAGTATTCATGCCATGTTTACAACAATTCTATATGATTTTGGTATGATTTGATTAGAACTAACCCGGACTGACGCTGTTTTCAGCAGAACTACCGTGGTGTCGTTTTTTGTGCAGAAATAAAAGTTCTCGGAATGGGCTAAAAATTTACGGAGAGTATTTTTGGAAAATATAAAAAATACTGGAACGAAAAGATATCGGAGAGGAGTCCCGAGGTAACCACAAGGGTGGAGGGCGCGCCCCCCTGCCTTGTCGTCGCCTCGTGGGCCCCCTTGACTTGTCCCTGACACCAACACCTCCTATAAATACCAAAACCTCGAGAAATAAACCTAGATCGGGAGTTCCGCCGCCGCAAGCCTCTGTAGCCACGAAAAACCAATCGGGAGCCCGTTCCGGCACCCTGCCGGAGGGGGAAACCATCATCGGTGGCCATCTTCATCATCCCGGCGGTCTCCATGATGAGGAGGGAGTAGTTCACCCTCGGGCTGAGGGTATGTACTAGTAGCTATGTGTTTGATCTCTCTCTCTCTCTCTCTCTCGTGTTCTTGATTTGGCACGATCTTGATGTACCACGAGCTTTGTTATTATAGTTGGATCATATGGTGTTTCTTCCCTCTCTATCTCTTCTTGTGATGAATTGAGTCTTGCTCTTTGAGGTTTCGTTATGTTGGATTGAGTATTGGATTTGAGAACACTTGATGTATGTCTTGCGATGGGATATCTGTGGTGACAATGGGATGTTCTATGGTTCACTTGATGTATGTTTTGGCACTCAACTCGCGGATTCCCGAGGTGACATTGGGGTAATCTATGCATAGGGGTTGATGCACGTTTTCGTCCTACGTTCTCCGATAGAAACTTTGGAGTGATTCTTTGTTGCACGTTGAGGGATAGCCATATGATCTAATTATGTTATCATTGTTGAGAGAACTTGCACTAGTGAAAGTATGAACCTTAGGCCTTGTTTCCAAGCATTGCAATACCGTTTTTACTCACTTTTGTTACTTGCTACCTTGCTGTTTTTATATTTTCAGATTACAAAAACCTATATCTACCATCCATATTACACTTGTATCACCATCTCTTCGCCGAACTAGTGCACCTATACATTTTACCATTGTATTGGGTGTGTTGGGGACACAAGAGACTCTTTGTTATTTGGTTGCAGGGTTGTTTGAGAGAGACCATCTTCATCCTACGCCTCCCACGGATTGATAAACCTTAGGTCATCCACTTGAGGGAAATTTGCTATTGTCCTACAAAACTCTGCGCTTTGAGGCCCAACACGAGTCTACAAGAAGAAGGTTGCGTAGTAGACATCAGTCCGGTACCCGAAGACATGGCGGCTCATCTATCCGTGGTGCACAAAAGTGTCCGGAAATCGATGAAGGATGTATTCAAGGCTTTATGGCCCGAGGTGGAGCACGTGCCCGAAGTCATGGTCGTCCTGGCTGAACACCTGAAAAGAGCTCGGCGCTAGATCAAGGCCTGGAAGGTGTCCGCCTGTCGGGAAGGGGCAAGGGAGGCCTAGGCCATGGTTAAGACCCATTATACATGTGTTAACCCGACGTACCTGCCTGAGGTAGGACCCATGGGGCCAGACGGGAAAGAAATACCCACAAGTATCGTGTATGAGAGTGTCATGCCTGCTGCTCGATTGTCACAGAAGGACTGTGCGCTAGACACCTTAATAGACGGGCTAGACCGGGTGTAATTGGATGATTATGTATGACTCTATGTATTTAAGTACTTTACGTCTTTATTCAGACCGCACATCCAAACTTTGTTAACCAGCCATTGGCTTCTACCTCCTCGGCCAGTGGCCGAGGAGTGTCTCTTACTCCTGGCCTAAGTAATCAGACCAGATGTTGTAGCAGACAAGGCAATCCGGCTATGTGGTTCGAACAACAAGAGTGAGGCAGAGAGTTATGTTATATTACTTTTTAACATAAGAAACATCTTCCGAGAAAAATAGTTCTTCTAACAGTTCCTTTCCCCGAGCAGTTGCGTCAAGCACCTGAGTCCGAAGAAGGGTGACCTCAGAGGTAAAGCCCCTTGTCAGGGTTTTGACAGACCCCGTCAACTTTATTTCTATGTCATGGCCGACCGATTCGTACATTTAAGAGTGCTAGCTTTTGGCTTTGTCCGTCTGAGGTACTGCACCGGATAACCCAGGAGTAATAATCACAGCGGTGCTCCCTTTACCCCTTAGCCGAACAATCGGGAACGTAAGGGGCAAACACAGGAGCCGGGCAACCCAGCTTGGCCAAATCTTAAGTCGAATCGATGCATATTTTGGCTTGAAAGACAATGGATGTAAGAGGTAGAACGATGCATATTTTGAAAAGAACATGCCATAATAATATTTGCTCTCGAGGTCATTCGAAAGATGTCCCCGAGGTTTCTAAAACAGAAAAAATAAGGAAAAAGGTAAAGTGTTGTATATACATAGATGGTCAGTGTTCGGGGTTTCAACCGTAGAAACGTCGGAGTAGCACCGCGTTTTGGGGGTTGGGTTCTATACGTCCATCCGCTGGATCTCGAATTCGGTAGGCGCCGACGAGGACCTGGTCGATGATGAATGGCCCATCCATTTGGGGGAGAGTTTGAGCTTCTGCTTCTCCGGATGGAGCCTCATGACTAGGTCTCCTACGTTGAAGTCCTTTGCGCGGACCTCCTGACTGTGATAGCGTTGGGCCTGCTGCTGGTAAATGGCAGATCGTGCCCGAGCAACATTATGCTCCTCTTCTAGAGTGTCCAAGGCATCCTGCCGATCTAACTCGGCCTCCCGTTCTTCATACATGCGTACCCGAGGTGCGTCGTGTATGATGTCGCAAGGGAGCACTGCCTCGGCTCCGTAAACCATGAAAAATGGGGTATACCCAGTGGATCTATTCGGCGTGGTGCGCAAACCCCATAGGACGGAATCGAGTTCATCTACCCATTTGCAGTCAGCTTCTTTAAGGGAGTGTACTAACCTAGGCTTAATGCCACCGAGGATTAGTCCATTGGCGCATTGCACTTGCCCGTTTGACTACGGGTGATATACGGACGCGTAATCGAGCTTAATGCCCATTTTTGCGCACCATGTCTTGACCTCTTTGGCCGTGAATTTTGTCCCGTTGTCTGTGATCAGACTATGTGGGATACCATAACGGTGCATGACCCCGAAGATGAACTCAATTATCGGGACGGCTCTGGCCGAGGTGACTGGCTTTGCTTCGATCCATTTGGTGAATTTTTCAACCATGACAAGTAGATATTTATTTTTTCTTGATCCACCCTTGAGTGGGCCGACCATATCTAGCCCCTATACCGCAAAAGGCCAGGTGATAGGGATAGTGCGGAGAACCGCGGGGGCATGTGGCTTTGTTTGGCGAACACTTGACAGCCTGGGCAACGCTACACTAGCGGATGGCATCGGTGCCCGTAGTCGGCCAATAAAAACCAGCTCGGAAAGCCTTGTTGACCCAGGTCCGAGCAGCGGCGTGATGTCCGCTCATGCCGGAGTGTATCTGCTGAAGTAATAATCTTCCTTCTTCTTCGGATATGCATCGTTGGAGGATGCCCGTAGTGCTTAACTTATAGAGTTCTCCCTCATGAACCTTATAGGCTTTAGATTGCCTAACGATCCGGTGTGTGTCGGTTTGGTCCTCGGGGAGCTTGGAGCAGGTATGTGAGGAGCGGCTCTGTCCATGGTGCGATTACTGCCATGACTTCGTGTGCGGAAGCTGTTTTCTGGATAGCCGCGCCGCCCACTATTTCCTGGCCCTCGTCGTCTTCGGGCGGGGCAGATTGCCTGACGTCGATTGATGCCGATGTTTCCTTGTCATCTTGCCAGGCTACGGATGGCTTAAAGAGCCGTTCAAGGAAGGTGTTGTCCAGGACTTTATCTCGCTTAGCGCCCATTCGGGCGAGTATATCTGCGGCTTGGAGACTATCTCGGGGTATGTGATGGAATTCCAGCCCCTCGAAACCTGGCCGAGATCTTTAAGACATCATTCTGGTAAGCTGTCATCTTTGCATCTTTTGCGTCAAAGTCGCCGTTGACTTGTGAGATGGCGAGGTTAGAATCACCTCAGACCTCCACGTGTTTGACGCCATGGAGACTGCTATCCGGAGCCCGTGTAGCAGAGCTTCGTATTCAGCCGCGTTATTGGAGTCGGAGTACATAATTTGCAGCACATACCAAATATTGTCTCCCATTGGCGACGTAAGCACTACGCCAGCCCCTAGACAATGAGCATTTTGGAGCCATCAAAATGCATGGCCCAATGCAAATAAATGTTGTATTCTCAGGGGAGTTCGACGTCCATCCATTCGGCCACGAAGTCAGCCAGCACCTACGATTTAATAGCTTGGCGCGGTCGATAGGTGATTTCAAAGGGCAGGAGCTCTATGGCCCATTTGGCTATTCGCCCCATTGCATCCCTGTTATTAATTATGTCGCTTAATGGGACATCATATGCGACGGTCACCGAGCACTCTTGAAAGTAGTGTCGGAGTTTTCGCGACACCATGAAGACGTCGTAAGCTATCTTTTGATAGTGAGGGTAGTGTGTCTTGCACGGGGTTAAGACCTCGGAGACATAGTAAACGGGCTTTTAGACCTGGAACTTATGGTCCTCCATGCCCCGTTCGACCACAAGTACTACACTAACCACCTGATTTGTGGCCGAGATGTATAATAACATCGCCTCGCACATGCCCGGCGCTGCTAAGATGGGGTTGGTGGCTAGGAGAGTTTTGATGTCTTCTAGGGCCTCCGCAGCCTCCTCGGTCCATTTGAAAGTCTTTGTTTGCTTTAACAGCTTATATAAGGGTAAACCTTTCTCCCAGAGTCTTGATATGAAGCAACTTAATGCTGCCACACATCCTGCTAGTTTCTGTACATGTTTGAGCTCTGTTGGTACCTCGAGGCGGTCCAAGGCTCGTATTTTCGCCGAATTGGCCTCAATTCCCTGGCTAGATACAATGAAGCCTAGGAGTTTGCCGGCTGGAACTCCGAAGATGCATTTCTCCAGATTGAGTTTAATTTGGTACTCCTGTGGGCTTGCAAATGTGTCGTGGAGGTTGTCTACCTACTGTCCGATGTTTTTTGTTTTGACAACCACATCATCGACGTAATCCTCGACGGTTTTCCCGATGTGTTTCTCTAAGCATGATTGAATTATGCACTGGTATGTGGCGCTGGCATTCTTTAGTCCGAAGGGCATCGTGTTGAAACAGAACGACCCGTAAGGTGTGATGAATGTTGTAGCTGCTTGGTCAGATTCCCGCATCTTTATTTGATGATATCCTGAATAGGCATCTAGGAAGCACAATGAGTCGTGCCCAGCTGTGGCATCCACAATTTGGTCAATTCTCGGCAGGGGGGAGGGGTCCTTGGGGCAGGCTTTATTGAGGACTTTGAAATCGACGCATAAGTGCCAGGACCTATCCTTCTTTGGCACCATGACAAAATCGGCGAGCCAGTCGGGGTGTTTTATGTCTCTGATGAACCCTACTTCCAGTAGTTTAGCCAGTTCCTCGCCCATTTCTTGACGCTTGGGTTCAGAGAAACACCGAAGTGCTTGTTTGACGGGTTTGTAGCCGTTCAGTATGTTTAGGCTGTGTTCCACGATCCTGCGGGGGTATCCCCGACATGTCTGAAGGGTGCCAGGCTAATATATCCCAATTTTCCTTACGGAAAGTGCGTAGCACCTTGTCAATCTCTGGATCGAGGTTTGCCCCTATGGACGCCATTTTAGCTGGGTCTATAGGGTGTACTTGGAATTTGACTATTTCATTAGCCGGCTTAAATGAAGTAGAATTCGGCCGTTTGTCGAGGATAACGTCATCTTGATCGACTTCGGCTTGTAGTGAGGTTAGTTCCTCGGGCACGAGGGCTTCGGACAAGGTTTCGAGGGCGAGCGACGCCGTTTTATTCTCGGCTTTAAGCGCTCTGTCGGGGTCACTTGAGATAGTAATGATCCCGTTTGGGCCCGGCATTTTGAGCTTCATGTAGTGATGTCTACTACACAACTTTATTCTTGTAGACTCGTGTTGGCCCTCCAAGCGTAGAGTTTTGTAGGACAGTAGCAATTTTCCCTCAAGTGGACGACCTAAGGTTTATCAATCCGTGGGAGGCGTAGGATGAAGATGGTCTCTCTCAAACAACCCTGCAACCAAATAACAAAGAGTCTCTTGTGTCCCCAACACACCAAATACAATGGTAATTTGTATAGGTGCACTAGTTTGGCGAAGAGATGGTGATACAAGCATAGTAATGATAGTAGATATTGATTTTTGTAATAGGAACAATAAAAAACAGCAAGGTAGCAATTGATAAAACGGAGCACAAACGGTATTGCAATGCTTGAAAATGAGGCCTAGGGTCCGTACTTTTGCTAGTGCAATCTCTCAACAATGCTAATATAATTGGATCATATAACCATCCCTCAACGTGCGATGAAGAATCACTCCAAAGTTCCTATCTAGCAGAGAACATAAGAAGAAAAATTTTGTAGGGTACGAAACCACCTCAAAGCTATTATTTCTGATCAATCTATCCTAGAGTTCATACTAAAATAACACCAAGCTATTCTTTCCGATCGATCTAACCAAGAGTTCGTGCTAAAATAACACCATATGATACACATCAACCAACTCTAATGTCACCTAGATACTCCAATGTCACCGCGAGTATCCGTGAGTTAATTATGCGATATGCATCAAACAATTTCAGATTCATAATACTCAATCCAACACAAAGAACCTCAAAGAGTCCCAAGATTTCTACTGGAGAAACAAGGACAAAAATGTGCATCAACCCCTATGCATAGATTACCCCAATGTCACCTCGGGAATCTGCGAGTTGAGTGCCAAGACATAGATCAAGTGCTCTCAAATCCATAAAAGTATTCAATCCGATAAAAAATGAAATCTCAAAGGGAAAACTCAATTCATCACAATAAGATAGAGAGGGGAAAACACCATATGATCCAACTATATTAACAAAGCCCGCGATACATCAAGATCGTGCCATCTCAAGAACACGAGAGAGAGAGAGAGAGATTAAACACATAGCTACTGGTACAAACCCTCAGCCCCGAGGGTGGACTACTCCCTCCTCATCATGGTGGCCGCCGGGATGATGAAGATGGCCACAGGTGATGATTTCCCCCTCCGGTAGGGTGCCGGAACAGGGTCTAGATTGGTTTTTCATGGCTATAGAGGCTTGCGGCAGCGGAACTTCGGATCTAGGGTTATTTCTGATGGTTTCTCTATTTATAGGATTTTTCAGCGTTGGAATCACGCGAAGATGGGCCTTGAGGTGAGCACAACCCACCTGGGCGCAGCTGGGCCTCCTGGTGCGCCCAGGTGTCTTGTGCTCACCTCCTTCACCTTCTGGTCCTCCCACGAAGCTTCTAGTGCCTCTTTTGTTCCAAAAAAAATCATCAAAAAGTTTCGTTGCATTTGGAGAACTTTTATTTCTGCACAAAAAACAACACCACGGTAGTTCTGCTGAAAACATCGTCAGTCCGGGTTAGTTCCATCCAAATCATACCAAAACCATATAAAATTGTTTTAAACATGGCATGAATACTTCATAAATTATAGATACATTGGAGACATATCATGTAGCCGTAATGCGGTATTGCTTGGAACTTGGAGAAGGTGTCCCGTCCCAGGAGGGCATGGTATCCACTCCTAAAAGGGACGATGCGGAACGTAATTTCTTCGGATCAGTAATTGTCCGGCGTTCCAAAGATTACATCTAGAGTTATTTTTCCATTGCAACATGCCTCCCACCCGGTATGATACCTTTAAAGGTGGTGCTACTCTATTCTATGCGTGATTTGTTGATTTGCATTTTGTCTAGAATTTCTGTATATATCAGATTCAGGTTGCTACCTCCGTCCATAAGTACTTTCCAAAGATGGCAGCTGCCCACTATTGGGTCGAGGACCAGGGCGGCGGGGCACCTGTTCGGAGTCGACCTTGGATGATCTTTATGATCAAAGGTGATCGGCCTGTCTATCCACGCTCCCCGAGTTGGCACCTGCCTGATGGAATTGATTTCCCACAGGGCCCGCTTGCGTTATTTGTTGGACGTAAAGGTATTGTAAATCATCAGGACCTCGTCCTCGTCTGAGGATTCTTCCGCGTGATTGGGGGTGCCCACCAGAAGGGCTGGTCCTCCTTTATCTACTTGCCTTACTACTCAACAGTCGCGAAGGCTGTTAGTTGGGCAAGAATTAAGCAGACTAGCATGTATTGGACATGGTTTTCCCAGGAGACTGCTACTTGTGAGCTATGTTTGTATTTCCCCGAAGAGGAGAGGTTGATGCAGTACAGTAGATATAAGTATTTCCCTTGGTTAGAAACCAAGGTTATCAATCCAGTAGGAGAACCATGCAACAACTCTTTAGCAGTACCTACACACAAAATAACAAATACTTGCACCCAACGCAAACAAGGGGTTGTCAATCCCTTGGCGGTTAATTGCAAAGATTAGATCTCATAGTGATAAATAGATATATAGAAACACAAAATAAAATAACAGAAATAAAATTGCAGCAAAGTATTTTTAGGTTTTTATATATGATTTAAATAGACCCCGGGGCCATAGTTTTCACTAGAGGCTTCTCTCTTGAAAATAAAATACGGTGGGTAAACAAATTACTGTTGGGCAATTGATAGAAAAATGAATAATCATGACGATATCCAAGGCAATGATCATGTATATAGGCATCACGTCCGAGACAAGTAGACCGACTCCTGCCTGCATCTACTACTATTACTCCACACATCGACCGCTATCCAGCATGCATCTAGAGTATTAAGTTCGTAAAGAACGGAGTAACGCCTTAAGCAAGATGACATGATGTAGACAAAGTAAACTCAATTAATATGAATAAACCCCATATTTTTATCCTTAATGGCAATGATACAAATACGTTTCATGTCCCTTTCTGTCACTGGGATTGAGCACCGCAAGATCGAACCCATCAAAAAGCACCTCTCCCATTGCAAGAAAAATCAAATCAATATAGTTGGCCAAACCAAATCAATAGACCGGAGAGAAATATGAAGCTATAATAATCATGCATAAAAGAGTTCAGAGAAGACTCAAATAATATTCATAGTTAATCTGATCATAAACTCAGAATTCATCAGATCCCAACAAACACACCGCAAAAACTGATTACATCGAATAGATCTCCAAGAACATCAAGGAGAATATTGTATTGAAGATCAAAGAGAGAGAAGAAGCCATCTAGCTACTAGCTGTGGACCCCTAGGTCTGTGGTAAACTACTCACACATCATCGGAAGGGCAACAAGGTTGATGTAAAGCCCCTCCGTGATCAATCCCCCCTCTGGCAGAGTGCCGGGGAAGGCCCCCAGATGGGATCTCACGAGAACAGAAACTTGTGGCGGCGGAAAAAGTATTTCGGGTGGCTCTTTGGTGTTGGGGGAATATTTGGGTATTTATAGAGCTGAGATTAGGTCAAGAGGTGCTACGAGGGGCCCATAAGCCTGGGGGGGGGGGGCCCTGGGGCGCACCTGGCAGGCTTGTCGCTGTCTCATGGCTCTTCAGGTCTTCTCCCGAAGCTTCTAGGGTCTCCTCTGGTCCAGAAAAAATTAATCCAAAGTTTTTTCTTCATTTGGACTCTTTTTGATATTGATTTTCTGAAAAGCCAAAAACATGCAAAAAAAATAGCAACTGGCACTGGGCACTGAGTTAATAGGTTAGACCCAAAAAATGATATATAATTGCATATGATTGCTTACTAAACATCCAAGATTGATACTATAATAGCATGAATCAATAAAAAACTATAGATACGTTGGAGATGTATCAAGCATCCCTAAGCTTAATTCCTGCTAGTCCTCGGGTAGGTAAATGATAAAAATAGAATTTTTGATGTGGAATGCTACCTAAAAAATGATAAAAACAGAATTTTTGACATGAAGATTCGAATAATTTTTGAAGCTTAAAACAGATATAAATTATTTTGAGAGGCATGCTTTTCCTGTCAATGTCACGACCGAAAGTTTCCAATATCCTCCATGCTAGACACATTATAGGCGGTTCCCAAACAGAAAATAAAGTTCACTCCCGCTCCACCATTCTTTCACAATCCATGGCTAGCCGTATCCACGGGTGCCTTCCAAACTTTCAACTTTCCAAGGGGGCGTTATTATTATTATTTTCATTTTGATTCATTTCAGGACTGGGCATCCCTATTACCAGCCACTTTCTTGTGCAATGAAAAGTTAATAAACACTCATAATGAGAATAACCCATCTAGCATGAAAGATATTGGCCACCCCCTGTCGCTCCATGAGTGGTACGGGCAGACAAAATGGATAATTATTTTGAATGATTAGAGTTGGCACATGCAAATTTACTTGGAACGGCATGTAAATACCGCATATAGGTAGGTATGTGGACTCATTTGGCACAAATTTAGGTTTAAGGAGTTGGATGCACAAGCAACATTCTCGCTTAGTACAAATGAAGGCTAGCAAATAGATTGAGAAGCGACCAACCGAAAAACAAAAACGGTCATAAACATGCATTGAAAATAACTAACACTGAATAATGCACCATAAGTAGGATATAATTTCGTTGCATAACTATTGACTTTACACTACTGCAGGATGGTCCAAACGCGACAGTCCAATCAGAGACCCTTCGACGAAACTGTGTGTGATGCATTAATCGCAAACGGTGGTGTAAGAAAACCATAAAAAATGAGACAAACTGTTTGCGATTGCACGGACATCAAACACGATTCAGATCAGAGATGCGTGTGCGATGCGTGGCATACGGTTAATCCATATGAACTGTTTGCGATGATCCAGAACAACAGAAATGGTCAGCCAGATGAGGGTGTGTGCGATATATGGCATTCAGTTCACTAGGATGAACTGTGTGTGATTAGGCAACATAATAGAAATGGTCAGCCAGATCAAGGTGTGTGCGATGGAGGGCATACAGTTCACTCGGATGAACTGTTTGCGATGAGCCAAGACAATAGAAACAGTTCAACTAAACAAGATATGTGTGATACACGACAAACAGGTCCGTAATCAGAAATGTGTGCGAAGACCAATAATAACACAAACGATTGCTGCTAATAAGCCATGTGATTTGCTCGGTCTACAGAAGAACAACATATATATAACTAAAATAAACATCCAATTACATAAGTGACTATACAAATCATTCGTACACACCTCAATAAAAAATTGCATGCATTCTAAACTAGGAGAAACGACCGTCTAGTCATGTACTTCTTGTGACACTCCGCCACTGCTCTGTGGCTCGATCCCTCATTTGGGGCAGGACGAAGACACTTCCTCATGTCAACGATCCACCTGTATATCTCATAGCTTGTGTACACGTCCTTGGCCGTGTACTTGACATGTTCTTCATCCAGTCTCTGATGCCAGGCGTTCTTGTCCTTCTTGCTCTCATCCTTCATCTTCATGTAGTAGGGGTCGATGATGGCCGAGGCGAGGTTAACCAGGGAGTTCCGTTTGTTGTTGGTGCTGCCCCAGACCTTGTAGTGATCACGGGTGTTGACAAGATTCTGGCAGGTCAAGCCCGAAACCTTGAGCGCTTTTAGATCGTTGGTGGTGTCCACCGTAGCGAAACTGTAGTCGGAGCTGTTGATAAACATGGAGAAACGCTCGCAAGGCCTTGTAGCCAGGTGGTAGTGGTAGACGAGGACGTCATGTCGCATGCACGACTGGGCGACAGCAACCTTCTGATCTTTCCCGGCACGACCGTTGGTGAACTCGAGGTCGACGCCGACCACTTGGTACTTGTCCTCAGCAAGCAACTGCTCCATAGTTTGGATGGAGTTCTCCACCGAGACCGGCTTGTTCGTGTACACCACCAAGAGGTCCTTCCCCCTAACGTGGGTGTCGACTACGTGATGCATGGTGAACTGCCCCCCGTGGTCGTCGTCGGCCGCTGGGAGCGCCATTGGAGCCATGGGGAGCGCCATTGGAACCGCTGAATGTCCTCTCTGTATGGGTCGTCGTGGTTGTGCTTATTGTGTCGTGTGGCGCGAGAGATGAAGGTAAATGGCCGCGGAAATAAATGGGGGCCGGCGGCCTGGATTCTCGGCACGTCCGCTTGGCAGTTTTTGCAGCGGGTAAATGCATCGTGGCGCCGCGCCCGGCGCAACCGCATGCATAATGGCAACACAAACGTACATGATCGTGCGCCGGCCCCAAACACTGGCAGCGCGCGTGGAGCGACGCGAGAGCAGAGCGCGCGCGGCGGGACGTGAGCATAGCGTGCCACGGCCGCCTCAACCACGAGCAACCACATGCATAGAGCAGTTGAACACGCAGGGAATGGTCATCTACAAGCCGGCCGGCAGTTGCGATGCTGCGTAGAGAGCGGCCGTGTGCTACTACCTCCGTCTTGGTCTATTAGTCCCCTTTATATTCTGTGCCATATTTTGACCTTACATTTAACTAACAAAATGTTAATGCATGTTATAAAAATTATATAATTGGAAACTATGTTCAAATACGAATCCAACGATATAATCTTTGGCGACATGCATTCATATTTTTTTAGTTAAATCTCTAGTCAAAATTTGGCACAAAAATACAAAGATGACTTATAAGCCAGGACGGGTGTAGTAGGTAATTAAATCGCAAACATTTTTTTATTAACCGTATGTGTACGTGTCGTTTCGTCCTCCTCTCGCACGTCTTGTCACACCGCTACCGCAGACGGCTTCGAGCGCAAGCTTGAGCAGCGCGCGGGGGCGTTCTTTTGGCCAAACGATGGCTCAAACTGGCGCCAATGAATCGTCGGTGAGCCCGTTCCCGCGCAACCGCGCAGGTTCCCGCGCATAGCCGCGCAAGCTTCCCGCCCGACTCGACGAAATCCCCCAAAATCCCAATGCTTACCGGCCTGCTATATAAACCCTCACGGCCGGCGAGTCCTGTGTCGCATTTTCCCCTCCCTCCCTGTAGCTTATCTCGTCAGCTTCTCCCACAATCGCCAATGGCACCGGTTCGTTGTCGTCGCTCAGCCACTCCGCCGTCATCAGAGGACAGCTCTAACTGAGAGGCTACACCATGACGGCGGCAGTCCCCGGCGTAGTGTAGTGTGCGTGGCGTCCCTGTTGGGTGTGTGCGCAACACCCACCACACGCTCCACCGCCGCTGTTCATCAGCAGCTGTTGCCGGTTGCCGTTGCCACCACCCCACCGTCTGCCACCGTGGCCGCCACACCACCGTCGAAAGCCAAGGCCATCGCCTGCTACGCCACCACGGCTCGAAGGCGGGAGGTGGCCATCATGGCCGCCACCCCACTGTCAGCCACCGTGGCCATCACCCGCTCCGCCACCGCGGCCCGAAGGCGGGAGGTGGCGGTCATGGCCGCCACCCCACCATCGGCCGCCGTGGCCGCCAGCCCACCGTCGACCGCCGGGGTCATAACCCGCTCCGTCACCATTGCCCGAAGGCGGGAGGTGGAGGTGGAGGTCCGCACATGCGTCAGCGACCTTGCGTGCTACATTGAGTTCCTATGGGAGGAGGAGGAGCGCCTCGTCGAGCACGCAAAGAGTTTTACCGCCGCCGTGGCTGCAGCACATGCCACCGCAGAGGCGAGGAATGAGGAGATCTACGAGGAGTCCCGCCGCTTCGAGAGGGGTCATCTGGAGCGGCAGAGGGCGTTCGAGGTGAGCGTCGCTGAAGGTGCAGCAGCGGCAGGCACCAGATTGCAGTTGTTCAGCTCGTCAGTAGGATCCTCCTCCTCTGCCTCTTACTAAGCATGCTCGGCAGAGGAGAGGCTATTGGAAGTAGTACAAAGCCCCTCCGTAGTAGTAGTATTTAGGGGCTATTTTGTTCAGTTCATCTGACTATAGATGTGGTTGAACTGTACAACGTACTTAAAATTAGCTAGTATATATAGTTGAACTAGCTATTTCAGTACGTGGTTAGCAACAATTGGGGAAAAGTTTGGTCGGTTCAGCTGTCGAGTTGAACTATTTGTATAAAGAATGACTGCTTAATCTATGAATGAAATCTATGCTTACTGAATTTTAGTTGCAAAAATTAGATAGTGCTAGTGATTTTTAGCCGAAAATTTTGACAAATGGCAGTTTTACAAGGTTGACAAAGGGCAATGTTACTAGATCAACAAATGTCAATCTTTCTAGATTGACAAATGGCAATATACCCAATATGACAGATGCAAATCTTACCAACTTGTCTGTACGTGGTTGCACACGGGTCATCCGAAAAATCGTTTTCGTTGAAGGGATGTACAAATCTTGCGTGCCAGATTTTCTCTTGGCGGCGAAGGAACCATAGCTCTCGCTTTGCATACCATACACAATCTGAACTATTTGTGATGAAGATCTGCACAAATCCTGCGTGGCAAAATTTTCCCTTGGCTTACTGGGGAAGACCGTAGCTCTCGCTTTGCATACGGGTGTTCTATCTAAAACGTTTGCGATGAAGAGCTCCACAAATCATGCTCGGCACATTTTTCCTTGGCTTACTAGGGAAGCTGTTGGTTTGCATATGGGTGTTCTATCTTAAACCTTTGTGATGAGTGTTTTAAATTTAAAAACCATTGATGTTTTAAAAAAAATCATTTGATGAGTCTATACATTCAGAGAGAAAAACGCAAGTTTGCTCAAACCATATGTTTCATTCAGTCACACTGTGACTTTATATTCATACGATCGAGATACAGTACTAAACCCAAAAAAACTAATTCTGGCGGCGGCGGAGGCGGCGTGCCGCGCCAGCGTTGTCATTGTCGTCCTCCGGGACGCCATTGTTGAAGTCTTCAAGGCAGCACAGAATGTTCTTCACTTGCAAATCAAACATCCTGTCATCGCACGATCGACGGGCGGGGAGCGGGAGGATGGCAACTCGTAGCGCTGCGAGGTAGCGGTCAATGACGGCGTCCCATGACGCTAAGGGGGGCGCGCGTGTGGGCACGGGCGCGGCGGGTGTAGGCAAACACACGGGGACCAGCACCGGGGTGGGTGCAGGGGCGCACATGGGCACGGGCGCTGGCGCTGGCATGTACACGAGCTCGCGCGGGTCCACGGGGACCTCGCTGACACCCACGGCTTCCAGCTCTGTGATAGTGCTCGGCGAGGAACCCGTCAATGCTACGGGGATGGTCGCTGGTGCGGGCATGGGGATGGGAGCTGGGACGGGCGCGGGGGCAGCAATCGCCGCGGCCAGCTGGTTCAGGGCCATGTCCATGGGGCCCCATTCCTCCTTGTTTTGTATCTCGTCCGGCTCGGAGTCAACTTCACCAAAATTGGAAGACTAGTGGCAGATGATCCTTCTGTGCCATGGCGTTGGTGGAGGTCTGCGGGAGGGGAATGGGAGGCGAACAGTAAGGCCGCCCGTATTAAACAGTGGCTCGGGCGCCATTAATGGAGAGGATGCGAGCAAGGCAGGCGGCCATGGAAGTCAAAGGGCTTGCTTCCCAGTGAGCCTACTCAACGTACAGCTCGCACGCTTCCTAGTGAGCCTGCGCATTGGAGGATGATGTCGCTTGAACTACGTCGGTATTTCCCCAAAGAGGAAGGGATGATGCAGCACAGCTACGGTAGGTATTTCCCTCTGTTATGAAACCAAGGTATCAATCCAGTAGGAGAACCAAGCAACACTAAGTAAATGGTACCTGCACACAAAGAACAAATACTTGCAACCCGACGCGTATAAGGGGTTGTCAATCCCTTCTTCGGGTAACGGCGCCAGAAATTGTCAAGTTGATGGGATAAAATTGTGATAGATTGGATAAATAGATCTTGATAAAACATGAAATAAAAGATGCAAATAAAAAGTGTAGCAAGGTATTTTTGGGTTTTTGAAATAATAGATCTAAAAATAAAAGCAAATAAAAATAGATCTCAAAGCAAATATGATAAAGAATAGACCCGGGGGCCGTAGATTTCACTAGTAGCTTCTCTCGAGAAAAACAGCATACGGTGGGTAAACAAATTACTGTTGGGCAATTGATAGAACCTCAAATAATTATGACGATATTCAGGCAATGATTATTATATAGGCATCACGTCCAAGATTAGTAGACCGACTCCTGCCTGCATCTACTACTATTACTCCACACATCGACCGCTATCCAGCATGCATCTAGTGTATTAAGTTCATGGAGAAACGGAGTAATGCAATAAGAATGATGACATGATGTAGACAAGATCTATTCATGTAGGAATAGACCCCATCTTGTTATCCTTAATAGCAACGATCAATATGTGTCTTGCTGCCCCTTCTGTCACTAGGAAAGAACACCGCACGACCGAACCCATCACAAAGCACCTCTTCCCATGGCAAGAAAAATCGATCTAGTTGGCCTAACTAAACCAAAGATTCGAAGAAGAAATACGAAGCTATAGGTAATCATGCATATAAGAGATCAAAACTCAAATAACTTTCATGGATAAAAAATAGATCTGATCATAAACTCAAAGTTCATCGGATCCCAACAAACACACCGCAAAAAGAGTTACATCAAATAGATCTCCAAGAGACCATTGTATTGAGAATCAAAAGAGAGAGAGGAAACCATCTAGCTACTAACTACGGACCCGTAGGTCTACAATGAACTACTCACGCATCATCGGAGAGGCACCAATGAGGATGATGAACCCCTCCGTGATGGTGTCTAGATTGGATCTGGTGGTTCTGGAACTTGCGGTGGCTGGAATTGTGTTTCGTCGACTCCCCTAGGGTTTTTGGATTTTCGGGGTATTTATAGAGTAAAGAGGCGGTGCGGGAGACGGCTGAGGTGGGCACAACCCACCAGGGTGCGCCTGGGCCTCCAGGCGCGCCCAGGTGGGTTGTGCTCCCCTCGGAGCCCCCTCTGGTACGTCTTAGGCCCAACAGGTGTCTTCTGGTCCTGAAAAAATCTCCAAAAAGTTTCGCTGCATTTGGACTCCGTTTGGTATTGATTTTCTGTGAAGTAAAAAACAAGCAAAAAAACAGCAACTGGCACTGGGCACTTGTCAATAGGTTAGTCCCAAAAAATGATATAAAGTTGCTATAAAATGATTGTAAAACATCCAAGAATGATGATATAACAGCATGGAATAATAAAAAATTATAGATACATTGGAGACGTATCAACATCCCCAAGCTTAATTCCTCCTCGTCCTCGAGTAGGTAAATGATAAAAACAGAATTTTTGATGTGGAATGCTGCCTAACATGTTCATCACATATTCTTTTCTTTTGTAGCATGGACATATGGACTTTTATATGGTTCAAACCAATAGTCTAGTTTTGACATGAAGATTTCAATACTCAAGCATATTAACAAGCAACTATGTCTTTCAGAATATCAACACTAAAGCAAGTTATCCCTAGCCCATCATGCTCAATCATTGATCCATTCATGAAGCACACTCGCATATTAGCTACATCCAATGCTCAAGTACGATCATAGTGCCCCTTAGTTGGTGCTTTATAAGAGAAGATGGAGACTCAAAATAAAATTTGCATAAAGTAAATAGAAAGGCCCTTCGCAGAGGTAAGTAGGGATTTGTAGAGGTGCCAGAGCTCAAAGCGAAAAAAAAGAGATAAAACATTTTGGGTGGCTTGTTTTTCCTGTCAACGAAAATGATCGAGTAGTTCCCAATACTTTCCATGCTAGATATATCATAGGCGGTTCCCAAACAGAAAATAAACTTTATTCCCTTTTCCACCATACTTTCACATTCCACGGCTAGCCGT
This sequence comes from Thinopyrum elongatum, assembly GCA_011799875.1. Taxonomy (NCBI): domain Eukaryota; kingdom Viridiplantae; phylum Streptophyta; class Magnoliopsida; order Poales; family Poaceae; genus Thinopyrum; species Thinopyrum elongatum. The sequence goes on along the minus strand of CM022299.1, from coordinate 335,142,359 downwards.
ATCCACGGGTGCCGTCCATACCAACACTTTCCAAGAAATTTATTATTTGACAACATAAAGTAAATTCATTTTTCATTTCGGGACTGGGCATCCCTAATACCTTTGCCGTACTCTTGTGCAATGACAAGTGAATAAACACTCATCTTGAGAATAACACATCTAGCATGGAAAAATATCAGCCACCCCCTACCATTTCATGAGCGGTACGAGCACACAAAAGGGAAATTTATTTTGAAAATTAGAGATGGCACATACAAATTTTCTTAGAAGGGCACAGAAATGCCGCATATAGGTAGGTATGGTGGACTCATATGGCAAAACTGGGTTTAAGGATTTTGGATGCACAAGTAGTATTCCTACTTAGTACAAGTGAAGGCTAGCAAAAAGATTGAGAAGCATCCAACCAAGGAACGAAAAATCACATAAGCGAGCATTAAGCATAACTAACACCGAATATTGCACCATAAGTAGGATGTAATTTCATTGCATAACTATTGAATTTCGTGCTTGCATAGGGAGTCACAAGCCTTAACACCAATATTCTTACTAAAGCACAATTACTCATCAACATGACTCACATATCACTATCATCATATCACAAAACTATTACAAAGAATCAAGTTTATTTTGTCCAATGATCTTCATGAAAGTTTTTATTATATCCCTCTTGAATATCTATCACTTTGGGACTAGTTTAATATGTTGCTTTTGAAAGCTCAAACAAATCTAAGTGAAGAACATGAGCATAATTTTTTTTTGTCTCTCAAAATAATATAAGTGAAGCATGAGAGAATTTCTTCAAAGTTACTAACTCTCAAATAAATCTAAGTGAAGCATGAGAGCATTTCTTTAAAAAAAATTAAAGCACACCGTGCTCAAAAAGATATAAGTGAAGCACTAGAGCAATTACATAGCTCAAAGAATTTAAGTGAAGCATAAAGAGCAATTCTAGCAAATCATAGCATTATTTTGGCTCTTTCAAATAGGTGTGTTCAGCAAGGATACTTGACACTAAACAAAAAGCAAAATAAGCAAAGACTCATATAATACAAGACGCTCCAAGCAAAACTCATGATATGTGATGAATAAAAATATAGCTCCAAGTAAAATACCAATGGTTGTTAGAAGAAAGAGGGGATGCCACTCGGGGCATCCCCAAGCTTAGTTGCTTGTTCATCCTTGAATATTACCTTGGGGTGCAGTAGCATCCCCAAGCTTAAGCTCTTCTTACTCCTTATTCCTTCATCCATCGTGATCTCACCCAAAACTTGAAACTTCAATCACACAAAACTTAACAAAAACCTTCGTGAGATCCGTTAGTATAAAAAAGCAAATCACCACTCTAAGTACTGTTGCAAACCCATTAATATTTTATTATTGCATTATATCTACTGTATTCCAACTTTACTATGGCTTATACCCCCGATAAAGTCCATAGATTCATCAAAATAAGCACACAATGCAAAAAAAAAATAGAATCTGTCAAAAACAGAACAGTCTCTAGCAATCTGAAAACTTCGAATACTTCTGCAATTCCAAAAATTCTGAAAAATTAGGACAACGTGGAAAATTTGTATATCAATCTTTTGTAAAAAATCAGAATTTTTCATCGCTTCTGTGAATTTAAACAATTCTGTTACTGGACACAAAAGTTTCTGTTTTTCAACAAGATCAAATCAACTATCACCCAACATGATCCCAAAGGCTTAGCTTGGCACAAAAACTAATTAAAATATAAAAACACAATCATAACAGTAGCATAATTGTGCAAACACTTAAGAACAGAAAGAAAATGGCAAAAATAAATTTTATTCATTGGGTTGCCTCCCAACAAGCGCTATCGTTTTATGCCCCTAGCTAGGCATAGGATTTTATCAATGCTCACATGAAAGATAAGAATTGAAGCAAAAGAGAGCATCATAAAACATGTGACAAATACATTTAAGTCTAACATACTCCCTATGCATAGACATTTTGTAGGCAACCAAATTATCAAGACAAGAAATATCTAGCATATGAAAGGAAGAAGAAAGAAACAATAGCAATCTCAACATGATGAGAGGTAATTTAGTAACATGAAAATTTCTACAACCATATTTTCCTCTCTCATAATAATTACATGTGGGATCATATTCGAATTCAATAATATAGCTATCACATAACATATTCTCTACATGATCCACATGCATGCAAAGTTGACACTCTTCCAAAATAGTGGGATTATCATCAAATAAAATCCTGACCTCTCCAAGCCCACTTTTATCAAAAATTTCATAAGATTGATCATTCTCCTAAGTAGTGGGATCATTATTACCTAAAGTTGACACTCTTCCAAACCCAGTTTCAATATTATCGCAAACATATTCATCTTGAGGCTTAAATAAATTTTCAAGATCATAAGAATCATTATCACCCCAATCATGATCATTGCAATAAGTAGTAGACATAACAAAATTATCATCCCCAAGCTTGTAGCTTTGCATATCATTAGCACAATTGTCATGAATAAAATTTGTAATAACATCATTGCAATCCTTCTTTTCATTCAAGGGGCTATCAAGTGTGGGTGCAATAGCAATAATTTCATGTTTAACATAAGGAACTATAGCAAGTTCATCTCCATAAGCATCATTAATATTGGCACCAAGGCCATAAGAATCGCAAGCATCATGTTCATCAAGAGGGGATAATTCAATCAAATCAACGGAATCATAATTATCCATAACTTCATTCATATCATTATTTTCTTCCAAAGCAGAGGACATTCTCTCAATAAAGTCTTTAACATAGGCATTATGAGCATAATTTTCATAGCAATATTTAAGTATGTCAAAATTTTCAGATTTGTAGAGAGTAATATCATACTTTTCAATCAAAGAAGCAACTTCATAAGCACCATTAAAAGCAACAAATTCTTCAATTTGTTCGATATCATAGTAACTATAAATTTCCTTGGAATAAGAAGATAAGATTTCATTGTCATTAAACTCACAAAGATAGGGAAGGTGTTTTCTAGGGTTCTTAGAGCAACAAGTAAAATCACAAATTTCACAAAGATTCCAAGCATAGCATAGGAAACAATTTATTTGATTCCATAAGAGCTTCCCTTTTTCAGACAAACGATAGCGCACAAAATGAGCATGCTCATCTAATGATTTCCCCTCAACTAAACTAGTTGGGGTTTCAGCACGAGCACAAATGGATCGAAGATGACCCAAGTAGAAAACTTTAAGTGGATCCATATCAATAGATTTTTAGCAAGCGAAGATGCAAGCAAATAGAGGCTCATGGCAACACAAGCAAACAAGAGATCCAACAAGAAAACGGCGAACGAAAAAGAGGGCGAATAAAATGACAATTTTTTGTGAAGTGGGGGAGATGAAAATGAGAGGCAAATGGCAAATAATGTAAATTGCAAGGAGATGAGATTTGTGATTAGGAACCTGATAGATGTTGATGATGTCTCCCTGGCAACGTCGCCAGAAATTTGCACGTTGACGGGAGACTACCTTGACTTGATCCTCCCCGGCAATGGCGCCAGAAATTCCTTTTGATGTCGCTTGAACTACGTCGGTATTTCCCCAAAGAGGAAGGGATGATGCAACACAGCTACGGTAGGTATTTCCCTCAGTTATGAAACCAAGGTATCAATCCAGTAGGAGAACCAAGCAACACTATGTAAACGGTACCTGCACACAAAGAACAAATACTTGCAACCCGACGCGTATAAGGGGTTGTCAATCCCTTCTTCAGGTAACGGTGCCAGAAATTGTCAAGTTGACGGGATAAATTTGTGATAGATTGGATAAATAGATCTCGATAAAATGCGAAATAAAAGATGCAAATAAAAAGTGCAGCAAGGTATTTTTGGGTTTTTGAAATAATACATCTGAAAATAAAAGCAAATAAAAATAGATCTCAAAGTAAATATGATAAAGAATAGACTCGGGGGCCGTAGATTTCACTAGTGGCTTCTCTCGAGAAAAATAACATACGGTGGTAAACAAATTACTGTTGGGCAATTGATAGAACCTCAAATAATTATGATGATATCCAGACAATGATTATTATATAGGCATCACGTCCAAGATTAGTAGACCGACTCCTGCCTGCATCTACTACTATTACTCCACACATCGACCGCTATCCAGCATGCATCTAGTGTATTAAGTTCATGGAGAAATGGAATAATGCAATAAGAACGATGACATGATGTAGACAAGATCTATTCATGTAGGAATAGACCCCATCTTCTTATCCTTAATAGCAACGATCAATACGTGTCTTGCTGCCCCTTCTGTCACTGGGAAAGAACACCACACGACCGAACCCATCACAAAGCACCTCTTCCCATGGCAAGAAAAATCGATCTAGTCGGCCTAACTAAACCAAAGATTCGAAGAAGAAATACGAGGCTATAAGTAATCATGCATATAAGAGATCAAAACTCAAATAACTTTCATCGACAAAAAATAGATCTGATCATAAACTCAAAGTTCATCGGATCCCAACAAACACACCGCAAAAAGAGTTACATCAAATAGATCTCCAAGAGACCATTGTATTGAGAATCAAAAGAGAGAGAGGAAGCCATCTAGCTACTAACTACAGACCCGTAGGTCTACAATGAACTACTCACGCATCATCGGAGAGGCACCAATGAGGATGATGAACCCCTCTGTGATGGTGTCTAGATTGGATCTGGTGGTTTTGGAACTTGCGGTGGCTGGAATTGTGTTTCGTCGACTCCCCTAGGGTTTTTGGATTTTCGGGGTATTTATAGAGCAAAGAGGCAGTGCGGGAGGCGGCCGAGGTGGGAACAACCCACTAGGGCACGCCTGGGCCTCCAGGCGTGCCTAGGTGGGTTGTGCTCCCCTCGGAGCCCCCTCTGGTACTTCTTTGGCCCAATAGGTGTTTTCTGGTCCAGAAAAAATCTCCAAAAAGTTTCGCTGCGTTTGGACTCCGTTTGGTATTGATTTTTTGCGAAGTAAAAAACAAGAAAAAAAAAACAACAATTGGCACTGGGCACTATGTCAATAGGTTAGTCCCAAAAAATGATATAAAGTTGCTATAAAATGATTATAAAACATCCAAGAATGATAATATAACAGCATGGAACAATAAAAAATTATAGATACGTTGGAGACGTATTAGAGGACAGCTTGCATGCCTCCCGGTCAGCCTGCGCAGCGGACTGTGCTCACACGCCTCCCGTCTACTCAAGCAGGTGTCCACACAGCACCTCCTAGCCATTAAAAGTGTGATGCGTGTTGTCACGTGAATGGTTAACAGAATGCCCATGATTTAAATTATACAAACGTTTGAGATGATAAGGTGGCAGCTATTTGTTTCAAAATGCCTTTGTTGGCTATTGATTCGAGTGCGCCTTCTCTCAAATTGGACACAAAAAATACCACAACATGTCGGGTGCCATTCCATGATAGCATGCCAAGTTTCATGGAGTTCAGACGAGTTTTGGATTTACTAGAATTTAAAAACAAATTATCTCAACATTTTGCCGACAAGCAACGGTGCCCTGGTGTTTGAAATTTATTCCTATTTCTTGCATGGGACCTAAGCATGCACCCAAGGACACACATTTGATTTTTGAACCATTTTTCTGCACTGGACCATGTGCCTGTAGTTCAAATTTGAATTATGCACATAAAATGTCTAGGAAACTCAGTTAATGTATAAAAATGTCCAAACGAACCCCGAAAAATTCCAAATTTTAACACGACACTCCTGTTGCTCTATGTTGCCACTAGGACAAAATTTGAAAGCAAGAGGAGGCAACGAATATCATTTCATCCATGAAGGAGGCACATTCCCTACTGGAACCATGAGGCTTGTTGTGAGAAGCTCTGGTTTGTGAGAAGCTTATACCCAAACCTGCCCCAAATGGGATAATTTTTTCACCACAGCATGTTGATGCTGTTCCATGATACCATGCCAAGTTTCATGAATTTCAGACAAGTTTTGGATTTACTAGAATTTTAAAACCATGTATCTCAATGTTTGCAGCCAAGCGACGGTGCCGAGGTGTTTGACATTCATTCCCATTTCTTGCATGGGACCTAAGCATGCAACCAAGGATCCCACATTTGTTTTTTCAACCCATTTTTATGCACTGGAGCATGTGCCTGTAGTTCAAATTTGAATTATGCACATAAATGCATAGAAAACTCATTTAATGTATAAAAATGTCCAAACGAACCTCAAAAAATTCCAAAATTTAACACGACTCTCCTGTTGTTCTATGTTGACACCAGAAAAAATTTGAAAGCAAGAAGAGGCAACGAATATCGTTTCATCCACAAAGGTGACACGTTCCCTACCGGAACCATGAGGCTTGTTGTGAGAAGCTCTGGTTTGTGAGAAGCTTATATCAAAACCTGCCCCAAATGGGACATTTTTTTACCACAACATGTTGATGCCATTCCATGATAGCATGCCAAGTTTCATGAATTTCAGACGAGTTTTGGATTTACTAGAATTTTAAAACCATGTATCTCAATGTGTGTGGCCAAGCGATGGTGCCGAGGTGTTTGACATTCATTCCCATTTCTTGCATGGGACCTAAGCATGCAACCAAGGACACACATTTGATTTTTCAACCCATTTTTATGCACTGGAGCATGTGCCTGTAGTTCAAAATTGAATTATGCACATAAATGCCTAGAAAACTCAGTTAATGTATAAAAATGTCCAAACGAACCCTGAAAATTTCCAAAATTTAACACACTCCTGTTGTTCCATGTTGACACCAGAAAAAAATTGAAAGCAAGAAGAGGCAACGAATATCGTTTCGTCCACAAAGGTGACACGTTCCCTACCGGAACCATGAGGCTTCTTGTGTGAAGCTCTGGTTTGTGAGAAGCTTATACCAAAACCTACCCCAAATGGGACAATTTTTTTACCACACCATGCCGATGCCATTCCATGATAGCATGCCAAGGTTCATGAATTTCAGATGAGTTTTGGATTTACTAGAATTTCAAAACCAAGTATCTCAATGTTTGCCGGCGAGCCACAGTGCCGAGGTGTTTGAAATTCATCACCATTTCTTGCACGGGACATAAGGATCAACCCATGGATACGTATATGATTTTACAACCCATTTTGGTGCATCGGAGCATGTGCATGTAGTTTAATTTTGAATTGTGCATCTGAAATGCCTAGAAAACCAAGTTAATGTATAAAAATGTCCAAACGAACCCTGAATAATTCCAATTTTTTTATGACACATCTATAGTTGCATGTTCACTGCAGATAAAAGTTCTAGCAATTCAAACACCCTCCTTTGCCACTGTGACCCAATTATGTATTTCAAATCAAGACGAAAAATCAAGTTGACCGTGCATAGTTTATTATCACCAACCGTCACTACTGCAGGATGCTGCTAACGCGACACTACGATCAGAGACCCTTCGACGAAACTATGTGCGATGCATTAATCGCAAACGGTGATGTAAAAAACCCGTCAAAAAAGGTGCAAAATGTTTGCGATGGCGGATACATCAAACACGGTTCAGATTTTAGTTGTGTGTGCGTTGCGGGGCATACGGTTCAGTTCAATGAACTATTTGTGATGAGGCAGAACAACAGAAATGGGCAGCCAGATGAAGGCGTGTGCGATATACGGCATACAGTTCACTCGGATGAACTGTTTGTGATTAGGCAACACAAAAGAAATGGTCAGCCATATCAAGGTGCGTGCGATATACGACATACGATTGACTCGGATGAACTGTTTGCTTTGAGCCAAGAGAACAGAAATAGTTCAATTTAACAAGATGTGTGTGATATGCGGCAAACATGTCTGTAATCAGAAATGTGTGCGAAGACCGATAATAATACAGACGATTGATGCTAATAAGCCGTGTGTGTTGTGGGCAAACGCTTGGTGGTATACAATTGTCAGCGATTGATGAAATCATCACCGACGGGTTTCCTAGTATGGTCCGTGTGCGATGTCATTGCACACGGAACAACAGCATATGTACTTATAACTTATAAGGACTTGATTCCATAAACAGATTGAACATCCAATTACATAGGTGGCTAGTACACACATGACCTTTGCACACACCAAAGTATGTTCCAAAATGCCTAGAAAACTCAAATAATGTATAAAAAGGCAAAATGAACCCTAAATAATTTCATATTTTTAGGACGATGCTCCTATAGTTGCATGTTGCCTCTGTAAAATAAATCAAGGCGGGAAGAGACAGGGTATGTCGTTTCGCACACATAGGTGACAAGTTCCCTCTCGGAACCATGAGCCTTTTTGAGAGAAGCTCCAGTTTGTAGGAAGTTTGTACCAAAACTTGTCCCAAATTGGACTAATTTTTTTACCACAGCGTGTTGGTGCTATGTCATAACACCATGCCAAGTTTCATGATTGTCGTGGGAAACCACGACCACCTATGGGGCCAAGGGCCCCTTTGCTGGTTCGGCAGGGGGGATGTCACATTGCACAAAGAGCAGAAGAACGTGGGGCAGCGCGGCGGAGATCACACAGGCAATTTTACCCAGGTTCGGGCCACCGCGAGGCGTAAAACCCTACTCCTACTTTGGTGGATTGATGGTGGAAAAGTGTGGTCGAGCGTAGTACACTTTCCCGGCAGGCTCGCCTTAGGAGAGGCAGTGGCTATGCGCGTATGAGTGGGTGGGTGTTCCAGTTTCCAACCCCTTCTATGGTTGCCATGGGCCTCCTTTTATAGATCAAGGGGTCACCACAATGGCAAAATAGTCATTATGCACTGATAAGATAGCAAACAGTGCTATCATACCTAATCCTGCAGGCTGACAGGGCGCATTAAATGCACCGCTCAACGTCATATCGTTGCTTGCCCGGCAGGCCTTGCCGGGCTTGTCTTGCCAGCTCCATGCCTGCTTGCTCGACACGTCGCAGGACGGGTGTCACCTGTAGGTATTATCTGTGGGAAGAGGCCACCATGTGGCGAATGGCTGCCACTTACTCACTTTGCGGCTTGACACCGCATTGATTAACGACGTGGGTCGTGGTGAGATGGCTTGGTGAGGTGGCTCTGTCTTCGCGAGTCCCGGCAGGCCCTGCCGGGACGTCTTGAACGTTTTCTTCCGGGGGAGTCCCTGTCCTTGCCAGGCTCGCCTGCCCGGCAAGGGAGGCTTTTCTTCTGGTGGTATCTAGCTTCTCTATCTTGGCCTTGGTCCTCTTAATCTGCATGTTGGTTCTTCGAAGATCTTGATCTCTTGTATCTTGGCATGGCCTCGGTGTTGTAATCTTGTCCTCGTGCATGTGCACAGTCCGGGCAACAGACCCAGGGTTTGTTGCACCGACAGAAGCCCCCGGGCCTGCCCCGATCGCGCTGCCGAGCGTCGTCGGGGTAGGTCCTAATTAGTGCACAGGCAGGGGCGCTGAAGAGGCTGGCCTCTTGGAGTCCTCTTTGCTTCTTCATTAGTCTTGATTCTGGGCCAGTTTCCGGTTTTCCCGCGCGCCATGCGCAATGCTGCGGAAAACTTGGATCGTGGCCCATGGATTGCCCACGTCCCACGATCACGGGGCGGAAACTGCCATCCCACTTGCTTCCTGCTTCACACGCACCTGCCACGTGTTCTGCATGCATTGTTTGTGGTAGGTGGTGGATGCGGAGAGCGCGGGGACGAGTGCCATGGTTGAGAACCAGGCGCCGATGGTTGGGGCAGAGGGTCGGCCTTGATTCTTTGGGCCACAGAAGGCGTAGGGAGGCCGCATTGGGGGAATGGGGTGGCCATTTCCTGCGCAAGAGGCCAGCCCCCTGCTCCGTCCTTCTATAAAAGGGGGCAAGAGCAGTGCTTTTTCATTCACACCTCTTCCCCCTTTCCGCTATCTCTTTTCACTCACCACGGTGAGAGGACGAGGGCGCAGCGGTACTCCAGCGGCGGCGACGAGGGCTTCTACTCGACAGCGCATCCCCCTCCTCCTGATCCCGTGATAGCGGAGCCCACAGCGAGAGGGGGAGGGAGGGGGCGAGGCTGAGGTCACCACGGCGCTCGCGGAAGAGAAGGACGGGGCGATGTCTTGGCCGCGCCCCCGCCGGCGGCCCTTCCTCCAATGGATGGCCACGTCGGAGATCAGCCTCGAGAGTTCATCATCAGGCTGTACAAACCCCCATGTGGCCATCTTCGCCTCCCTACTCCATTCGCATGGGAAATGGAGCTCGAACAACCACGCGCTCTGAGGTTGCACATGAGGGGCTGTGGGAACGGAGGCATGTGGGTTGATGTCGACTTCCCTGCTCCTCATGTGATGTACCTCCGCCGTGATTGGAAGACCTTTGCTCGTGCCCATAGATTTTTGGAGGGGCACGTTCTCCAGTTCAAATTAATGGAGAGCGGCCTGCTCTCCGTCAAGATCTTCGAGAGCTCAGGAGCTCGCTTAGGGTGCGGCGTGGAGAGCTCGACCGACGACGAAAGCTCCTCCTCGAGTGAAAGTGACAAGGAGGACAGTGACGGCGATGACGACAGCAGCGCCCGGGAGGGCGACGACTCTGACTCCGGCTGAGCGTCGCCCGCACCATCTTCATCAGGTGACAGCACCATCATCTGCACCTGCCTCTCCTTCCCGGCAAGGTGATTTGCCGGGGAGTTGGATGCAGGGGTGGGATGGTGCCGCCCGGCGTCCTCCAGCAGTCTTCCAGCTAGACCCCGACAGGCTTCCTCTCGGACTGCAGCTCCGTTAGCCCTGCCGTGTCCTACTGGCCTTGGTGGTGGTGGTTGACGGGTTGCCTCCATCGTGCTCTCCATCGACGCGTTCCCCGGTGCTCTCCCGTCCCCGTCAGGCTACCTCTCCCGGAGCCCGATGGGAATGGGCTGGGCTTCTGTCCAGGCACTCCTTTTACCCCCCCTCACCTTCAACTGTTGTGCCTAGGAGGAGAGGGACAAGAAAGGGCATCACGGGGCACTTATCTTTTTTTAATCTTAAACTTGCCGGCACTTGCCAAATTTTAGTTCAAATAATGTAATCTCTCGAGTCCACGTCTGTGTTCTGTAAGGTTTGTACTTGTATGACCAGCATATTAATGAAAAAGATGAACCTTGCCGAGAACCCGTGCATGTATATGTCCACGCAGAGGTGAAATGCCTCTTTATTTTAAATAAACGAGTTTTCCCCGGCAGGCTATCCTGCCGGTACCCTTTTTTCGTTGCCGGAGAACTGAGCCTACCGGGCAAGGAATAGAGGGACCAGCCCCCTGCCAACTTCTTTTCATCAAAGGCCACTACGACCATCCTGGCCGAAGCAATGTTCGAGCGAAGGATGGGAGCACCTAAGTTTCGAAGAGTGGCGGGGTTTTCTTATGCACAAGTTTTAGCTTACAGAACACTTATGGACATGAGGTAGAACTTATCTGTTTGGCTTGTCGGGGATCGCAGCGCTGGTTTATTTCCCCATCTTCTTGCAGAAACCAAGCTCACGGCAGGAACCTGCAGCTTTATGCAGATGAGAATGATGCAGGATGCGATCCTATCTATATGCATATGCAAATGCTCATGAAATGCTTATGCAAATGCTCTTGAAATGCTCATGCATGCATGCAACTTGGTCGGGGGCCCCCCAGCGCTTCATTTATTTCTCTGGTGCTCAGGGTCATCGCCTGGCTTTATACAAGGGGTTACATGCAACTGAGGCAAGGCCTATACAAAAGGGTGGCTGCCGGGCAGGGCCCGACAGCCGCGCCTTACGGGTAGAACTTACGGAGATGCTCAATATTCCATGAGTTTTGCAATTGAATGCCATCTCCGGTCTCCAGATGGACTGCGCCAGGTCTGGTGACTCGTACTACCCGGTAAGGGCCTTCCCACTTCGGCGTCAACTTGTTTGTACCCTTGGCGGACTGAACGCGCCTAAGGACAAGGTCGCCTTCCTCAAAACACCGAGCATGAACCCTGCGGCTATGATAGCGACACAGGGCTTGCTGATAGCGTGCAGCACGCGTAGCAGCCTGGAGACGGTTCTCCTCGAGTAGCACAGCGTCGTCACACCGGTGCTGATCTTGCGCTACTTCGTCGTAGGCAAGCACTTGAGGCGACCTGTAAATGAGTTTCGTGGGGATAACTACTTCTACCCCATAGACCAGGGAAAAAGGAGTCTGCCCGGTAGCTCGATTTGGTGTCGTTCTGAGGGACCATAGAACTACTGGCAGCTCATCAATCCACCGCCTGCCGTGCTTCTGTAGCGTATCAAAGGTTCTTGTTTTGAGTCCCCGCAGCACTTCAGCGTTCGCCCTCTCAGCTTGTCCGTTGCTTCTGGGATGTGCAACAGAGGTAAACGAGATCTTGCTTTCGAGGGCATGAACATATTGCATGAAGGTGCGGCTCGTGAATTGGGTGCCGTTGTCGGTAATAATCCTTGTCGGGATTCCGAAACGACACACCAAATCTTTCAAGAACTTGATAGCTGATTGAGCAGTCACCTTTCTCACGGCAGCAACTTCCGGCCACTTTGTAAACTTGTCGATAGCAACGAACAAGAATTCAAAGCCCCCGATTGCTCGGGGGAAAGGGCCGAGGATATCGAGCCCCCAGACTGAAAATGGCCATGATAAAGGGATTGTCTGAAGAGCTTGGGCAGGCAGGTGGATTTTCTTGGAATGGAACTGACAGGCTTCACATTTGGTGACTAGCTCAACCGCATCTTGGAGGGCTGTGGGCCAATAGAATCCTTGCCGGAATGCTTTCCGAACCAATGCCCTTGATCCAATGTGGGAGCCGCACATGCCTTTGTGTATCTCAGCCAACAGTTCCTTCGCTTCTTCCCGACAGATGCACTTCAATTTCACACCGTTGGGCCTCCTTCTGTACAGAGTGTCATCGACAAACTGGTACATACTAGCCCTCCGGGCTACTCTTTCAGCCTCATCTTGGTCATTGGGGAGTTCTCCGGTCTGGAGAAAGTGGACTATGTGCCTTGCCCAAGTTGGAGCCTGGGGCTCGGCAACAAGGACTAGCGGCACCTCCTCAACTACGGGGGCACATTCCTCGTTCGCAGGGACCATGGGTTCGACTGGAGGGTGCGGTCCGGCAAGTTGCGAGGAGTTGTTTCCGGCAGGGTCCCTGCCAGGAGCGGACGGCTCTACCGAGAGAGGCTTATCGGAGTCCATCTTTCTCCTTTTCTGGGCCATTGTTGCTGGGGATACGGAGGGCTGAGTAAGATGGAGAACAAAAGTTCCTGGTTCCACAGGAAGCTTTTGCGCAGCACACTTTGACAGGTGACCAGCTATGCTGTTTTCCGCACGAGGTATGTGCTCTGTTTGCAACCCGTCAAAGCGCTTCTCCAATCTTCTCACTTCCTCAACGTATGCCTCCATCAATGGACTTTGGTAATCCTTGTTGACTTGTCTCACCACAAGCTGTGAGTCTCCTCGAATGATCAGTTTCTTGATTCCCAACTCTGTGGCAATCCTGAGCCCGGCAAGGAGCCCTTCATACTCTGCTGTATTGTTGGTTGCCTCTTCCCGGGCAAAATGCATCTGGACGACGTACTTCAAGTGTTCCCCGAAGGGAGCGACGAGAAGCACGCCAGCCCCTGCGCCTTCTAGGGAAAAGGCACCATCGAAATACATAATCCATTCTTGGGGCGCCTCCTTGCCGGGGATGGCTGTTTCTGGTATTTCCTTGTCAGGGGTTGGCGTCCATTCTGCAATAAACTCTACCAATGCCCTGCTCTGGATTGTTGATGTGCTCTCAAACTTCAGACCAAAACTGGATAACTCCAAAGCCCACTCCACTATTCTGCCAGTAGCCTCAGGGTTCCGAAGTATCCTTTGCAACGGGAAGTGAGTGACAACCGTGATCTCATGGGCTTGGAAATAGTGGCGCAGTTTCCTTGAGGCCATGATGAGGCCAAAGATCAATTTTTGCACGCCAGAGTACCTCAATCTAGCCCCCTGTAACAGGGAGCTGACGAAATACACTGGGCGCTGCACCACTTTTTTCCTTGCCGTGTCCTTGGGGTTGCCCTCGTTGCCGTGCTCATCTCTGTCCTGATTCCTGTCTGACTCTGCTGGTCCTTGCTCACTCTCTGCTATCTGAAGCTTGCTGATAACCTTTGGGGAAATCAGATTCAACCTGGCCCCACCGTCCACCAGCATCTTTGTGACCTTGAGGTTGCGGATTGTTGGAGAGACCAACAATGGCAAACATCCTACCGCGGTGGTGCGGTTAGGATGATCCTCTTCGTCAAAAATGATGGGCGTGCGTGACCATTTGAGTGGTTTCTGGGCCCCTGGCGCTGGTTCCACGGCATTGACCTCACGCGCCCACCGTTTGAGTTGGCGGTGAGAGGTGTGCAGGGACACACCCCCGTCAATGCACAGGGCGTCAGTGGCTTTCTGGAACTCCTGCTCACTGGTTTCCTCTTCATCCCCTCCATCACCGTCATCATCGCAGGCTTCCTTCTCTCGATCCCTGGCGGGTTTCCCTTTGTTCCGAAGAGGTGTGCCGGGGTGATTTACTTCACCGCCTCGACCCTTACCGCCGGCAACATTCTGTCCCTTTTCCTTATCATGCTTCTCATACTCTGCTTTCTGTCTCTTGACAAGCTGCTCAACCTGATAACACTCTTGAAGGTCGTGGCCCTTAGTCCGATGGATCTTGCAGTACGGCCCATCACCTTTCCCGGCCTTCTCGGCAGCTGCGGCCTCCCGGCAGTCAGAGCACACGGCAGCTTCCTTGCTGGGGGCTTCGGCTTTAACCTTCTTGCCGGTACTAGGGATACCTAACCCTTCAACGGACATCACTACCTTGTCCTTGCGCTTCTTATTGCGCTTCTTGCTTTTCTTCTGACTGGTGGACTCGTCATCATCCTCTGAATCGATATTGAGGCAATCCTCCTCTCCGGGAAGCTTTCTTCCCTCCTATATCCGTGCACACTTATCCACCAAGGTGTAAAGCTCTTTCACGGTCTTGGGCAACCGTACATTCATCTTGGAATGAATCCTCCGGTTGCGCACATTGGACTGGAAGGCGGCTATCACAGCTGTTGGATGAATATTTGGGATGTTTATGTGGATTCTGCTGAATCTCTGCAAATACTTCCGGAGAGTTTCTCCTTCTTTCTGCTGGAGAAGTTGCAGATCGCTGGGCTGACCTGGTTCTTGATGGCCGCCAGTGAAGGCGCCAATGAACTCATGGCACAAATCAGCCCATGATGAAATGGAGTTCTCCGGCAGGTGCATCAGCCAAGACCTCACATTGGCCTTGAGAGCCAAAGGGAAGTAGTTGGCGAATACCTTCTCATATCTTCCCCCGGCAGCTTGAACAGCGATGGTGTAGATGCTCAAAAACTCTACCAGGTTTAGCCTCCCATCATACTTCTCGGGTATCTCTGGCGTGAACATGCGGACGGACGGCCAACGGACTCGCCGCAGCTCACGAGTAAAGGCAGGGCACCCAACCTCATAAGGTAGGCACCCGCCAATATCTAGCGCAGGCTCGTCGATGTCGGGACCGTCGCACCCATTGGTCCAGCGGTGTCGCCGCGGCGTTGTTTAACGACAACGCGTGCGTCTCCCCTCCATCGGTCCTTCGGGGCACGCTGCCGGCTTGGACGCGCTCGATGGTCAGAAGAGGCTGTCGAGACGCCATTAGGTTCTTGACTCAGCTGCGCTCGCGCTGGCTGCCGTGGCGGGGATTGTATCATGGGGGTGGCCCCTTCCGTACGACTAGCAGCACGAGCCGTCATCGTCGCTTGGGGAGGCTGTGGCGGGCCAGCTCGCTACGAGCCCCCAGCCTCGGCGAAGCTGAGTAGGCTTTGGATGGTGGCACGCCACTCGTCCATCTGCTCGGCCGCTGGTGGAAACCTCAGCAACAGTTGAGCCCGCGCCATGGCCTCCGTAGCAGTACTTGGTATGGGTGATGACGATGTAGATCGCACCGTCGCTCGGCTCCTGACGGTGCCAGTAGCGAGAGCACCATGTCCCCGCTGTTGCGGGGCAGCCACCTGGATAGCATGGAGGCGCGGTGAAGGCGCTTGAAGGTCAGCGGCTCCACTAGGCGTAGCGGCTTGGTCGACTCATCCCGGGGGAGGTGCACGTACTGCGGTCGCTCCCGTGGTGGGGGCGGCGATTCGCCTCGGACCGAGCGCCATTGCTGCGGCTGTGCCCGTCGGCGAGGGGAAGGGGTGTGGATGGGGTAGCCCCTTCACCCGTACCTTGTGGAGCGTGGCCATCGGGGTGTTGCTGATGTTGCTCTCCTCCGGTGTCTCCTACTCCTGCTTCGACCGCGGGGGAAGTGGTGATGGTGCCGCCTGCTCTGACCACATCCCCAGCGGCGCCCACATTCTCGTGCGCGTCCACGTCCCCTGTAGCATTGGTGGTTGCAGGCGGCGGCGCCTTCGAGGTGGACGGGTGAGCAGCAGCACCGGGTTTCTTCTTGGGCGCCATGGTCGACGGCGCCGCCGAAGACAAGGACGGTGATGATGAAGACATGCTGCACACGCTTTCAGGTTCGCGCAAGCGATCCCCCTACCTGGCGTGCCAAAGATGTCATGGGAAACCACGGCCACCTATGGGGCCAAGGGCCCCTTTGCTGGTTCGGCAGGGGGGATGTCACATTGCACAAAGAGCAGAAGAACATGGGGCAGCACGGCGGAGATCACACGGGCAATTTTACCCAGGTTCGGGCCGCCGCGAGGTGTAAAACCCTACTCCTGCTTTGGTGGATTGATGGTGGAAAAGTGGTGGTCGAGCATAGTACACTTGCCTGGCAGCCTCGCCTTAGGAGAGGCAGTGGCTACGCGCGTATGAGTGGGTTGGTGTTCCAGTTTCCAACCCCTTCTATGGTTGCCATGGGCCTCCTTTTATAGATCAAGGGGTCACCACAATGGCAAAACAGTCATTATGCACTGATAAGATAGCAAACAGTGCTATCATACCTAATCCTGCAGGCTGACAGGGCGCATTAAATGCACCTCTCAATGTCATATCATTGCTTGCCCGGCAGGCCTTGCTGGGCTTGTCTTGCCAGCTCCATGCCTGCTTGCTCGACACGTCGTAGGACGGGTGTCACCTGTAGGTATTATCTGTGGGAAGAGGCCGCCATGTGGCGAATGGCTGCCACTTACTCACTTTGCGGCTTGACACCGCATTGATTAACGACGTGGGTCGTGGTGAGATGGCTTGGTGAGGTGGCTTTGTCTTCGCGAGTCCCGGCAGGCCCTGCCGGGACGTCTTGAATGTTTTCTTCCGGGGGAGTCCCTGTCCTTGCCAGGCTCGCCTGCCCGGCAAGGGAGGCTTTTCTTCTGGTGGTATCTTGCTTCTCTGTCTTGCCCTTGGTCCTCTTAATCTGCATGTTGGTTCTTCGAAGATCTTGATCTCTTGTATCTTGGCACGGCCTCGATGTTGTAATCTTGTCCTCGTGCCTGTGCACAGTCCGGGCAACAGACCCAGGGTTTGTTGCACCAACAATGATTTTGAGGCGAGTTTTGGATTTATAGTAATTTTAAAACCAGGTTTCTCAATGTTTACTGTCGAGTCGGCACCGCCCTGGATAGGCTTTTTCCTCGTGGGTCCGAAATGACAAATCCAAATCTGTCACTACCATGCAGCTTTTCTTATTAAGAATTACAGCCCATTTGGTGTGCTAGCTGAAAATAAGTTTGTGGGTGCTGGTGGGCGCTAAGAACTTGCGGTTCTGTAATGAACAAAGATCTCAAGGATCCCGCGAGAGTGATGTTCTTTCCCTATGTTGTGAATGCTTATAATATTTATGTCTTAATTAAAGAAATGGCAAGCCATTGGCCCAGTATGAAAGGAAATATGGGTCAAAGCCGAGTTGAAAAGGGCAACAATATCTAGCTCCAGCTTACAAACAGTACAAAAGCACGAGGATTAATTGCTCATCAGGTTTAGACAAAATCCAGATTGAACAGGACAATGACATCTAACTCAACCAAAGTTTTCAGCAGTCACAATCAAATGGATCGGTCTGATCCATAAAATCAAGATCCTGGGCTAGAAATTCTACTGGTCCATGATGACAAGCTGTTGTAAATAGAAGCCGAGCACGATCAGAAGCCCTTAGGTCCACCTGAAACTTCTTTTTATGCTGTTCAACACTTGCAGCCGTAAGAAATTTCTTGTCGAAAAAATTAATCCTCACGGACAATAGTGCCCTCCCATTCAACATGAAGAATGTGACAAATCTAGTGTTTGCATTGTTGGATGCATATCCTTCCAGCGTTACTGTCTTCAAATGAATGTCATGAGATCTGAGAAAATCCCGGTGCTTCTTGAACCATCGATTGGTTATACTTTTTTCTCCATGTGTTAGTGCCTAAATAGAGATGAAGATTGAAAACACTTAATGTCTAAAAAATATTATGTTGAAAGAGTGACAGCTGAACGATTAATTATAGTACATTATATATGGGCTTTCAATGTGCGTGAAATCATCACCTTTATATACAAATTCTCCAGACATGAAAAGCATTGCAGCAAGCCAATAATCGTGTTCAGATCAAAACACCACATACTGATATGTAAGGTCTTGACAGAATCCACCACCACTGATAGGATGGACAAGCTCTTCATTGAGCATAGAACATAATATTAGTACCAAAAGTGTACTCCAAGATGATACTTAACTTATGCGCACAAATGAAAAAAGCAGATTACAAAAGTTTATGTGAATAATATACAGTACCTCAATAGGTGTGGAGCCAAACACCATCTTGAACCATCTAAAAGGATCACGAATTGCACCCAAGGTCTCCAGTTTAGGCGCAGAGACTACAGTTATTTGTGAAGGTACTATAGTAGAATCAAGGAGCAACCTTTGAAGTGAAGGGGCATCTTTGATGATGAGATCATGTCCAAAAAAACAAATTCCCATGCTTACAAGGTGGGCGATTTTATTTTTAGACAACGGATACGAATTTCTATTCCAAAAACAAGCAACAAGCGCTCCAGGGCGGGGCAGCTAGAGTGGATGATGCTGTGCAGTGCGGCCTCCGACAGATCAACCACCACAAGCGCAAGTTTTTTTAGCAGTGGGAGTCGAAGCATTTGTACCAGATTGTCTGCTAGATGGCACCGGGCGAAGGTGGCGGTGTGGAGAGAGGAGGAAAACCACGAGATGGACATCGGTGGTGAGGGCACAGATACATCGGTTCGTGGTATGTTACATACATAGTCATGGTAGAACTCAAGCTGCTGGAGTTTATCAAATTTACGGGATGTCAGCCAGGCGGCCACCATGCAGGGTATGTCCAGCAGGTAGCATGCCGGGATGCAGATGCGTTGAACGGAGCCCTGGTGGGAGGAGATGATGGCTCCGGGGAGTTCAGAATCATCATCGACAGATAGCTGACGACAGTCGAGATTAAGAGGCACGGCGCGCCACTGAGTGCGCCACTGAGATGCGAGGACTTGTGTGCGGCAACCATCCTTGGTGGGGAGAAGGGAGATGATCTCCCCAAGGATGCCGTCCGGGAGATCGCTGATGCGGTCCGCCGGAGATTCTACTGGTTCCTTAGGTCCACGGGGGCGTGGCCGCTTCTGGCCGCGCAGCCGGGTCCAAGATCTACATCCGGCGGCGGTGCTGGCCGGAGCCTCATCTGTGTACATACCAATCTGAAAGAAAAAAATGGCAGAAACATGCATGTAGGACATTCAAAATCAATTCTCAAGATCTGGAAGAAAAAAGGCACAAACATATATGTAGGACATTCAAAATCAATTCTCAAGATCTGGCCACGAATTATTAGCACGCAAGCTAACCCTAGTCAGATTATTAGCAAAAATCATTTGTACAGAACAAACAATTAATCACTAACTCTATACGGATAACATTCAAACAATCAATACAGTACGTGCATCTAATGGATCTTAATTACTCTGATTACATGGACTGAGAGAACATAACCATATGATTTGTATTCCAAAAAAATTAGAGAGGGGGGAGTAACCAGATAAAACACATGGTATGTTTGCCACACAAATGGGTATATAGATGACTAACCGGTTTTCCATCGGAGTCGCAGTCGTTGCCGGAGTTGCTGTTGACCTCCGGCTCCGGCTGGGGGGGGGGCACGACGGCGCCGATGAAGTCAAGGTCGTGCTGCTGCCCGCGCGAGACCTCGTCGGCGGTGACGGCAACCTCTGTGCCCAGCTTCACACGTTGCGCGGGTGCTTCACCAGCCTCGGTGTCGCCACTCCCTCCGATGGTGCACTTTGGCAGCATCCTCATACACTCCAGACGTTGGTGACCACTGTGGACCTGGGGTGTGGCCGCCTATTATGGCAGTCGGCTCGGGCGTGCAATTAATACGGACCAGTGGGAGCAAGGCGGGCGGCGGTCAAAGGCTGTCTCGCCTCCCGGTGAGCCTGCGCGGCGGACTTCTGCCATTCCTACCATCATTTCACACAGCTACTCGCATGCCTCCCGATGACACTGCGCAGCGAAAACACCTCCCATCAATACGCACACCTGCACGCACGCCTCCCGGTCTGCCTGCACGGCGGACTGCTCACATGCATCTCGTCAACTCACGTCTGCTCGCACGGCACACGGGGCGCATGGCAGCACGTATATTTTTTGGTTTATTGATGATTCATTCTGCCGCTTTACTGCTTAACCGAAGCATGGCACGGTCTAACACACACGGTCTGAATAAATAATCCGTATGAGATATTGGTTGCCAGTTATTAACAATCTCCCATTTGTAACAAGATTATATCAAAACGTGTCTCAAATTTGACGAAAAAATACAATATCACAGTCTACTGGTGTCCATATATGACACCACGATAAGTTTCATGAATTTCAACTAAGTTTTGGATTTACTGTATTTTAAAAATCTATATTCTCAATGTTTTGAAATCTCTTGCATGGGGAAACATGCACCCAGGGACACATATGATTTTGCAATCCATTTTGGTGCACATGTAGCTCAAATTTGATTTTTGCACATTAAATCCCTAGGAAATCAATCAATGTATAAAAACGGTCGAATGATGTCTGTTTTTTTTAAATTTTAACACGACACTCCTTTGGTCACATGTTCACTGCAGAAAAAGTTTGACATGCCTCAGAGTCGTTGTGGTGGTGCGGGATGTGTGTGTCTGTGTGTGTGGGGGGTGGGGGGGGAGGGCTCCGGCAGTACACTACGAGTCGTGAACCTCCATGTGGGATTATTGATCATTTTGTGAATCATATATGCCACATCAAAGTCGTGAATTGGTTATTTAAAGCATTATACAACCCTTTCATACATACATGTTCGGGCCACATGCATGCATTGGTGGTCCTCTCGGACACTCCCTCGTGCGGTTAGCAGCGACATGCCCATTCGTTAGCCCGCAAAGGTTTTCAGTTTCCACCAACAACGAGAGGCATTTGACCA
Source organism: Thinopyrum elongatum (assembly GCA_011799875.1). Taxonomy (NCBI): domain Eukaryota; kingdom Viridiplantae; phylum Streptophyta; class Magnoliopsida; order Poales; family Poaceae; genus Thinopyrum; species Thinopyrum elongatum. The sequence continues at coordinate 335,120,992 of CM022299.1, read as the reverse complement.
AAAGGTGGATTCATCTTGGCATGTTTGTGGTGTGGATCATGGTGAGATTCCATATCAAAGTTTGAGCACGTGCGTACACACCCTCCCACCGCTTGAAGTGAGGGGGCTACGCATCATGTGTATTGCATTTCCGGTTTGCGAAGCATGTGCCATGTCAAAGTTGTGCATTGGGTATTCAAACTACACATACACACGGGCACATGCACGCAGTGGTTTTGTCCTATGACACTCACTCGCTGTGGACCTCTCTGTGGGCCCACGAGGTCATGTCGATCAGTTGAACGTACAACGAGGAGAGGTTAATTTGACCAACAAGGATGGTTCTTTTTTGGTTTGTGTTTCGTATATGCACGTAGGAGTATGTACATGTCAAAGAGGGGCAACATGAATACTCTATATATATGCGTGTCATAACCTCGCTCCATGTGGGGAATTTCCGGTTCCCGAGGCAGGTGCCACATCAAAGTTGTACATTACATTGTTATTCAACACTCACACAATACCATGCAGGCGGTGGTTGCCCTATAGAAACTCACTCGCGTGTGGCGCTTCCATCCGTGGGCATGCGAGGTTGTCCTCCATCACTTTGACCCAACGAGAGAGAGGTTAATTTGACCATCAAGGAATGATTCTTTTTTGGTTTGTGCTATACAGTAGAAGTACATATATACCACGCGTCGAATGGGGGCGTACATATAGCACATACCACCATCATGAACCTCGCGCCTCTCTGTGGGGACTTTTTGGTTTCCTATATATGTGGTGCCACAGCAAAGTTGTGCATTGCGTATTCAAACATCACACAAACATCTCTTTGGGCCACATGCAGACGGTGGTACGTAGTCCTATATAGGATGATCACTCGCGTGCGACGTACGCTTCGCTTCTGTGCTGGGCCCGCGAGTTCGTTGTCCATCACTTTGACCCAACGAGAGAGAGGTACGTTTAACGAACAAGGAGGATTAATTCTTTTAGGGCTGTGTTACTAGGTGTGTATAGTACGTGTCGAGGGGGGGGGGGGGGGGTGACCACATATATATACTAGGTGTCACATGAACCTCACTCTGTGTGGGGACTTGCGGTTTTTGAGGCAAATGCCACATCAAAGTTGTGCATTAGGTATTCAAAACATCACAACCACACACCTCTCCATATATATGTTCTGGCACACGTGCAAGCGCGATGGTTGTTGTCCATATATGGCACTCACGCGGTTATCGGCGATGCTTCCATCTGTCGGCCCGCTTGGTCCATCACTTTCACCGACAGCGAGAGAGGTTAACTAATTTGATTAGGAGGGGATTAATTTTTTGTTTGTCTCTGATATAGATCATGATGTGAGATTACATATATATAATAGTGCATGTGTACATGAATCCTCCCGCTGGATCGAGGGGGGGGGGGCGAGCACACGACACGTCATGAACTACCTCTTGCTCTGTGTGGGGACCTCTGCGATTTTCAACGCATGCACCACATCAATTTTGTGCATTAGGTCGGGTATTCAACACATATGCATCATACACCTCCATAAATATGTTCGGGACACACGCATGCAATGGTTGTCTTTGGACACACTCTCACTCGCTTGGTTATGGGTGGCAAGACTATATATATTCGTGGGCCCGCGTGGACGTCCATCATTTCGACCAACAACGAGAAAGGTTACCAGGGTGGATTCTTCTTCTTTGCTTCGAGTTACCGTATAGTAGGTCGACCATTCCAAGCCTAATTAAGTTTGAGCGCATGCTACGCGTCGTGAACCCTCGCTCGGTGTGGGGATTTTATGGTTCCAAAGCATGGTGCCACATCAAATTTGCGCATTGGGTATTCAAACACCACACACACCACTTCCATATACATACTTGGGCCACATGCACAGAGTGGGTTTGTCTTCATACAATACTCCCTCGCGAGGTTATCGGCGACAAGCTAGCCCATTTTGCAGGCCCGTGTGGACGTCCATCACTATGACCAACAACGAGCGGGAGAGGTTGTATGACCAAGTTGGATTCTGCTTGGTCTGTGTTACAGTACGTCTTGGTGAGATGCCCTCCCCCCTATGTGTGTGTGTGTGTGGGGGGGGGGGGGATACTTCGCACTACCTGCAACCTCCGTGGGGTCGGGGAAGTCCGGTTAATTTGTGAGGCACACGTGCCACATCAATGTTGTGAATGGTAGTTAAATATCACAACACACCCTTTTCATACATATAGTTGGGCCACCCGCATGTGGTTCGTATGTGGTCTCACCCATCTCGCGCCACAAGCACACATTTGTCGGTCGGCACATGGTCCACCTTCAGTGGCGGAGCCAGAAAAATTCTATCAGGGGGCCAAGTGCACTTAAAACTGATTGGGGAGGGCCAAACCATTAACTTAGCAGTAAATCATCACTAATTTCCCACTGTTCATCAGCTAATATGAAGCAAATACATGAAGTTAGGGGGGCCAGGGCCCCTGCTGGTCCCCCTGTCTCCGCCACTGTCCACCTTTGTTGGGAAGCGAAAGGGGAAGTTTGACCATATATATGATGGACTCCTATAGGTTTTGTGTTACGGTAGGGTGCGATTTCAGACCTAGCTATTTGGGGGCATGCATTCGTAGCTAGGATTCCCTTACCGCCGACACGAAGTGGGGTTCGTAGGGGGTGGCCGACTAGCAATACTGTGCTTTTGTGCGACAGGTGCCACATCAAAGTTGTGCATTGGGTATTCGAACATCAAACCACCCTTTTCATACATATATTTGGTCCACATGCAAGTGTGTTCGTGTTCTAACCCTCTCCCGCGTTATTCTTTTTGCCAAATTTATAAATAGCACACGAGTTGGATGTAGAAACCGTCTGCGATTGGGAACGCAACAGACACGGTTCGGTCAGACTACCCGTGTGCCACGCCCGTGCCCTGCAGTCACTCACATCAGCACAGTAGATTGGGCTCCACGAGGCTTGCCTCCCGGTCTCAAAAATATCTACTGCCTCGTAATCTCAAAAATATCTACCGCCTGGAAGGTTTTAATGTTTGATAGCACACGATTAGTATGTGCGGACCGTGTGCAATGTTTGTTACTCCCACTCTGCTTCAATCCCTTGATTCAAATTTTCAGTAGCCCCGACATTTTACTCCCGCCTCTGCATCCCTCGCAATCTCAAAAATATCTGCTCGCCATTGATTCAAATTTTCAGTAGCCCCGCCTTGTTACTCCCGCCTCTGCATCCCTCGCAATCTCAAAAATATCTGATCGCCCTTGATTCAAATTCTTATTTGCCCTAGCATTTTACTCCCGCCTCTGCATCCCTCGCAATCTCAAAAATATCTGCTCACCCTTGATCCAATTTTTCAGTAGCCCGACATTTTACTCCTGCCTAGTAAAATTTTCAGTTGCCGCGGTATTTCCTCAAACACCACCTTGCCCCCCTCCACACACACCACACACTCCCCAAAACCTCTGCTCACACAGACACACACCACCCCTCCCTCACTCAAAACCATTGGTAGGTCACCGCCATCGCCGCCGCCGCCGCCTCCATCCTCAACCTCTGCCTGTGTGCCGGGGAGCTCGAGGAGCCAATGGCCAAAAAGAGGTTTATCGCGGCCTCTTCTCCCGACACCGGCGAGGTGGCCGCCGAGGTGTCCCCGTCGTCCTCTGCGGGCTCTTTATCGATCCGCCATCGCCGGTCGCCCGATCCGCCCGCCGCCACGCCCCTATGCCTGTTCGAGGACTTCCCCGTCCTCCCTCGGGCCCGGCCGCCGACGAGGTCCTACCTCGGGGTCCGGCAGCGGCGGTGGGGGACGTGGGTCGCCGAGATTACGGATCGGGAGACCCACACCCGCCGGTGGCTCGGTAGCTTCCACACAGCCGAGCTCGCGGCCATGGAGTACGACCGCTGGCAGGTCCGCTACCACGGCGCGGCGGCTAAGCTCAATTTCCCCTTCAGCACACGTCTGGTCGACCTCGTTCCGCCGGAGCCAGGGGTGGTGAGCTTGGCTATGGTGCGGGAGGACCGCGAGGTGTGGGAGCGCCTCGAGGACGAGGCCTACATGCAAGAGCTCCGCCGGCAGCACCCGGCGCTCGTGGAGGCGGAGTGGGTGATCTTTGCCGGCGCAGAGGGCGGTGAGGTTATCATGCTCTCCTCTGATGATGAGGTCAAAGGCGGTGAGGACGGCGGCGCGGAGGGCGTCGAGGTGGGCGGCGAGGACGAGGAGATCGACGTCGACGAATGGAGGAGTGTCTTCCCAACGACCCCGACGACGGCACCGGCCCGGACCCGGCTCGCGGCACACCGTACCGGACGAGGAAGGATTGGCTCGACCTCCACTTCGACCGAAAGTAGTTTAGTTTAGCTTAGTTTAAATTTATGTTTTATGTTCGGTTATGCAAAACTATCTATGTTTATGTTTGAATACATGCTACTTTCGGTTGAACCTGCTTTGAACTTGATCAAATTGAAGTTTACAACGTTAAGTTTAGGGGATCAACTAGAAACGGCCAAAAAATGCTGGAGTATATATATATCCACTAAGGGTTTTAGTTCATTAACTTTTAAAGGATCGGCTAGAGATGGCCTTATGCCTTGTTTATTTCAGTTCTTCACAATGTGATGCTCTATATGTGCAACTATTTGCCGTGCAATTCAATTTCATCAATAGCAGTTTCAACAATACCACTATGAATTACGATATTTGGTTGCTGTTAAGGATGTTGCAGTTAACATGCCTTTTCATTTTTTAACAATAACTAGTGTACTTTAGACCTGCACAATACCAGTTTGAATGACTATTTGCATGTTTTTAAATGTTATGCCTGATGCAGTTAACACACCTTTCCACTTCTTGTTTTGCTTAACTAGCATGCTTAAACCTGCACACTGAAGCTATCATTTGTAGATTATGTTGTCTACCATGGATATATTTGGTTGATGTTTAGCCTGTTGTGCTTAATATGCCTTTATATGTACTCATACAGGACAATATTGAGAACAGTGCTGTTTTCCATCGAGGTTAGTTTCATCGCGTTGCTTATATGTACTCACTGTTCAGGATATCGGTAGCTGGTACCATATAGCCTGGGGGCTGATAAGGGATTAATCGTTGAATCGGACATTTCACTGAATATATCTGTAACCCATTTATCAGTAGGTTAACTAGGGCCATATTTAATATATCTGAGGCTACATAGCAACATGCATTGTACTGAATGAGTAAATATGCAATCCCAGGCTACATAGCAACAAGGAAGAGTGGTACCTTAATGTTCTGATGATGTCTAGATATACATGTAATAAAATCTTATATAATGGGATGGAGGGAGTGTTGTCCTACATCATTTTGCAATTGTTGTTTAGCTTCTAATATTAACTTGGTGCTTTTAGGTACGTATGGGGCAATGATATATTCATGAACCAGCATCAAGTGAGGAAACTGATAAAGATTGTTATTAAAATGGGTCAAAAGATGTCAATCGAACTATTTGTTTACACTTTATGCAAGACAACAGTGAACTGCAGGATGGTAAGTAAGAACTCTGTAGCCTTCTTTTTACTGCCCGTAATGAGTTGTGTTAGATGACAATGTCTGAATCTTTTTTCCTTTGCAGTGGATCCTGAAGCAGTTTACTCAAGATTACCTCTCAAACTACATGATTGGCGGCCAGCCATCACAAGGGGTTGGACTAGAGTCGTGCGTGCCTTCTGCATCCAGGAGAGCACAATAGGGCCATTCCGCTTCACCTTGTTCAGCAACCTGAATGTCTGTCGCCTCTTTCTTTACCATCTGTAATAGTACAAGTATAGAACCCTGGTTCATCATTCTTTATTTGGTGCTTATGTAATTCTTGAACATATGTACCTATGAATCGAATAATGCATTGGTTGTTTGAACCTGATGGATATGAATAAAGCTATAGCCTACTTTCAAGTTCAAATTAGGTACAATTTTAAATAGCAGCAATTAAATTAGGGTGAAATTACGGTCTGCAGGTCATTACGGTGCACACGGTCTATAAAGCACAGCATGTGCGATATACATCATAATCTGACACGGTTCACGAAGAGGAAACGTGTGTAACAATGCACACAATTGTCGTTTGCAAAGCGTGTGTGATGTCAGACACTATCACAAACGGTCCGGGAAAACTAAATGTGTGATATTGTCTACCTATCGTACACGGTTTACAATCATGAACTGTTTGTGATGTGCCAGGCATCATAAACATAGAGCCAGTTTGGTACGTGCCTGGAAAACTCCCGTGCCTGGAATGTGCCTGGTTTTAGGTAAAACCATAGAACTCCGACTGCGATGGCAATGCGAGCACAAACGAGTAGCAAGGATGAAGCGTTTGGGATATTCGAGATATCAGAAACGATTTTATAGGGACAACTGTATGCATCAAGGCTCCCTATCCCCGACGGTTTCTGGGTCGTGTGGGAAGGACCCCCCTATCGTAGTCACTCACTTGGCGACGGTTCCAAACGCCGTCGCGAAAAGGGGTTAAAAACCATTTGTATAGCACCTCACTGTACCAGTGCGTGTGAGATGTAGTACAAAATATCTTGGAGCACCGTCGGAGTAGTACGTATGTAGCTTACGCGAGAAGGTGCGTCGGCTACAGTCCACAGCGGGTGCGTCAAGGACACTAGCTTGCTCCCCAAATATCATTTCACTGTTCAATTGTCACCGGTGAAAGATGGGGACATGGACCCGCGTCATGAGGGCCACTTCGGCGGCCCACTCCGACAAGAGCGCGGCCGCAGCCGCCATGCATGTGGTAACAAGCTGTGTGAGTGCGGCCGCAATCTGCGACCGGGTGGCCAAGGTAGCCCAAACGACCGCTGTTGCTGCTTAGGTGGTGACAGCAACATCTGCGCCGGGGATAGCAACTGGCGAGAGCAGCACAACAGCTGTCTGTTCCGCGGCGGCGGCCTTAGCCCTGATGGACCGCCCACGCCCAGCTCATGGCGGTCACCACACAAATCGAACGAAGCTTGTCCGACAACGGTCGGCAACCCACGGCCGAAGAGTTGGCAATAACCGAGAGCATTCGAGCAACCGTCTGTTCCTTCGCGGTATACATTGCCACGACGGAGCCCGTCAAAGCCCAGATCGTGGCCGCCCACGCCCAGCTCGTGGCGGCCTTTTCCAAAGAGATGGCGGACGCGGATGGCGAGATGCTTGCCAAGTATGGTGCGATGGATGACATGGAGCCCCTTCTCTAGGAGATCATCGGGCATGAGCTGGACATGGAGGAGGCGATGGAGATCGACGAGCGCCAGCTGAAGTAGTACTCTTTGTTTAATTTAGAGCGTCGGTCTTTAATTTGTTAGAGTAATGTTTAGGTCAGCTAGCTCTGTTTAATTACTGAACTTGCTCGATTAAGAAGTGTGGGTGTGCTGTAGGCTCCTTTGTGTACGCAAATTATGCAATGACGTGGATGACCACTGTAACCAGGGATATTCAGAACAAAATTTGCATGTTCAAACTCATCACACACAGGGTAAGCTATATGAATCGTTTGTGATGTTAACATGTCGTACACAGTGCTGAATAAGGGACCGTGTCTGATGACACTTTGCGCGACAATTTTTTCGCTGCACCGATCCAAAGAGTTCGGCTTCCACGGAAATATCTCCCTCCCCGCCCCCCTTACCAAAAGCCACATTTCCCCTGTTTTCGCCTTCATTTCCAAGTTCAAACCTTCACTCCTTGCTTGCAGCTCCGCCTCCTTGCCGGCGACCCTCCTTCACGCTGCTTGGCCTCGTCGATCCAGGCAGGTAATCCACACCCGACCCCCATCCTCCTCCTCCATCTACATACCACATGCCCCGACCGCCAGCACGACACCTTCCACCCAAATCACCGACCCCTACCCCAAATAAGCACCGCCCTAAGCCATGGTGCATGCAGTATAGCCAGGAGCTCAAGGAGCATTTGGCAGCGGAGAAGCAAATCACGGTCGCACGCGAGGATGAGGTCATGATGGCTGCCATTCGTGCCGACCCCCAGATCTTGGAGGAGCACCTCGCCGTCGAGGCCACCGTCGATGCCTCGTGCGCCGACGCCGTGATGTCTACTACACAACTTGTTCTTGTAGACTCATGTTGGACCTCCAAGCGCAGAGTTTTGTAGGACAGTAGCAAATTTCCCTCAAGTGGATGACCTAAGGTTTATCGATCCGTGGGAGGCGTAGGATGAAGATGGTCTCTCTCAAACAACCCTGCAACAAAATAATAAAGAGTCTCTTGTGTCCCCAACACACCAAATACAATGGTAATTTGTATAGGTGCACTAGTTCGGCGAAGAGATGGTGATACAAGCGTAGTAATAGGAACAATAAAAAACAGCAAGGTAGCAAGTAACAAAAGTGAGCACAAACGGTATTGCAATGCTTGAAAATGAGGCCTAGGGTCCGTACTTTCGCTAGTGCAATCTCTCAAAAATGCTAATATAATTGGATCATATAACCATCCCTCAACGTGCGATGAAGAATCGCTCCAAAGTTCCTATCTAGCAGAGAACATAAGAAGAAATTGTTTGTTGTGTACGAAGCCACCTCAAAGTTATCCTTTCTGATCGATCTATCTAAGAGTTCGTACTAAAATAACACCAAGTTATCCTTTCCGATCGATCTATCTAAGAGTTCATACTAAAATAACACCATATGATACACATCAACCAACTCTAATGTCACCTAAATACTCCAATGTCACCACAAGTATCCATGAGTTGATTATACGATATGCATCAAACAATTTCAGATTCATAATACTCAATCCAACACAAAGAACCTCAAAGAATGCCCCAATATTTCTACCGGAGAAACAAAGACGAGAACATGCATCAACCCCTATGCATAGATTACCCCAATGTCACCTCAGGAATCTGCGAGTTGAGTGCCAAAACACATATCAAGTGAATCAATATGATACCCCATTGTCACCACAGGTATTCATAGCAAGACATACATCAAGTGCTCTGAAATCCATAAAAGTATTCAATCCGATAAAAACAAAATCTCAAAGGGAAAACTCAATTCATCACAACAAGATAGAGAGGGGAAAACACCATATGATCCAACTATATTAACAAAGCTCGCGATACATCAAGATCGTGCCAACTCAAGAACACGAGAGAGAGAGAGAGAGAGAGAGAGAGAGAGAGAGAGAGAGAGATTGAACACATAGCTACTGGTACAAACCCTCAGCCCTGAGGGTGGACTACTCCCTCCTCATCATGTTGGTCATCGGGATGATGAAGATGGCCACCGGTGATTATTTCCCCCTCCGACAGGGTGCCAGAACGGGGTCTAGATTGTTTTTTCATGGCTACACAGGCTTGCAGCGGCGGAACTTCCGATCTAGGGTTATTTCTGGGTTTTTTTTTGTATTTATAGGATTTTTTGGCGTTGGTTTCACGCGAAGATGGGCCTCGAGATGAGCACAACCCATCTGGGCGAGCCAGGCCCCTCTGGCGTGCCCTGGTGGGTTGTGCCCACCTCGTGGCTCTTCTGGCCCTCCCACGAAGCTTCTAGTGCCTCTTTTGTTCCAAAAAAAATCATCAAAAAGTTTCATTGCATTTGGAGAACTTTTATTTCTGCACAAAAAACAACACAACAGTAGTTCTGCTGAAAACAACATTAGTCCAGATTTGTTCCATCCAAATCATACCAAAACCATATAAAATTGTTGTAAACATGACATGAATACTTCATAAATTATAGATACATTGGAGACGTATCATGCCGCGATGCGGTTGGCTGCTTTAAACGACAGTTTGTGGAGTTTTCTCGAGGCCACCGTCGGTCCCTTCGACGAAGATTACGAGGTGTTTTCTCAGTGTGCCCGTGCTTACCTCAACTCGAGAGCCAGCAGGTTGGTGCCCGGAGTGGCTCAAGCAACTCACCACTATGAGGAGGTGATAACCCACAAGTATAGGGGATGGCAACAGTTTTCGAGGGTAGAGTATTCAACCCAAATTTATTGATTCGAAACAAGGGGAGCCAAAGAATATTCCCAAGTATTAGCAGCCGACTTGTCAATTCAACCACACCTGAAAGACTTAATATCTGCAGCAAATTTTTTAGTAGCAAAGTAGTATGGAAGTAACGATAATGATGACATAAGTAACAGTAGCAGTTTTGTAGTGATTGTAACCATAGCAACGGCAAAGTAACTTAGCAAAGATCAATATGTGAAAAGCTCGTAGGCAACGGATCAGTGATGGATAATTATGTCGGATGGCATTCATCATGCAACAGTTATAACCTAGGGTGACACAGAACTAGCTCCAATTCATCAATATAATATAGGCATGTATTCCGAATATAGTCATACATGCTTATGGAAAAGAACTTGCATGACATCTTTTGTCCTACCCTCCCATGGCAGCGAGGTCCTAATGGAAACTAAGGGATATTAAGGCCTCCTTTTAATAGAGAACTGGACCAAAGCATTAGCACTTAGTGAATACATGAACTCCTCAAACTACGGTAATCACCGGAAAGAATCCCAATTATTGTCACCTTGGGGTATGTAGATCATAACACGTAATAGGTGTCTACAACTTGCTAGATAGGATCAAGAACACAAATATATTCATGAAAACATAATAGGTTCAGATCTGAAATCATGGCACTCAGGCCCTAGTGACAAGCATTAAGCATAGCAAAGTCATAGCAACATCAATCTCAGAACATAGTGGATACTAGGGATCAAACCCTAACAAAACTAACTCAATTGCATGATAAATCTCATCCAACCCATCACCGTCCAGCAAGCCTACGATGGAATTACTCACTCCCAGTGGTGAGCATCATGAAATTGGCGATGGAGGAAGGTTGGTGATGATGATAGCGATGAATCCCCCTCTCCGGAGCCCCGAACGGAACCCAGATCTGCCCTCACGATGAAGAACAGGAGGTGGCGGCGGCTCCGTGTCGTAAAATGCGATGAATCCTTCTATTTGATTTTTTTCTCCACGAATAGGTACTTATAGAGTTGGAATTAGGGCCGGAGGAGCTCCAGGGGGCCCACAAGCCTGCAGGGCGTGCCCCCAGGGCTTGTGGCCTCTGGGTGGCCCCCCTCTGGATAATTCTTGCACCAGTATTTTTATATATTCCAAAAATATTCTCCGTAAATTTTCAGGTCAATCCGAGAACTTTTATTTCTGCACAAAAATAACACCATGGCAATTCTGTTGAAAACAGCGTCAGTCCGGGTTAGTTCCATTCAAATCATGCAAATTAGAGTCCAAAACAAGGGCAGAAGAGTTTGGTAAAGTAGATACGATGGAGACGTATCAACTCCCTCAAGCTTAACCCATTGCTTGTCCTCAAGCAATTCAGTTGACAAACTGAAAGTGACAAAGAAAAACTTTTACAAACTCTGTTTGATCTTGTTGTTGCAAATATGTATAGCCAGCATTCAGGTTTTCAGCAAGGATTATGAACTAACCATATTCACAATAACATTTAGGTCTCACATTTACTCATATCAATGGCATAATCAACTAGCGAGCAATAATAATAAATCTCGGATGACAACACTTTTTCAAAACAATCATGATATAATATGACAAAATGGTATCTCGCTAGCCCTTTCTGAGACCGCAAAACATAAATGCAGAGCACCCCTGAAGATCAAGGACTGACTAGACATTATAATTCATGGAAAAAGAGATCCAGTCACACTCATACTCAATATCAATTAATAACAAAGCATACAAATGACAGTGGTAATCTCTAACTGGTGCTTTTTATAAGAGGATGATGACTCAGCAATAAAAGTAAATAGATAGGCCCTTCACAGAGGGAAGTAGGGATTTGCAAAGGTGCCAGAGCTCGAGCTTTTAAAACAGAGATGAATATAATTTTGAGCGGTATGCTTTCATTGTCAACATAACAACCAAGAGATCTCGGTATCTTCCATGCTAGATACATTATAAGTGGTTCCCAAATAGAATGGTAAAGTTTTTACTCCCCCTCCACCAACAATCACACTCCACGGCTAGCCGAATCCACGGGTACCGTCCATACCAATAACAGTCCTGGGGGAGTTTTGTTTGATATTTATATTTTGATTTGATTTAGAGCATGGAACTGGGCATCCCAATTATCAGCCACTTTCTCGTGAATGACAAGTGAATAAACACTCATCGTGAGAATAACCCACCTAGCATGGAAGATACTGACAGCCCCCAGTCACTACATGAGCGATTCGGGCATACAAAATAGATTATCATTTGAAGGTTTAGAGTTTGGCACATGCAAATTTACTTGGAACGGCAGGTAAATACCACATATAGGTAGGTATGGTGGACTCATATGGAACAACTTTGGGTTTAAGGAAGTGGATGCACAAGCAGTATTCCCGCTTAGTACAAGTGAAGGCTAGCAAAAGATTGAGGAGCGACCAACTAGAGAGCGACAACGGTCATAAACATGCATTGAGATTAACCAACATTGAGTGCAAGCATGAGTAGGATATAAATCACCATGAACATAAATATCGTGGAGGCTATGTTGTTTTTGTTACAACTACATGCGTGAACATGTGCCAAGTCAAGCCACTCGAATCATTCGAAGGACGATACCATCCTATCATACTACATCATAACCATTTTAATTTTCATGTTGGCACGCAAGACAAACCATTATACACTCCTAGCTAATTAAGCATGGCATGAGTAACTATAATCTCTAATTGTCATTGCAAACATGTTTCATTGATAATGGGCTGAATCAAGAACGATGAGCTAATCATATTTACAAAAACAAAATAGGTCGAGTTCGTACGAGCTTTTCTCCATCTCAATCATTTCATCATATATCTTCATTATTGCCTTTCACTTGCACGACCGAACGGTGTGAATAATAATAAGAGTGCACGTGCATTGGACTAAGCTGGAATCTGCAAACATTTATTCAAAGGAGAAGACAAGGTAATATGGGCTCTTTGTTAGATCAACAATAATACATATGAGAGCCACTCAACATTTTCATTGCGGTTTTCTCCTTACGACCCAAAGAAAAAGAAAAGAATTTCAAAGAAACACACTGAAATATTTTTGAAGTTTTTGTTTTTCTGAAGAAAGTAAAACAAGAACGAGAAAAACTATTTACACGGGAAAGCTCCCAACAAGCAAAAGAAGAATGAGAAATCTTTTTGGGTTTTCTTTTAATACTACAACTAAATTACACTAGAAAGAAAATCTAAAAAGAAACGAGAACTAATTTTTTTTGGATTTTCTCAAAGTTTTTCAAACACACAAGAAGAAAGCGAGAAAAAGAAATAAACTAACATGGATAATACAAAAAAGTATGAACACCGACAACTGAAATGAGTGTGTGATCATGAATGTAATGTCGGTGAGAAATACGTACTCCCCCAAGCTTAGGCTTTAGGCCTAAGTTGGTCTAGGGCCACGACTCGAAATAACCCTCTCCTCGATACTCCGGAGGGTTCCACTGGTTAGCGAGCTCCTGTGGCGCCCACTGAAAAACTGGCTCCTGGTATGGGTCAGGAACGGGTGTTGGCTCAGGTGCTGGGGGTTGTGAAAGACCCCAAAATCTATAGATGTCCTCGAGCATAATAGTGTACCTGCCTGAACAAATATTGAACAAAGAAGAAGCAGGCAAAGCAATAGTCTCACAAGTACCCTGACTAAATACTAAGTTGTAGAGGAGTCTCTTGTCCTTATCATTCTTAATAAAATCATGCGCTACCATACTATTATAGTTCAAATATCTAGTGGGTAGCAGCATCTCCTCCTCCTCATCATGCCTAATGGGTATCTCAAAATGTTCAGCAAGGCGAGAGGCATAGATGCCTCCAAAGATGGGACCCTTCATGCGATTTGTGTTTAATCGACGAGCAACAATAGCGCCCAAACTAAAAGTTCTATCACAATATAAAGCATGGCACAAAATAGCAAGGTCCGGGGCACTAAGGCATCCACTCTCCCTACGACCAATCAAACATCTCCCAAAAAATAATGAATAATAGCGTAAAATAGGAAAATGTAAGATAGCCACTCTCGCTTCCGACACCCCTCTCTCTTCCCCTATAGTAGTTTCAGCAATAAAGTCCTCCACGTCCCTAGGACGTGGTTCACTGACGCTACCCTCATAAGGTAATTTGCAAACATTACAAAAATCATAAAGTGTCATTTGCTTAGGCACATCATACAAGTGAAATTCTACCATGGGAGGATCCTTCCTAGCATGAAAGTGAAAATTTTGCACGAAGGTGTTAGTGAGCAGAAGGTATTGTTCACACTTATCTTGGAGGAAGTCGGTGATGCCTGCATTCTCAGCCAAATAATAGAAATCATCATAAATTCCGGCCGCCCTCAAGAATGCATCACTTGGCCATTCACATGGCCGAACCTCCACCGCACGCAGAAGGTTGTACTTGGCCTTCTTCTTCTCCTCATTTTCTTTTTCATTTGAATTCCGGCTTGAAGAACCCCTTAACCATCTCTTCATCATTTCTTTCCTTTTTCTCTGAAAAATTCTGAAATTTTTAGTGACTCAAAATAAAAGTGAATAAAACTCAACAAAATTGATAGCAACTACTCCCACAAGTGTCTAGAGGCTATATCATGCATCAAAACTACTTTGGACCATATAAATTTGACATGCAAGCTCAAGAACAAAGTCACCACAACAGCAAAAATTTGCAATATGTAAAGCACTAGAGCAAAAACTAATTGGACCATTGGAGGAGTCACATACCGAAGAACAATCCCCCAAAACAGTTTTGCGAATGGAACTTTGAGCAAGGAGATCGAAAATGGTAGCAAAATGAGCTAGAACACGGGTGTGAGCAATGGTGGGATTTTTTCTGGAGAAAGACGAAGTGGATGGGTGCTGGAATAAGTGAGGGGGCCCACGAGGGACCCACAAGCCACCTAGGCATGCCCAGAGGGGGTGGGCGCGCCCTATGGGCTTGTGGCCCACTGGTGCTGCCCCCTAGTGTGTTTTCAGTGCCAGAAATTCTAAAATATTCCATAAAAAATCATACTAAATTTTCAGGGCATTTGGAGAACTTTTATTTTTGGGACATTTTTATTGCACGGATAATTCAGAAAACAGACAAATAATAGTATTTTTGCTTTATTTATTCTAAATAACAGAAAGTAAAAAGTGGGTACAGAAAGTTGTGTTTACTAAATTCATCCATCTCATGCCCATCAAAAGGAATCCATTAACAAGGTTGATCAAGTCTTATTAACAAACTTCTTCCGAATGACATGAAACTGGAGAATCTTCGTATAACACTAGGTTACCTCAACAGGGATGTGCATGTCCCCAACAGTAAGAATATCATATTTCTTTTTGACAGTAGGAATAGGGAATTCAAAACCTCCAATAGCAATAATTGAAAATTTTCCAATAGAATTGGTGCTATTAACTTGAGGTTGTTTCTTCGAAAAGTGTATCGTATGCTCATTACCATTAACATGAAAAGTGGCATTGCCCTTGTTGCAATCAATAACAGCCCCTGCAGTATTAAAAAAGGGTCTACCAAGGATGATCGACATACTGTCATCCTCGGGTATATCAAGAATAACAAAGTCCGTTAAAATAGTAACATTTGCAACTACGACATGCACATCCTCACAAATACCGATGGGTATAGCAGTTGATTTATCAGCCAGTTGCAAAGAGATTTCAGTTGGTGTCAACTTATTCAAATCAAGTCTACGATATAAAGAGAAAGGCATAACACTAACACCGGCTCCCAAATCACATAGAGCAGTTTTAACATAGTTTCTTTTAATGGAGCATGGTATAGTTGGTATTCCTGGATCTCCTATTTTCTTTGGTATTCCACCCTTAAATGTATAATTAGCAAGCATAGTGGAAATTTCAGCTTTCGGTATCTTTCTTTTATTTGTAACAATATCTTTCATATACTTAGCATAAGGAGACATTTTCAGAATATCAGTCAAACGCATACGCAAAAAGACAGGTCTAAGCATTTCAACAAAGCGCTCAAATTCCTCATCATCCTTTTTCTTGGATGGTTTAGGAGGAAAGGGCATGGGTTTCTAAACCCATGGTTCTCTTCCTTTACCATGTTTCCTAGCAATGAAATCTCTCTTATCGTATCTTTTATTCTTAGAATGTGGGTTATGAAGATCAACAGCAGGTTCAATCTCCACATCATTATCATTACTAGGTTGAGCATCAACATGAGCATCATCATTAACATTATCACTAGGTTCATGTTCATCACCAGATTGTGTCTCTGCATTAGAAATAGAAATATCATTTGGATTCTCAGGTGTGTCTATAATAGGTTCACTAGAAGCATGCAAAGTTCCGTCATCCTTTTTTTCTTTTTATTACTAGGACTAGGTACATCAATATTAATTCTCTGAGAATCTTGTTCAATTCTCTTAGGATGGCCCTCAGGATACAAAGGTTCCTGAGTCATTTTACCACCACTAGTCAGAACTCTAACAGCATGATCATTGTTCTTATTATTTATCTCATTAAGCAAATCATTCTGTGCTTTGAGAACTTGTTCTACTTGAGTTTTTACCATGGAAGCATGTTTACTAATAATTTTGAGATCATTAACAGTTCTACACATGTATTCACCCAAGCAGTCAAGCATATAAGCATTACGTTTCAATTATCTACTAACATATGCATTGAAATTTTCTTGTTTAACAATAAAGTTATCAAATTCATCCAAGCATTGACTAGCAGACTTATTATGAGGAATATCACCTTCATCAAATCTATAGAGATAATTTACCTCTATTACCTATGTTGGGTTATAAAGACCATGTATTTCTTCGATAGGTGGTAAATTCTTAACATCTTCAGCTTTAATACCTTTTTCTTTCATAGATTTCTTTGCCTCTTGCATATCTTCAGGACCGAGAAATAAAATACCTCTTTTCTTCGGAGTTGGCTTCGAAGGTGGTTCGGGAAGAATCCAATCATTATCATTACTCAATATATTATTCAATAGCACTTTAGCTTGTTCAACAGTTCGTTCCCTGAAAACACAACTAGCACAACTTTCTAGGTGGTCCCTAGAAGCATCGGTTAGTCCATTATAAAAGATATCAAGTATTTCATTTTTCTTGAGAGGATGATCAGGCAAAGCATTAAGTAATTGGAGAAGCCTCCCCCAAGCTTGTGGGAGACTCTCTTCTTCAATTTGTACAAAATTAAAGATTTCCTGTAAAGCAGCTTGTTTCTTATGAGCAGGAAAATATTTTTCAGAGAAATAATATATCATATCCTGGGGACTACGCACGCAACCAGGAGCAAGAGAATTGAACCATAACTTAGCATCACCCTTTAACGAGAAAGGAAACAACTTAAGAATATAGTAATAGCGAATTTTTTCCTCATGAGAAAATAGGGTGGCTATATCATTCAGTTTAGTAAGGTGTGCCACAACAGTTTCATATTCATAACCATGGAAAGGATCAGATTCAACCAAAGTAATTAACTCAGGATCGACAGAGAATTCATAATCCTTATCAGTAACAAAGATAGGTGAAGTAGCAAACTTAGGATCATATTGCATTCTAGCATTCAAAGATTTTTCTTTCTACTTGCATAGTAATTTCTTAAGATCATCTCTATCCTTACAAGCAAGAAAGTCCCTAGCCACCTCTCCATCCATAACATAACCCTCAAGTATATCAGGCAATTCATATCTAGGAGAGCTAGGTCTAGCAGGTGTTTCAAAATGTTCAGTTTCAATGATTTCATCAGTTTCATAAATATCATCCATTTCAGCATTAACTCTAGCAATTTGTTCATCAAGAAATTGACCCAGTGGCACAGTAGTATCATCATAAGCATCATGCATAGCAAAAGTAGCATCATCAATTACTTGCGACATATCAGAATTAATAGCAGGTGGTGGTGTCGCAAGCTTACTTAAAACAGAAGGTGAATCAAGTGCAGAGCTAGATGGCAGTTCCTTACCTCCCCTCGTAGTAGAGGGAAAAATCTTGGTTTTTTTATCTTTCAAATTCCTCATAGTGATCAACAGATATAAATCCCAAGTGACTCAGAGAATAGAGCTATGCTTCCTGGCAACGGCGCCAGAAAATGGTCTCGATAACCCACAAGTATAGGGGATCGCAACAGTTTTTGAGGGTAGGGTATTCAACCCAAATTTATTGATTCGACACAAGGGGAGCCAAAGAATATTCCCAAGTATTAGTAGCTAAGTTGTCAATTCAACCACACCTGAAATACTTAATATCTGCAGCAAAGTTTTTAGTAGCAAAGTAGTATGGAAGTAACAGTAACGGTGATAGAAGTAACAGTAGAAGTTTTGTAGTGATTATAACCGTAGCAACGGCAAAGTAACTTAGCAAAGATAAATATGTGAAAATCTCGTAGGCAACGGATCAGTGATGGATAATTATGTCGAATGGCATTCATCATGCAACAGTTATAACCTAGGGTGACACAGAACTAGCTCCAATTCATCAATATAATGTAGGCATGTATTCCGAATATAGTCATACGTGCTTATGGAAAAGAACTTGCATGACATCTTTTGTCCTACCCTCCCGTGGCAGTGGGGTGATGACCCACAAGTATAGGGGATCAATCATAGTCCTTTCGATAAGTAAGAGTGCCGAACAAACAAGGAGCAGAAGGTAATGACAAGTGGTTTTCAGCAAGGTATTCTCTGCAAGTACTGAAATTATAAGTAACGAGTAATTTGATAGCAAGATAATTTGTAACTAGCAAGTAACGGTAACGACAAATAATATGCAGCAAGGTAGCCCAATCCTTTTGTGGCAAAGGGCAGGCCAAAATGATCTCTTATGATAAGCAAAGCGTTCTTGAGGGTACACGAGAATTTCATCTAGTCACTTTCATCATGTTGGTTTGATTCGTGTTCGCTACTTTGATAATTTGATATGTGGGTGGACCGGTGCTTAGGTGATGTTCTTACTTGAACAAACCTCCTACTTATGATTAACCCCCTCGCAAGCATCCGCAACTACGAGAAAAGTATTAAGATAAAATCTAACCATAGCATTAAACTTTTGGATCCAAATCAGTCCCTTACGAAGTAGCGCATAAACTAGGGTTTAAGCTTCTGTCAGTCTCGCAACCCATCATCTAATAACTACTCCACAATGCATTCCCTTAGGCCCTAATAAGGTGAAGTGCCATGTAGTCGACGTTCACATGACACCACTAAGGGAATCACAACATACATACCATCAAAATATCGAACACATATCAAATTCACATGATTACTTGCAACAAGATTTCTCCCATGACCTCAAGAACAAAAGTAACAACTCACAAATGATAATCATGCTCAATATCAGAGGGGTATTAAATAGCATAATGGATCTGAACATATAATCTTCCACCAAATAAACCATATAGTAATCAACTACAAGATGTAATCAACACTACTAGTCACCCACAAGCACCAATCTAAGGTTCCGGTACAAAGATTGAACACAAGAGATGACTAGGGTTTGAGAGGAGATGGTGCTGTTGAAGATGTTGATGGAGATTGCCCTCCCCAAGATGGGAGAGTTGTTGGTGATGATGATGACGATGATTTCCCCCTCCGGGAGGGAAGTTCCCCCGGCGGAATCGCTCCGCCGGAGGGCAAAAGTGCTCCTGCCCAAGTTCCGCCTCGAGACGGCGTCGCTTCATCCCGAAAGTCCTCTCCTTATTTTTTCTAGGTCAAAAGGACTTATATACCAGAAGAGGGGCACCGGAGGTGGGCCAAGGAGGGCACAACACACCAGGGCGCGCCTGGGGGCCCTGGCATGCCCAGGTGGGTTGTGCCCACCTGGTGGGGCCCCTCTGGTAGTTATTTTCTCCAATAATTCTTAAATATTCCATAAAAATTCTCCGTGAAGTTTCAGCTCATTTGGAGTTGTGCAGAATAGGTGGCCTGATGTAGCTTTTTCAGGTTCAGAATTCCAGCTGCCGGTATTCTCCCTCTTTGTGTGAACCTTGCATATTATGAGAGAAAAGGCATTAGAATTACTCCATAAAGCATTATTATGCATAAAAACATTATAAATAACAGTAGGAAAACATGATGCAAAATGGACGTATCAACTCCCCCAAGCTTAGACCTTGCTTGTCCTCAAGCGAAAAACCGAAATCGAAAAACATGTCCACATTCTTAGAGAGAAAGAGGTGTCGATAAAAACAAAATACGGACATAGAAGCATCATGCATATTATTATAATAGCAACAAACTTTATTATAAAACTTTTATCACAAAACTATTATCCTATAACTTCCCATGAACACGTAAAAATTCATCACAACATCGAAGTATAAAGCATAAACTCTATTGAAAACCAACAAACTATGTTCTCAGTCAACTTTGCAACTACAGTTCATCATCTTTTCAGGAAGGGTCACATATCGGAGCCTTTAGGCAAGTCCACATACTCAACCATCATTTAATCTTCTATGATTTCTAATACTCATAGTGTACCCATGAACAAAAAGTTTCAACCGGACACATAGAAAGATAGTGGCTTATAGTTTCGCCTCCCAACGTATTCACCTCAAGGGTGATGTCAACAATAATAACTCATGCCCACTCATATTTAACTGGATATATGTGCCTAGATCTTTCCTCACCACATGATGCTTGCAAAAAGAAAAAGTAAAAAGGAATAGGGAAGAAAACTTTGACTCTTCATAAAAGTAAATGCAAAAAAGTAAAAGATAGGCCCTTCGCAGAGGGAAGCAGAGGTTGTCATGCGCTTATTTGTTTGTATGCCAAATCCCTTAGTGCAAAAGAACGTCATGTTACATTGCCCCTTATGATGGCAACCTTTATTATGCAGTCTATCGCTTTTATTATTTTGCCATCACAAGTTCGTGCAACGCTCAATTTTCTCTTACACTAAATGATCCAACACATTTAGAAGCAATTTTTATTCCCTTTTTGCACCGATGACAACTTACTTAAAGGATCTTACTCAATCCATAGGTAGGTATGGTGGACTCTCAAAGTAAGATTTGGGTTAAGGGTTTTGGATGTACAAGTAGTATCTCTACTTAGTGCGGAGTTTTTGGCTAGAAAAGATATTGGGAAAGCACCACATGTTAAAGGATCTATGACAATATAACTTCTATGTGAATATGAACAAACATAAATTATTACGTTGTCTTCCTTGTCCAACGTCAACAATTTTGACACAAAATATTTAATGGGGGCTCACAATCATAAAAGATGTCCAAGATAGTGTATTTGCATGTGAATCTTCTCTTCCCTTATTAATTCTTTCATGAATTGCATCATTGACTAATGCTATGTTTGTCAATCTCCAATAAATTTTACTACTTATACTCTTCCTTATGTGATGTCATTACTTACCATAGGATTAGCATATGATCTTTTTCATTTATTTCCTTTCTTGTTATTGAACATGAAAGTAAAGAAAACTAAACTCAAACTAAACTTTATTATATATCTCGAACATGATTACAACGATAGATAGATCACTAAGCAAGCACTCGAAAAGAAAAGGATCGAACTAAACTTTTATTCACCTAAATCATAGGAAAACTAATGATCGAACTAAAATAGATGAAAGCAAAGATAGTGGTGGTGATACGATACCGGGACACCTCCCCCAAGCTTGGCACAAGCCAAGGGGAGTGTCCATACCATGAACTCAAGTCTCCTTTGGTGATGAAGAAGGTGGTGGTGATGAGGTAGTGGAGGGTTCGTCCTTCTCTTTCAGGCTCAAAAGATACTCCAGTCTTCAGATGACACTCCGAAGGGTAATGATGTGCTCTTGCAATAAAATATTTTCACGAGTGAGATACTTGTTTTGAACACGAACTGTTTCAATGATCCTAAAGGCTTCAATCTCAGTGGGAGTGAGGTATTCATAGTATGGTTGAAGGATATCTTCTTCTTCCTCCACGGGCAAGGCCTGCTCTAGTGCTGGAGCTGGATCTCCAATAGCTTCCTTGCTCTTGTCCCTCTTGAAAGATTCTTCGGGCTCTTCTCTCTTCAATTAAATCTTCATCAACCAAGCATTCTCTTCTACGTTGTTGGAGGGGGAAGACGACATGATGCTGGCCTTGATGGATCTGACAAAAAACAGCAAGAAAAGAAAACTGAAGATTTCTCCGCGATACGGTGGTCAATAGGTGCGGGGGGTATATAAAGATTTTTTATCTTGGGAAACAAGCAAACGAGAAAAAAATGGAGTCCGGAAGGTACCCGAGGTGGGCACAACCCACCTGGGCGCGCCTGGCGCGCCCTGGTGTCTTGTGCCCACCAGGGTTGCCTTCCTGGTTGTTTCTTATTTTCCTAATTTTTAATATATTCCAAAACTGACAGGAAATATTTTTGCGGATTTTTCGGAGTCTGTTTACTTACCGTATCACGTACCTCCTCTTTTTTCATGATTCTGTAGTGTTATGGAAGGTTTCTTTTATGTGTTCCTCAGGTGTCATGGTTTGGATAATATTGCTTTCAACATTAATGGGAGTACCTGAGATATAGTGTTTAATTCTTTGCCCATTGACAACCTTCGGGTTAGTACCTTCGGCATTATTTATTTTGATAGCTCGAGATTGATAAACCTCCTCGATAACATAAGGTCCTTCCCATTTGGAGAGAAGTTTTCCTGCAAAGAATCTGAAACGAGAGTTGTACAAAAGAACATATTCTCCAACTTTGAACTCACGCTTTTGGATTCTTTTATCATGCCATCTTTTAACTTTTTCTTTAAATAATTTGGCGTTTTCATAAGCTTGGGTTCTCCATTCATCTAGTGAGCTGATGTCAAATATCCTCTTTTCATCGGCAAGTTTGAAATCATAGTACTTTAATTTCCCAATATGCTTTATGTTCTAACTCAAGAGGCAAATGACAAGCTTTTCCATAAACCATTTTATAAGGAGACATACCCATGGGATTTTTCTATGATGTTCGGTAAGCCCAAAGTGCATCGTCTAATTTCTTAGACCAATTCTTTCAGGACCTATTGACAGTTTTTTGTAAAATTAATTTTATTTCTCTATTGCTAAGTTCAACTTGACCACTAGACTGAGGATGATAGGGGGATGCAATTCTATGGTTAACATCATACTTAGCAAGCATTTTAGGGAAAGCACCATGAATAAAATGCGAACCACCATCAGTCATTAAATATCTAGGGACTCCAAACCTTGGGAAAATAACTTCTTAAGCATTTTAATAGAGGTGTTGTGATCAACACTACTAGTTGGAATAGCTTCTACCCACTTAGTAACATAATCAACAGCAACCAAATTATGTGTATACCCATTAGAGGAAGGAAAATGTCCCATATAATCAAAACCCCAAACATCAAATGGTTCAACAGCAAGTGAATAGTTCATAGGCATTTCCTGATACTTACCAATATTACCAATTCTTTGACATTCATCACAAGATAAATCAAACTTACGGGAATCCTTGAAGAGAGTAGGACAATAAAAACCAGATTGCAATACCTTGTGAGCAGTTCTATCTCCCGCATGATGTCTTCCATAAGCTTCGAAGTGACATTTTCATAGGATTTGTTCCTGTTCATGCTCAGGTACACAACGTCTAATAATACCATCTACTCCTTTTTTTTAAAGATGTGGGTCATCCCAAAAGTAATGTCTTAAATCATAGAAGAATTTTTTTCTTTTGTTGGTATGTGAAACTAGGTGGTATATATTAAGCAACAATGTAATTAGCATAGTCAGCATACCAAGGAGTGTTATGAGAAACATTTATTGCAGCTAGTTGCTCATCAGGAAAGCTATCATTAATAGGTTGTGGGTCATCAAGAATATTTTCTAACCTAGACAAGTTATCAACTACGGGGTTCTCAGCTCCTTTTCTATCAGTGATATGTAAGTCAAATTCTTGAAGCAAGAGAACCCACCTAATGAGTCTAGGTTTAGCATCTTTCTTTTCCATAAGATATTTAATAGCAGCATGATCAGTGTGAACAGTCACTTTAGAATCAACAATATAAGATCTGAATTTATCACAAGCAAACACAACTGCTAAAAATTCTTTTTCAGTGGTAGCATAATTTCTTTGGGCACTGTCTAGATTTCTGCTAGCATAATGAATAACATTTAATTTCTTATCAACTCTTTGTCCTAAAACAGCACCAACAACATAATCACTAGCATCACACATAATTTCAAAAGGCAAGTTCCAATCAGGTGGTTGAACAATAGGTGCAGAAATTGAGGCTTTCTTAAGTGTTTCAAAGGCTTCTACACAATCATCATAAAAAACAAATTGAACATCCTTTTGTAAAAGATTTATAAGAGGCCTAGAAATTTTAGAGAAGTCTTTAATAAATCTCCTATAGAAACCAACATGACCGAGAAAACTACGGATACCTTTAATATCTCTGGGACATGGCATTTTCTCAATTGCATCAACTTTGGCTTTATCCACCTTAGTACCTGGTTCAGAAATTTTATGTCCCAAGACAATACCTTCATTGACCATAAAGTGGCACTTCTCCCAATTCAAGACAAGGTTAGTTTGCTCGCATCTCTGCAAAACTCGATCTAGGTTGCTTAAGCAATCATCAAAGAACGTTCCGTAAACGGAAAAATCATCCATGAAAACCTCAACAATCTTTTCACAAAAATCAGAGAATATAGCAGTCATACATCTTTGAAAGGTAGCAAGTGCATTGCATAAACCAAAAGGCATATGTCTATAAGCATAAGTTCCAAAAGGACAAGTAAAGGTGGTTTTCTCTTGATCAGGTTGTGAAACAGGTATTTGGGAAAAACCAGAATATCCATCAAGGAAGCAAAAGTGTGTGTGCTTTGATAGTCTTTCTAGCATTTGATCAATGAAATGAAGAGGGTAATGATCTTTTCTAGTTGCGTTATTTAATTTTCTAAAATCAATTACCATTCTATAGCCAGTGACAATTCTTTGTGGAATAAGTTCATTTTTATCATTGGGAACAACAGTAATACCTCCCTTCTTAGGGACACAATGAATGGGACTCACCCATCTACTATCAGCTATGGGATAGATTATACCTGCTTCCAGGAGCTTCAATATTTCAGTTCTTACCACTTCTTTCATTTTAGGATTTAAACGTCGTTGGTGATCAACAACGGGTTTAGCATCAGGTTCCATATTAATCTTGTGCTGACATAGAGTGGGACTAATGCCCTTAAGATCATCAAGAGTATATCCAATAGCAGCTTGGTGCTTCTTTAGAATTTTCAATAATCTTTCTTCTTCATGTTCTGAAAGGTTAGCACTAATAATAACATGATATATCTTTTTCTCATCAAGATAAGCATATTTCAAAGTGTCTGGAAATTGTTTTAATTCAAACACAGGATCACCTTTAGGTGGAGGAGGACCTCCTAGAGTTTTAATAGGCAAATTGTGTTTAAGTAGAGGTTGTTGTTCAAAGAAAATTTTATCTATCTCATTTCTTTCATGCATATGCATATCATTTTTGTGGTCTAGCAAATATTGTTCTAGTGGATCAGTAGGAGGCACGGCAATAGAAGCAAGACCAATTATTTCATCCTTACTAGGCAATTCTTTCTTATGATGTTTTCTATTGAACTTAGAAAAATTAAACTCATGAGACTCATCACCAAAACTAACACCGACGGTTTGTTTCTCACAATCTATTTTAGCATTAACGGTGCTCAAGAAAGATCCGCCAAAGATAATGGGACAAAAGTCATCTTGCGGGGAACCCAGAACTAGAAAATCAGTAGGATATTTTATTTTCCCACACAAGACTTCAACATCTCTAACAATCCCAATGGTGTGATGGTGTCTCTAGTAGCAAGTTTAATAGTAACATCTATGTCTTCTATTTCAGCGGGTGCTATATCATTCATAATTTCTTAATATAAGGTAAAAGGAATACCACTCATGCTAGCACCTAAGTCACATAAACCATGATAATAGTGATCTCCTATTTTAACTGAGATAACAGGCATGCCAACAACAGGTCTATGTTTATCTTTTTCATCGGGTTTAGCAATTCTAGCAGCTTCATCACAGAAGTAAATAGCATGCCCATCTATATTTTCTACCAAGAGATCTTTAACCATAGCAAAACTAAGTTCTACTTTGATTTGTTCAGCAGGTTTAGGTGCTCTAATATAACTTTTGTTGACCACGGTTGACACCTTAGCATGTTCCTTTATCCTAACAGGGAAAGGTGGATTTTCAATATAAGCAGTAGGAACAACTGGATCAACATTATAAATGATAGTTTCATCTTTAGCTATTACCGGTTCTGTAGTTTCTTCTTTAACAGGTGGGTGATATTTAAACCACTTCTCCTTAGGGAGATCAACATGAGCAGCAAATGATTCACAAAAAGAGGCTACTATCTCAGAGTCAAGTCCATATTTAGTACTAAACTTTTGAAAAGCATCGGTATTCATAAAAGATTTAACACAATCAAACTTAAGATTAATACCTGACTCTTTACCTTCGTCGAGTTCCCAATCTTCAGAGTTGTGTTTAATTCT
The DNA here is from genome assembly GCA_011799875.1 of Thinopyrum elongatum. NCBI lineage: Eukaryota > Viridiplantae > Streptophyta > Magnoliopsida > Poales > Poaceae > Thinopyrum > Thinopyrum elongatum. The sequence goes on along the minus strand of CM022299.1, from coordinate 335,094,485 downwards.
TTCTAAAAGATCCCACCTGAATTCAATAGTATTCTTCATAAAGGAACCAGTACAAGAAGTATCGAGCATAGATTGATCATCACGAGAAAGCCGAGCATAAACATTCTGAATGATAATTTCTCTTGAGAGCTCATGATTGGGGCATGAATATAACATTGACTTAAGCCTCCCCCAGGCTAGAGCGATACTTTCTCCTTCACGAGGCCAAAAATTATATATATAATTCCAATCACGATGAACTAGATGCATAGGATAAATTTTTTGGCGAAATTCCAATTTCAATCGATTCCTGTTCCAAGATCCAATATCATCGCATAGCCTATACCATGTCAATGCTTTACCCTTCAAAGATAAAGGGAAAACCTTGTTCTTAGCTTCATCTCCGGATAAACCTGCAAGCTTAAATAATCCACAAATTTCATCCACATATATCAAGTGCATATCAGGATGTTCGGTTCCATCTCCAGCATAAGGATTAGCTAGCAGTAGTTCTATCATACCCGAAGGAATTTCATAACCAATATTTTTAGTGGGTGCAGTAGGTTGAGGGGAAACTAATTGTGGTTCCGGTCAAGGTGAAGATACCCCGAACAACCCCTCAAAGGATTGTTCTCCATAGTAACAAGTAACAATAAATTTCAGCACATAGTAATAATTTTTCCTTACCAATTTCCACTTACCAAGAGCGCTTCACTCCCCGGAAACGGCGCCAGAAAAGATCCTTGATGACCCACAAGTATAGGGGATCAATCGTAGTCCTTTTGATAAGTAAGAGTGCCGAACCCAACGAGGAGCAGAAGGAAATGACAAGTGGTTTTCAGCAAGGTATTCTCTACAAGCACTGAAATTATAAGTAACGAGTAATTTGATAGCAAGATAATTTGTAACGAGCAAGTAACGGTAACAAGAAATAATATGCAGCAAGGTAGCCCAATACTTTTGTGGCAAAGGACAGGCCAAAATGATCTCTTATGATAAGCAAAGCGTTCTTGAGGGTACACGGGAATTTCATCTAGTCACTTTCATCATGTTGGTTTGATTCGTGTTCGCTACTTTGATAATTTGATATGTGGGTGGACCGGTGCTTAGGTGACGTTCTTACTTGAACAAACCTCCTACTTATGATTAACCCCCTCGCAAGCATCCGCAACTACGAGAAAAGTATTAAGATAAAATCTAACCATAGCATTAAACTTTTGGATCCAAATCAGTCCCTTACGAAGAAGCGCATAAACTAGGGTTTAAGTTTCTGTCAGTCTCGCAACCCATCATCTAATAACTACTCCACAATGCATTCCCTTAGGCCCTAATAAGGTGAAGTGCCATGTAGTCGACGTTCACATGACACCACTAAGGGAATCACAACATACATACCATCAAAATATCGAACACATATCAAATTCACATGATTACTTGCAACAAGATTTCTCCCGTGACCTCAAGAACAAAAGTAACAACTCACAAATGATAATCATGCTCAATATCAGAGGGGTATTAAATAGCATAATGGATCTGAACATATAATCTTCCACCAAATAAACCATATAGTAATCAACTACAAGATGTAATCAACACTACTAGTCACCCACAAGCACCAATCTAAGGTTCCGGTACAAAGATTGAACACAAGAGATGAACTAGGGTTTGAGAGGAGATGGTGCTGTTGAAGATGTTGATGGAGATTGCCCTCCCCAAGATGGGAGAGTTATTGGTGATGATGATGACGATGATTTCCCCCTCCGGGAGGGAAGTTCCCTCGGCGGAATCGCTCCGCCGGAGGGCAAAAGTGCTCCTGCCCAAGTTCTGCCTCGAGATGGCGGCGCTTCGTCCCGAAAGTCCTCTCCTTATTTTTTCTAGGTCAAAATGACTTATATACCAGAAGAGGGGCACCGGAGGTGGGCCGAGGAGGGCACAACCCACCAGGGCGCGCCTGGGGGCCCTGGCGTGCCCAGGTGGGTTGTGCCCACCTGGTGGGCCCCCTTTGGTAGTTATTTGCTCCAATAATTCTTAAATATTCCATAAAAATTATCCGTGAATTTTCAGCTCATTTTGAGTTGTGCAGAATAGGTGGCCTGACGTAGCTTTTTCAGGTCCAGAATTCCAGCTGCCGTTATTCTCCCTCTTTGTGTGAACCTTGCATATTATGAGAGAAAAGGCATTAGAATGACTCCATAAAGCATTATTATGCATAAAAATATTATAAATAACAGTAAGAAAACATGATGCAAAATGGACGTATCACGGGGTCCTAATGGAAACTAAGGGATATTAACGCCTCTTTTTAATAGAGAACCGGACCAAAGCATTAGCACTTAGTGAATACATGAACTCCTCAAACTACGGTAATCACCGGAAAAAATCCCAATTATTGTCACCTTGGGGTATGCGGATCATAACATGTAATAGGTGTCTACAACTTGCAAGATAGGATCAAGAACACAAATATATTCATGAAAACATAATAGGTTCAGATCTGAAATCATGGCACTCGGGCCCTAGTGACAAGCATTAAGCATAGCAAAGTCTTAGCAACATCAATCTCAGAACATAGTGGATACTAGGGATCAAACCCTAACAAAGCTAACCTGATTGCATGATAAATCTCATCCAACCCATCACCGTCCAGCAAGCCTACGATGGAATTACTCACTCCCGGTGGTGAGCATCATGAAATTGGCTATGGAGGAAGGTTAGTGATGATGATAGCGACGAATCCCCCTCTCCGGAGCCCTGAACAGACCCCAGATCTACCCTCCCGATGAAGAACAGGAGGTGGCTCCGTATCGTCAAATTCAATGAATCCTTCTCTCTGATTTTTTCTCTATGAATAGGCACTTATAGAGTTGGAATTAGGGTCGGAGGAGCTCCAGGGAGCCCACAAGCCTACAGGGCGTGACCCAGGGGGTGGGCGCGCCCCCAGGGCTTGTGGCCTCTGGGTGGCCCCCCTCTGGATAATTCTTGCGCCAGTGTTTTTTATATATTCCAAAAAATTTCTCCATAAATTTTTAGGTCAATTCGAGAACTTTTATTTCTGCACAAAAATAACACCATGGCAATTCTGCTGAAAACAGCGTTAGTCCGGGTTAGTTCCATTCAAATCATGCAAATTAGAGTCCAAAACAAGGGCAAAAGAGTTTGGAAAAGTAGATATGATGGAGACGTATCAGGAGGGCACCCACGATGTGGAGGCCTCGCCCTCTTCCATGTCCAAGGAGCCAATCATCATCGATATCTCCGACGATGAGGAGTAGCTTGTCTTATTAGCTCACTATAAGGACCTATGTTCAGTTAGCTAGCTACGCCGGTTAAGCATGCTTGGTTTACCCGTTGCATGTGCTGCTCCTGCCTTTCCTTAACAAATTCTAGTGAATTGTGTTATGTACTTTTACCATGCAATCTATTCCTCTAGTGTATATGTTCAATATGTCGTCCAATGTGGTGCTCACTTATTAACTGTTTAGTTAATTTGTTATCGTGTTCAGTTAATTGTTTGGTTCAATTCTGCAATGTGATATTCAATTCTTCTGGGTGTAATTTTGTATTGTCTTCCATGTGAGAAATAAATCAAATTTGGCTGTACAAAATACATGAGAAACAAATACAATTGCTATATTTCCAAGTTGTCAAGCATGCTTGGTTTGGTTAACTGTCTGATCTTCTATTAGGAGTATGTTATATTGTGCAATGTGGTGCTCAGGTAATGTTTGGTTCATTTTTTTGTGGTGTTTAGTTAACTGCTTGGTTCATTTCTGCAATGCGATGTCCAATTGTTGTGGGTAGAATTTTGTATCGTTATGCATGTGAGGAATAAATCAAATTTGGCTACACTTAATACATGAGAAACATATACAATTGCTATATTTCCTAGTTCTTAATCATGCTCAGTTTGGATAAATGGCTTTTTCATGTGGCTCGAATTAATCTGATGAATCTGCAATGTGTTTATTTTTCATCAACATATTTTACTGATAGCATGCCAACCCTCACTTAACCTGATCACTAACTACCTTATATGTGTTGCAGGGAGACAATGGGAAGCACTGAGGTTTACAATCGAGGTTTACACATGCATGGCCCTTTGTCTAATAGCACATTATTGTGCAATTGCAGGAACCATTCTAATATTTAGGTTTTCAACAAATTGGTCTTGCACATGGAGGTCCTGCTGTTAGAGGTTTTGACCCACTGTTCGACCCTTTTTGCATATGGGGAAATGAGTTGTCCATGAATATCAGTCAAGTCAAGAAACTCAGAAAGATTGTTAGGATAAAGAAATTAGCGACAAAAACAACAAGATCTTTGTCTGCACAATGAAGAAGACATCAGTTCACTATAGGATGGTACTAACTATTATACCTTGTCTTTTTTATTCCTTTGCACCATTTCAAATCATGAGAAGATATTTATGCATATCCTTGTTTTTAGGCCTTTCCAAAGCAGTTCACTGATGATTACCTCCCAAACCACCTGTATGGTCAGGAGGCGAGGAAGGTATTCATACAACACCCATGGTTCAATATTGAAGTCTTCCTGAAGAGGACGAAGGATGGACGGTCAATCATCCACAGGCACTGGCCTAAAGTTGCAAAGACCTTCAACATCAATGAAGGCTCAATATTCGCCTTCCGCTTCAGCAGTTTTCCAGATGAGATTCATCTGTCTATGTACCGTCTATGATGCTAATTTCGAAAGGTTATAGATGTTGCATGTGAAACTTGGTGCTGGTGCAGTTGTGTATTGGGGTAGCTAAGTGCTGAAGCTATATGATGTTGCACTCTGATGTATTTCAATTATGAAACCCTGCTTCCTTAATACGAAAATGAAATATATTGTGTGCTTAATATGAAATGTCAATTTGATTAATAAATGGATTATTAATAATAGGCCAATTAGCCTGCGAATTGGGTTTTCCTATTGCAAACGGTTATTGAGAAAACACCGTGGGCGATGACCTCAGACAACGCACACAATTTCTAGGAAGAAAACGCGTTGGATCAATCACTACTGCAGGATGCTGCTAACGCGACACTATGATCAGAGACCCTTTGACGAAACTGTGTGCAATGCATTAATTGCAAACGGTGATGTAAAAAAACCATCAAAAAAGATGCAAAACTGTCGGTGTAATAAACAGGGGGTGTTCACTACCCCTGGACACGCACCGGCAAGTCGCAGCCTCCAGGCGGGAAGGACATGGCAGAGGAGGAATCCACCCAAGAGTACATTCGAAGCCCGGTTCCCGGCAAGGTCTACTTGCCGGGAATGGGTCCACGCAACGCCGGCAAGGCGGAGCTGGCAAGACAAGACTCCAGGCGGATCGACCAGAAGATCAAGTCTACTACTGCCGGCGAGATCAGGGCCGGCAAGCTCAGGACTCGACAAGACTAAAGATAAGACCCCGGCAAGGTTCTTGCCGGGATGACCAGCTGAGCCCGGCAAGGTTCCTGCCCGGCAAGGTTATGCCACTATGCTGCTGCTCCAGTGCGGCCGCCAGCATGGCACTCTGGACCCTTCTCCAGGCATGCGTGGCAGAGCACTGTGCCAAGCGGCGCTGATAGGATGGCCCCTTTTCCCATCCCCAAGAAGCTAAGGGACACCTAGACAGAGCATCTAATGCGCTTGTCCTGACCCGTCAGTGATAAGCATGTAAATGCTGTAGCAGAGTACTTGCCGCGGCAAGATACTTGCCCCGGCAAGTCATTGGCTGCGGCAAGGTATTGGCTGCGGCAAGATAGCGGCTGCGGCAAGGTACTTGCCCCGGCAAGTTACCTTGCGCGGCAAACTATGGGTTGCGGCAAGCTGTCAGGTGCGGCAAGGTCTTGCCGCGGCAAGCGTTACTGTACCACTGTGCTACTGTGCTGCTCCGGTGCCTCTGCCAGCGTGGCGCTCTGGGTCCCTCCAAGCGTGCGTGGCAGGGCACTGTGTAGACGGCGGTGCACTGTAGCTAGCGGTGCAGGAGCAGGTGGGATAGGCTTTTCCCACGTCCACGACGTCCGGGTACATGTATGTGGACAGCAAAGGCATGGGCATTTAATGCCCTTGTCCCCTGCCGTCAGTGGTAGGTAGGACATGTCATCCTGGTAATAGTGGCCTTACTGTAGCAACTTTCCACCTCTACCTTTACTGTTTGCCACCTGTTGGTGACCCCTTTGTGCGTATAAAAGGAGGCCCATAGGCAACGTGAAAGGGGAGAGGAACTGGAAAAGAGAGAACTCCAGTATTGTACGCAGCTACTCGGTACTGTAGCGCTCCTGGAGCTAGAACAATCATACAGATAATAAACCAAAAAAAAGCAGGAGTAGGGTTTTACGCATCCGTGCGGCCCGAACCTGGGTAAATCTCTCTCGTGCACTATCATGTTCTTCGCTAGATTTGCTCTTCGCGCGACCGTCTCTCCCTGCCGAACGTAAAGGGGTCCTTCTCTGGGTCCCATAGGTGATCGCGGATTCGTCCCCGACATCTTTGGCGCGCCAGGTAGGGGGTGAGGGGCTGCGCGAACCTGATCTGGCGATCAGCGCGGCAGTTTCTTCATCATCTTCACCGCCATAGCGTCCAAGAAGAAGGGCCTGAACCTTCGCAAAAAGCTAAGTTTTAAAGCTTTAATTACTTTCTGCTGTTAAGTCTTATCCTGGACGATATTTTTGTGCATAACCTGTGCGCGAAGGAGCGCTCCTGAAACATTCTGCGCTCCTGGTTGTTTTGGGTCCGCCCAACAATGCAGACGCAGCTGCGATTGTTTCTAAGGCGTTAAGCTCCCGAAGAGGCGGCGTTCTCGATAGGCTGCTGAACAGGACCCGATCCTAAGCGCCATCGACCGGAACGTGCGCATTCGGGGAGTATTCCGGCAAGCGTGGGGGGCTCACTGTGCAAAAATGCAGTCGTTTAAGGAGAAGGACTTAGCGAGTTTTATTCTAAGGTTCCTGCGTAAACCCTTATGCTGAGGAGCCTTCCCGGGGCTAGTCGCGCTCCTAGTTGCCTCGAGTCCGCTCGGCAACCTGAGCAGCTGCGCCAGAGCCGGGAAGGTAAACCTTTTCGGGAGGCGGCGTTCCCGGCATGCTGCTAAGGATCCGTTCCTCAAAGCGCTGCTGACTGGATCATGCGCACCGGAAAGTGTTCCGGCAAGCAAGGGAATATTCAGCAGGAGTCAAGATTGCAGCGAATCCGACATTAACCAGAAGCTAATCAACTTGTTGTGCTCAAACGCTGTTGTGGCATTTCATGCCCAGTCAGTGTTGCAGGAACATGCATGGAAGGCGAGCTCGGGGGCTGGCAACGCCCCAGAGAGTAACCCCCTGAAGAGCCTCCCCGGCAACAAGCTTGCCGGAAGCTGGCGTTGAGAATGTCAAGGTTCTCCGCCAGAGTCAAGAGCCTCCCCGGCAACAAGCTTGCCGGAAGCTGGCGTTGAGAACGTCAAGGCTCTCCGCCAGAGTCAAGAGCCTTCCCGGCAACCCCTTGCCGGAAGCTGGCGTCGAGAACGTCAAAGTTCTCCGCCAGAGTTAAGAGCCTCCCTTGCCGGGGGCTCCGACAACCACTCTTTGAGCAAGAAACAAGCTCGGGGGCTAGCGGCGCCCTAGCAGAAAAAGCTAAGTTGCACAGATTTTTTTGGCAATTGCATTCATTTTACTGTCCTCACTCGCTTCTTACACCTACACGCGAAGGAGCCTTCTCGGGGCTAGTTGCGCTCCTAGTCGCCTCGAGTCCGCTCGGCGATGTGAGCAGCAGCACCAGAACCGGGAAGGTAAACCTTTCCGGGAGGCGGCGTTCCCGGTGAGCTGCTAAGGACCCGATCCCCAAGCGCCGCTGCCTGGAGCGTGCGCACCGGAAAGCTTTCCAGCAAGCGTGGGTCGTCTTGATTGATTCCTCGTTCTCGTATATCGACCTGCACGCGAAAGGACCTTGCCGTGGTTAGTCCGCGCTCTGGTTTCGCCTCGAGTCCGCTCGGCAAACTTAGCAGCTGCGTTCTGGCCCGGCAAGTCGCCTTGCCGGCGGCGGCGTTTCCAGCAGGCTGCTAAAGACCCGCACCTAGCGCTCGTGGCAAGCGTGCGCACCGGCAGGATTTCCAGACAGCGTAGGGTACAAGATACGTGCAAGGACGGAATCAATCAAGGGGGAAGCATGCATTCATTTAGCATGAAGGAATATCTCTTGTGCCATAAAGCTTGGCCTAATCAAGGTAAATTGTTTCTTTATGCGTGCCATTGCAGCAACAGGGTTGCGACCTCCAGGCAGGAGGAACGGCAGGGAACAGATCTACATGTTGCCGGTGTGCGTCGTTGGGCCTAGCCCGGACAACCACTGTGCACGCCTGTCCGGCCCAGGCCCGGGGGCTCCTGTCGGTGTAATAAACAGGGGGGTGTTCACTACCCCTGGACACGCACCGGCAAGTCGCAGCCTCCAGGCGGGAAGGACATGGCAGAGGAGGAATCCACCCAAGAGTACATTCGAAGCCCGGTTCCCGGCAAGGTCTACTTGCCGGGAATGGGTCCACGCAACGCCGGCAAGGCGGAGCTGGCAAGACAAGACTCCAGGCGGATCGACCAGAAGATCAAGTCTACTACTGCCGGCGAGATCAGGGCCGGCAAGCTCAGGACTCGACAAGACTAAAGATAAGACCCCGGCAAGGTTCTTGCCGGGATGACCAGCTGAGCCCGGCAAGGTTCCTGCCCGGCAAGGTTATGCCACTATGCTGCTGCTCCAGTGCGGCCGCCAGCATGGCACTCTGGACCCTTCTCCAGGCATGCGTGGTAGAGCACTGTGCCAAGCGGCGCTGATAGGATGGCCCCTTTTCCCATCCCCAAGAAGCTAAGGGGCACCTAGACAGAGCATCTAATGCGCTTGTCCTGACCCGTCAGTGATAAGCATGTAAATGCTGTAGCAGAGTACTTGCCGCGGCAAGTCATTGGCTGCGGCAAGGTATTGGCTGCGGCAAGATAGCGGCTGCGGCAAGGTACTTGCCCCGGCAAGTTACCTTGCGCGGCAAACTATGGGTTGCGGCAAGCTGTCAGGTGCGGCAAGGTCTTGCCGCGGCAAGCGTTACTGTACCACTGTGCTACTGTGCTGCTCCGGTGCCTCTGCCAGCGTGGCGCTCTGGGTCCCTCCAAGCGTGCGTGGCAGGGCACTGTGTAGACGGTGGTGCACTGTAGCTAGCGGTGCAGGAGCAGGTGGGATAGGCTTTTCCCACGTCCACGACGTCCGGGTACATGTATGTGGACAGCAAAGGCATGGGCATTTAATGCCCTTGTCCCCTGCCGTCAGTGGTAGGTAGGACATGTCATCCTGGTAATAGTGGCCTTACGGTAGCAACTTTCCACCTCTACCTTTACTGTTTGCCACCTGTTGGTGACCCCTTTGTGCGTATAAAAGGAGGCCCATAGGCAACGTGAAAGGGGAGAGGAACTGGAAAAGAGAGAACTCCAGTATTGTACGCAGCTACTTGGTACTGTAGCGCTCCTAGAGCTAGAACAATCATACAGATAATAAACCAAAAAAAAGCAGGAGTAGGGTTTTACGCATCCGTGCGGCCTGAACCTGGGTAAATCTCTCTCGTGCACTATCGTGTTCTTCGCTAGATTTGCTCTTCGCGCGACCGTCTCTCCCTGCCGAACGTAAAGGGGTCCTTCTCTAGGTCCCATAGGTGATCGCGGATTCGTCCCCGACAAAAACATTTGCAATGGCAGAGACATCAAACATGGTTCAGATTTTAGTTGCGTGTGCGATGCAGGGCACACGGTTGATCCATCCGAACTATTTGCGATGAGACAGAACAACAGAAACGGGCAGCCATATCAAGGTGTGTGCGATATATGGCATACAGTTCACTGAGATGAACTGTTTGCTATTAGGGAGTGCAATAGAAACGGTTAGCCAGATCAAGGTGTGTGTGATATACGGCATACGGTTCACCCGGATGAACTGTTTTCGATTAGGGAACACAACCGAAACGGTTCAACTTAACAACATGTGTGTGATATGCGGCATACAATTCACATAGATGAACTGTTTGCGATGAGCCAAAAGAACACAAACGATTCATGTAAACAAGATGTGTGTGATACGCGGCAAACAGCCCACTCGGATGAACTGTTTGCGATGAGAAAATATAACACAAACTGTTACTAGAGTTAATTCGTGTGCGATTCTGTGTGTAGTAAAAACTTTGAAAAATACATACTAGTTGCTTGCGATGGCTAGGAGTATCACACACGATGCGTGTGCGAGTACACGTGTGCGATGATTAGTAAGTTACACATACGTTTCCTTATGTTAACACGTGTGTGGTAACATGTGACACCGCATATGGTTGTCGGGTTGTGTGCTCCACTTAGTCTTCCCACACTCCAGTGAAGGCTTCCCGCGCTCCAGCGAAGGCTTCCCGCGCTCCACAGGGGTGAATTGTAAAATCCCCAATCCCCTAGCCAGCTGCTAGCTATAAATAACCACAGCAATGGCCGCCGCCGGTGACTCGCTACTGATCCACTTGCTAGCTAGTTACCCACACATACCGACATTCCCCCAACGGCCGACGACAGGATGGAGTTGCGCAACGGGAACGGGCGCCGGGGATCATAGTTTAGGTTAAATAATTATACCTCTAGAGCCAGATGATTCCGGCTCTAGAGGTATAATTAATTAACATAATCTAAGATCAAATAACTAAAGCTTCCCCAACGTGATCGTGCGCCGGCCCCAACCGCTAGCAGAGTGCGCGCGGAGGGACGCGACCCGAGTGAGCCTTGGTGCCTAAACGGCGAGCAGAGCACGCAGAGGGACGCAGCCCGAGGGCGCCTAAACGGCGAGTAGAGCGCGCCGCGGCCGCCTAAACGGCGAGCAAGCGCATGCATAATTATTGCATATAGCAGATGAACATACGTTTCCTTATGTTAACACGTGTGTGAATTTGCAATATGGACAGTTAATATGCAAATGCCTTCTGGACATCGGGCACACGCTTAAACTCAATGAACTGTGTACCATACTAATACTTTCCATGAAAATTTAAGAACTTGGCTAACAACATTTGAGTAACATATATATAGTGGTTACACTATTCGACAAAAGGAGGATCTTCGTAACACGGTTTTGACAACCATATGGTCCATATCTACATACTTAACATAGTAACAACTATCACATTTTAAGAGGCTGAGGGCCAACAACCATATGGTCCATATCTACATACTTAACATAGTAACAGCTAGCACATTTTAAGAGGCTGAGGGCCAACAACCACAACTATCCGCTGGAAGCAGCTTGATCACGGCCACTCGGCATCTCATCAATGAAAAGGAAGAGCCCTCCTGTGCCTTGGTAGAGCATGAGTAGAACAGTGTCTCCAATTTTCCAATATGGATGCATTGCCATGACAAGCGAGAAATTGTTAATTTGAATGGTTCCATTTCTACGGGAAATGCAGTACCTTGCAATCACTTTGACGTTATTAGCAGGCACAAGTGTAATTCGACCACGCCGGGAAATCAATCCAGGAACTGCTACAGCGGGCAATTTCTGTTGAAATGTAGAATAAAAACCAATTGTAACATATCGTTGAAGATATATATAGTTTATGAGCATCAACATAAAAATAAGACTTTGTACCAGCGTTTTGTGCACACAATTGGTCTTGTTCAATGTGTGCACCATAGGTATAATTAATCCCATCCAAAATCCAGCATTCATACATTGTGCTATCTCTGTCAGCTTATCAACAAAGTTTATGACATGCTTCAAGTCCTTCCAGTGAAATTTGGTACGCTTAGTAACATACAGATCATTCACTATACATCCAACACATCCTGCTTAAAAGGTGGAAAGGTATTATTTATTCAGAACATGGCAGAAGAATATATAGTGCGCATAAATTGGTAAATAGAATTTGTTACTACCTAGGAACGAAGTCAGAAAATGAAATCACAATTGGTTGCTTAAATAGTGATCAATTAGTCAGAACAAATACCCCGATTTTGCTAAGTAATATGCCAGCATGGAGAAAGTTGAAAGGACACTAACCTCGATCAGACTTTGATCGGCTGATGATGTTGGGGAAGTAAACATCCATGTTAATTAGACTAGGCTGTGGTGCACGCACTAGAATTTTATTGCCAGCTCTCAGTTCATAACACTTAGACATTTTTCTCCAAAGGTCCGCATCAAAATAGGAGTGACCATCTTTATCAAGTTTTACGCTAACCGTCATTGTAAATCCATGCTGCGTTGTCAATATGACATCCATGGAGTCATCAACAAAGTAAAGCCCACGATTTCCTTCTACTCCTGTTCTTGCAAAGCAAGGGATGTACTGCTTGAAATGAAAATTAAGATCGTAAATTAGATATATTGAAATAACAGAGCAAGATGCAAATATGGGAGTAACTGATAGAACAGATCAATATATAGATGAAAGCAAAGTACAAAAATATATAATTAAAAATAGATAATGTAACAAAGATTTGATGCAAATATGAGAGTAACTGAATGAACAATAGATCATATATTTGCCTAATATAGGGGGAAAAATTGGCTTCGACATCTAGGTTGCACGTGGCACCGTACCTTTTATCCAAATGTAGCAACAGATGGTATATGTTCACAAATTTAGGCCATGCCGACCATGGTAGTTTGAGATTGAACATACCGAGCGCTCCCTGAAGTCATCCGGAATGGTGAGATAGAACTTCGTTTCCGACTGGCCGCGACCACATTTGCCCGATTTGTGCTCGCACTGTGGACACATGAATGAAAACCCTCGAATCAGCTAGAAGAAAAATGAATCCAGGGCGATTTCCGCCGGTTGATTAACAGCGACGGACGGACTGCGATAAGAGATGAGTGAATATTTCGCTAACTTGATTACCTTCTCCATGAGAAAAATCCCCGGCCCAATCCCGCAGAAAACCCCAATCAACCAGAGTCTAGAATGTCGGTGCAGATAGGCGGCGGAAAGCGGTAGGGGCAAAATCCCGTGCCGTTTGGAGCGCGACCTCCACCAGCCAACGACAGCCCTCGAGCTTAGGGTGGCCGCCGCGATAGAAGTTGATGAGGTGCAGAGTTGCGGAGGAGTCCGCGGCGAGTGGGTGGGGACGAAGTGGGCGACGGTTTTCTTTTTCCTTTTGCATGTGTGGGTGAACACACACGGTTCGCAGAGGCGACGAAGATGAATCGTGTGCGATAGTAAATCACCGAGATTGAAGGGGAATCCAAATTTCCTTTGTCCTTTGTCCATGATTTTTTTTCTACGATGAACAGAAACCCTGCAAACCACCGTGTTCAAATCTGACCCTTTTCCGGGTTCATTTACAATATTTAGGGGATTATATGCATTTTCTAGGCATTAATGCACATAATTCAAATTCAAACAATCGGTGCATGAAAAGGTGTACGAGAACGGTCTGGAAAATCATGATCGTGCTATCTAGTAAATTCTCATGCCTTTTACAAGGAATGGGCAGATATTTCACGGAAATGTGTGGCAATAGTCAACCACAAACACGTCGTTTATTGGTTTTTCATCTGTAGAAAAATGAAATACATGCTTGAAAAACATGACGACTGGCATGGTGCCATGGTATGGCCTCACCATGCCCTGGTACAAATTTGAGAAGGTTTGGCTTATGTCGTCGTCCATGCCATTCATAAATCGAACCATCACCGAGGAGTTTTCATGGTTTCGAGGGGGAAATCAGCAAGATTGAAGGGGCCGGGAATCCAAATTTCCTTCCTAGCTTGTCATTCAGTTTTTTCTACAATCAACATACCCCCTCGAATGCAACGTGTTCAAATTTGGCATTTTTCCGGGCTCATTTACCATATTTAGGGGATTATGTGCATTTTCTAGGCATTAATCCACATAATTCAAATTTGAACAATTGGTGCATGAAAAGGTGCACAAGAACGGTCTGGAAAAACCATACTCGTGGTATTTAGTAAATTCTCATGCCTTTTACAAGGAATGGGCAGAGATTTCAAGGGAATGCGTGGCAATAGTCAACCACAAATGCGTCATTTACTAGGTTATCAACTACAGAAAAATGAAATACGTGCTTGAAAAACATGACGCCTGGCATGGTGCCATGGTATGGCCTCACCGTGCCCTGGTAAAAAGCTGAGAAGGTTTGATTTATGTCGTCATGCACGCCCTTCATAAATTGAACCATCACCGAGGAAGTTCCATGCTCTCGAGAGGGAAATCACCAAGATTGAAGGGGAATCCAAATTTCCGTCCTAGTTTGTCATTCAGTTTTTTTCCAATGATTAACATACCCCCTCCAATGCAACGTGTTCAAATTTGACATTTTTCCGGGCTCATTTACCATATTTAGGGGATTATGTGCATTTTGTAGGCATTAATGCACATAATTCAAATTCGAACAATCGGTGCATGAAAAGGTGCACAAGAACGGTCTGGAAAACCATGCTCATGCTATTTAGTAAATTCTCATGCTTTTACAAGGAATGGGCAGAGATTTCAAGGAAATGTGTGGCAATAGTCAACCACAAACGCGTCGTTTACTGGTTTAACAACTATACAAAAATGAAATACATGCTTGGAAAACATGACACCTGGCATGGTGCCATGGTATGGCCTCACCGTGCCCTGGTAAAAATTTGTGAATGTTTGCCTTATGTCGTCATGCATGCCTTTCATAAATCAAACCATCACCGAGGAAGTTTCATGGTTTCAAGGGGGAAATCACCAAGATTGAAGGGGGATCCAAATTTCCTTTGTCCTTTGTCCATGAGTTTTTTTTTCTACGATGAACATACACCCTGCAAATCACCGTGTTCAAATTTGGCAGTTTCTGGGTTCATTTACCATATTTAGGGGATTATGTGCATTTTCTAGGCATTAATGCACATAATTCAAGTTCAAACAATCGGTGCATGAAAGGGTGCACAAAAACGGCCTGGAAAACCATGCTCGTGCCATTTAGTAAATTCTCATGCCTTTTACAAGAAATGGGCAGATATTTCGATGAAATGTGTGGCAATAGTCAACCACAAAGTTTGTTTATTGGGTTTTCAACTATAGAAAAAATGAAATAAATGCTTGAAAAACATGACGCCTGACATGGTGCCATGGTATGGCCTCACCATGCCCTGGTAAAAATTTGAGAAGGTTTGGCTTATGTCGTCATGCACGCCCTTCATAAATCGAACCATCACCGAGGAAGTTCCATGCTTTCGAGCGGGAAATCACCAAGATTGAAGGGGAATCCAAATTTTCTTTGTTCTTTGCCCTGGAGTTTTTCTCTACGATGAACATACACCCTGCAAATCACCGTGCTCAAATTTGGCATTTTTTGGGCTCATTTACCATATTTAGGGGATTATGTGCATTTTCTAGGCATTTAGCGCATATAAATCCAATCCAGCTATAGCTGCACAGCTGTGATGTGAGGGATGTGGATTGCCGTTCGATCGCGGCGCATCCTAGGGTTCACACGCGCGATCCATGTGGCTAGGGTTCCGGCCAATCATAATGCAACACATAATAGGCTCAGCGCACACTGTTTCTGGAGGCGACGGAGATGAACCGTGTGTGATAATGAACGAGCAAAATTGTAAGGGAAGCCAAATTTCCTTCATCGTTTGTTGTTGAGCTCTTAAAAACCACCGCACTGTATGGCTGCCCGGCCACTCCGTCCCAGAGCTCTCTCTAAGCGTCGTTCATGGCCCCGCGGTGCACATTAAGGAAGCAATGGCATCCCGCCGTGCCGCGTTCCTCGCCGCCCACGATCGCACACATGGTAAGGAAGCGATGGCATCTCGCCGCGCCGAATTCATCGCCGCCGGCGGCCACACAATTACGTGGGCGGACTTTGAGGCTGCAATGGCTGAATGGGCAGTGGATCTAGAGGCGGCCAAAGCCGCACAGAAGGAGCGGAAAAGGCAGAAAGCAGTCAAGAAAAGAGAGTCCCGCAGCCGCAAGAAAGAAGAGGCCGCACGCCGTGCTGAGGAGAGCTTGGCGGAGATCAAAGCACAGTGGGCTGCCGCCTACAAGGCCGAGAAGGAGAACGCCGGCGTCTGGCCAGCATGCCCCGATGGTAGCATGTGAGAAGTAGTTAGTGCGTGTGTCGCCCGTAAGTTTGTATAATTAATTACGAGCATCTACCAGTACTACATATGTACTAGCCCTAGAGCAAATTCCCGATGATTGCTCATCGGGTGTCACCTTGCCTCGTTCATGTACATTGAATAATCCTGATACAATGAAAGAGATTTTTGAAATTAGGTGCGGTTGGAGATGCTGATAGATATAAGAATTATTAGAAGATCACAAACACACGGTTTCTATGGCGTACCCGTATGCATTTTTTTGCGTTAATGATCCATAAGTCAGTTACCTGTGCGATGTTTCCTAATAAACCAGGCGTACCATTGACCGGAAAAATCAACTACATGTGTACATTTTTTGGAGACGGGATCTGCCAATTTTCTCTTTTCTCGCACACGAGTATTTTACGCGCTTTGTCTGAGTTGTGTGTTTCCCCCGCCCAAGTTTCAAGTTTCGCAGCGAAATTTTCATTAGGCGTGCGATTTCAGAATTTATTCCTCCCACCACATCCCTACCCATCAAATTTCCTCAGTATCTCCCCCCGTTCCCCCCCTCCTCCCTCTCCCTACCGGCAGCTCAAACCGCTGCCGCCGCAACCACAACTTCAACCACATCTACGTTCTGCTCGGATCCAGTCAGGTAACCCACCGATCTTTATCATGGCCCCGGCCTGATTGTTTAAATGGCGCCTGCAAAACATCCTCATGCCTCCAAATCCCCACCGCCCCTACCTCCAGAGCATCGCCGCGCAAGCCCAACCACATATCACGTGGAGGTCGTGGAGCTGATGGCGGTCCATGGCGCGATGGCCACTGTGCGTGTTGACTCGGAGGAACACCTCGCCTCCGCCACCGCCGACTTGGTGCAGGCTCTGGCCCAGATGAAGTGCCCCAGCGACTACCCCCCAGGACTTACTAGGTATGATCTGACCAGCTCAATCTTACCAATACCACTTGCAATGGCTATGTTTTGTACGGTTCATGTATTAAGCATGTTCGTGCCTTGTTAATTTCAGTACTGCACACTGTGTGATGTTCAAGTATTAACTGTCCAGCTCAATTTCACCAATACCAGCAACAAACTTACAATACATGACTCAGGATATCACTAGAGATGCTGCCCATTTGCTATTTTTGGTGGATGCTAACCCTGTTGTACTTAACATGCATGTCCATGTACTTACGCAGGGTCATAACGACTGATGCTGTTGTTTGCCGTCGAGGTTAGCTGCATCCCATGTCTTACAGTATTTCACATCATTTGTGCAATTGCAGTTTAACTTCTAACATTTACTGGTTGCCTGTAGGTACACATGTCAGTGGCACTGATCCAGGCTTCGACCCGGAGGAACAACTCACCTCCGCCGCCGCTGACTTTGGGCGGGCTCTGGCCAAGATGAAGTGCCCCAGCAACTACCTCTCAGGACTTACCAAGTATGTACTCACCAGTTCAATCTTACCAATACCAGTTGCAATTAATGGCTATGTTTTGTACGGTCGATGTATTAAGCATGTTGTAGTAAACATGCCTAACATATTTTAGCTATTTTCCCTACCTTTTTATAGACAATTGGGCCATTCTCTGCTCTGGCAACACCTGCCTTGTGATGTTTAACTCTGCCAATTGCATTTTTATCAGTACCGATTTCAATGGCTATTAAGCCTGTTGCAATTAATAGTTGTATCCATTTTTAAACAGTTGTATTTCAATGGCTACAAACTTACAAAACATGACTTAGGATGATGTTAAGCTTGTTGCAATTAACAGTTGTATCCATTTTTTAATCTGTCCCTTTGCTACCGTGCTACTCTCCGCAATGAAGATATACTAGAGATGCTGCCCATTTGCTATTTTTGGTGGATGCTAAACCTGTTGTACTTAACATGCCTTTCCATGTACTTACGTAGGGCCATAACAGGCGATGCTGTTGTTTGCCGTCGAGGTTAGCTACATCCCATGTCTTACAGTATTTTACATCATTTGTGCAATTGCAGTTTGGCTTCTAACATTTACTTGCTTCTTGTAGGTACACATGTCGGCGGCACTGATCCATGCTTCGACCCGGAGGAAGAGCTCGCCTCCGCCGCCGCTGACTTTGGGCGGGCTCTGGCCAAGATGAAGTGCCCCAGCAACTACCTCTCAGGACTTACCAAGTATGAACTCACCAGTTCAATCTTACCAATACCAGTTGCAATTAATGGATATGTTTTGTACGGTCGATGTATTAAGCATGTTGTAGTAAACATGCCTAACACATTTTAGCTATTTTCCCTACCTTTTTATAGACAACTGGGCCATTCTCTGCTCTGGCAGCACCTGCCTTGTGATGTTTAACTCTGCCAATTGCATTTTTATCAGTACTGGTTTCAATGGCTATTAAGCCTGTTGCAATTAACAGTTGTATCCATTTTTAAACAGTTGTATTTCAATGGCTACAAACTTACAAAACATGACTTAGGATGCTGTTAAGCCTGTTGCAATTAACAGTTGTATCCATTTTTTAATCCGTCCCTTTGCTACCGTGCTACTCTTTCGCAATGAATATATCACTACAGATGCTGCCGTTTTATTACCATTTGCTATTTTTGGTGGATGTTAACCCTGTTGTAGTTAACATTGGCTTTCCATGTACTTAAACAGGGCTACAATGGGCGATGATGTTGTTTGCCGTCGAGGTTAGCTACATTCCATGTCTTATACACCATCTGTTCCTAAATATAAGTATTTTTAGAGATTCCAATATAGACTACATAAGGAGCAAAATGAGTGAATCTAGATTCTAATCTAAACTATATCTATAATTCTATATACATCCGTATGTAGTTCATATTGAAATCTCTAAAAATACTTGTACTTAGGAATGTAGGTAGTTGTGTTTTACATCATTTGTGCAATCTCAGTTTAGCTTCTAACATTTACTGGTTGCTTGTAGGTACATATATGAGCGGTACTGATCGACGCTTCGATCCCTTTTGCGTATGGGGCAATGAGATATTCATGAGCAAGCGTCAAGTGAGGAAACTAAGAAAGATTGTTAGGCGAAAGAAACGGGTGATGGGAATTAAGCTCTTTATTTACACTTTGTCCAAGACAACAGTGAACTTTAGGATGGTAAGTAATGTGTTGCCTTTTCCCCCTGCCCACAACAAGTTACTCTATTAGATCTCAGTATCTGAATTTTTTCTCTTTTCAGTGGTTTTCGAAGCTATTTACTGATGATTACCTTGCAAACTACATGACCGGAGTGGAGGCAACTAAGGCTAAAGTATATAATTCATGCTACCATGATAATGCTCTAGAAGTCTTCCTGAAGGCGGTGAAGGATGGGTGGGCGATCGTCACAAGGGGTTGGACAAAAGTTGTTCGTGCCTATGGCATGCAGGAAGGCACATTATGGGCATTCCGCTTCTTTAACACCATCGGTAGTCAAAATGATTTACACTTGTCTCTTCACCTTTACTGCCTCTAAATATTGTGGTTCATCATAGTTAATTGTTGTCTAATCCTGTAATTACTGAACATATTGTACTGACAATTTTTTTTATGGATTCGTTGTTGAACCATTGTGCTGAGAATTTGAATTCCACGTTTCATATTTCAAAATTTCTAATTTGAATAATAAATTATAGGGAAAAATAAAATTATACAGGAGCGAATAAAATAATGTGTACACAGTTAGAAAGAAAATAGCGTGTGCGATGAAAAATAGAGAACAGACGGTTCTTTGACGTGAAACGTTTGCGATGCCCGACGGACGCACACACGGTTTTGTCTCATATGCGTGTGCGATTCATGGTAATACGGCAAACGTTTCAAACCAGTGTGCGTGTGTGATAGGAATACCAATCACACACAGTTATGAAAATGGACACGTTGGCGTTAGTAGAGGCACCGCACACATTTTACATTCTTGAACCGTGTGCAATAACGTACCTATCACAAACATATCGGTAGATTAAATGTTGATGTCCACCTTTTTCACATGACTATAGAGGCGTAATCGTTTGGGGTGTCTCTTTGATCAGAAATGTAATGTTGAGATGCAACGTGTGGGACTGGGGCGGCTTCTCATACATTTATTCTATGGCGATCGTCAGTAGCCGCTCGCCTATCCCCGGCGGTTTCTGGGTCGTGTGGGAAGGACCCCCCTATCGCAGTCACTCACTAGGCGACGGTTCCAAATGCCGTCGCGGAAAGGGGTTAAAAACCGTTTGTATAGCACCTTACGGTACTAGTGAATGAACAATCACACATGACTTCCTCTTGAAAACTGTTTGCGTTAGGCCACCTTGCGCAAATGTTTTCCACATAAAAAATGTGTGTGATGGACAGCCTATGCCACACATTTTCTTCTACGCACCGTGTGTGATGCATTCAATAACGCAAATGATAAAATTGTTAATATCGTCTGCAATGGCAACGCTATCACGAACGATTTAATGGGGAAAATTGTGTGTGATGTACATGCGAACGGAAACATTTTAATTGGAGTGACTATGTGGGATGTATATACGAACGGAAACGTACTTCTTCGATTGACTGTGTGGGATGTACATACGAACGGAAACTTATTCCTCGGATTGACTGTGTGGAATGTGCATACAGACGAAAACGTTTGTTTGGGACTGACTGTGTGTGATGTACGTACGACCAGAACCGATTGGGCCTGTATAATTGTATTTGATGGCTCACCCGTCGCACATGAGCTCATTTTGCCCAGCGTGTGTGACCGGAGGGCCTATCCCCGACGGTTTCTGAGTCTAGTGGGAAGGCCCCCCTATCGCCCACACTCACTAGGTGACGGTTCAAAATGCCGTCGAGGAAAGGGGTTAAAAACCGTTTGTATAGCAGCTCGATGTACCAGTGTTATGTGCATGCATAGGGAATCACAAACCTTAACACTAATATTCTTACTAAACCATGATTACTCACTAGCACAACCCACATATTATTATCCTCATATCGCAAAACTATTGCAAGGAATCAAACTTATCATATTCAATGATCTTCATGAAAGTTTTTATTATATCCTTCTTGGATATCCATCATATTAAGACCAAATTTATAACTTGTGCAAATTACCATTACTATTATCAACTCTCAAAATGATATAAGTGAAGCATGAGAGTACAAATATTTCTTCAAAATATAATCACCGCCGTGCTCTAAAAGATATAAGTGAAGCACTAGAGCAACTGCCTAGATCAAAAGATATAAGTGACGCACATGGAGTATTCTAAAAAATCATGAAAAATGTGTGTCCCTCTCAAATAGGTGTGTCCAGCAAGGATGACTGTGAGAAACTAAAAAGCAAACAAAGCAAAGACTCATTCAACGATTTACTCATAGGATATAAGTGAAGATCAAGTGAGTAGTTAAATAATTAAGTAGCTATGTGAGGACTCTCTCTCAATAAAGATTTCAGATACAAGTATTTTATTAAAACAGCAAGCAAAATTAAAATAGAAGGACACACCAAGGATAGCACACAACGTGTTGAAGAAGCAAAAACTTAGGCTCAACCGAGACTAACCGATAATTGTTGATGAAGAAAGGTGGGATGCCTACCGGGCATCCCCAAGCTAGGATACTTTAGACTTCTTGGAATATTAACTTGGGATGCCTTAGGCATCCCCAAGCTTGAGCTCTTGTGTCTTCTTCATTCCTCTCATATCATGGTTTACTTAATTCTTAAAAACTTCATCCACACAAAACTCAACAAGAACTCGTAAGATACGTTAGTATAAATCAATGCAAAGCCTTATCATTACCTACTGTAAAAAAACACTAAAATTATAATTTAACATTGCATACTAAATTCCTCTACATATTTAATACTCCTATCCTCAAATAGAATCATTAAACAAGTAAACATATGCAAACAATGCAATCATAACAGCAATCTGTCTAAACAGGACAATCTGTAAAGGATGAAGAAGGATCCATACTTATTTAACTCAAAAATAATCTGAAAATGTACCACACTGTAGAGAATTTATCATATCTTATTGTTTCAAAATTTCAACATTTTATCACATTCTGACTTTTTTAGAGAATTCACGCAATAGCGTGCAACTTTCTGTTTTGAAACAGCAACTCATATACTCGCAAACTAAGCATGGTGAAGGCTATCATTGACACTTTTATTGAAATAAAAGATTCAAAACATTATTATAAATAATAGCAAGTAAATTTCAACAAAATAAAATGAAGCTCCAAGCAAAACACATATCATGTGACGAATAAAAATATAGCTCCAAGTAAGGTTACCGATAATGTTGAAGACGAACGAGGGGATGCCTTCTGGGGCATCCCCAAGCTTAGTTTCTTGGGTATTCCTTGAATATTACCTTGGGGTGCCTTGGTTATCCCAAAGCTTAGGGTCTTGTCACACCTTATTCTCCTCATATGGATATCTCAACCAAAACTTGAAAACTCCAATCACATAAAACTTAACGGAACTTCGTGAGATGCGTTAGTAGAGTAAAACAAATCATTCACTTAGGTACTGTCAAAGAAAAGATTCATAATTGTTTCCACATAATGCCTACTGTACCTTAACATTTCCACAATTTATATCACTTAATATAAGCTATGGAAACACTAAAACAAGCAAACTATGCATTGAAAACAGAATCTGTCAAAAACAGAACAGTTTGTAGAAACCTGAATTATGCTCATACTTATGCAACTCTAAAACTTCTGAAAAATTAGGAAAACGTGGGAAATTTGTATATCAAGCATTTTAAAAACAAATCAGAGCAAGAGCATGTTTCTGTGATTTTACGAAATTCCAGAACTGAGCGCAAAAGTTTCTGTTTTTTCACAGAATCAAGTCAACTATCATCCACATCATCCCAAAGGCTTTACTTGGCACTTTATTGAAACAAAAGCTATAAAACATGATTACTACAGTATCTTAATCATGTGAACACACAAAAAACAGTAGGTAGAAATATTGGGTTGTCTCCCAACAAGCGCTTTTCTTTAATGCCTTTTTAGCTAGGCATGATGATTTTAATGATGCTCACATAAAAGTATTAATTGAAACATGAAGAAGAGCATCATGAATCAGATGGCAAGCACACTTAAGCCTAACCCACTTACTATGCATAGGGATTTTGTGACCAAACAATTTATGGGAACAAGAATCAACTAGCATAGGAAGGAAAAACAAGCAAAACTTCAAGATTTTCAACACATAGAGAGGAAACTTGATATTAGTGAGATATGTAAAAGCATATGTTCCTATCTCATAATAATTTTTTGTAGCATCATGAATGAATTCAACAATATAACTATCACATAAAGCATTCTTTTCATGACCCACAAGCATAGAAATTTTATTACTCTCCACATAAGAAAATTTCTTCTCATTCATAGTAGTGGGAGCAAACTGAACAAAATAACTATCATGTGATACTTGATTGGAATAATCCAATTGAAAATTAAAATCATGATGACAAGTTTCATGGTTATCATTATTATTTATATCATACATGTCATCACCATAATCATCATAGATAGCAACTTTGTTGTCATAATCAACTCAAACCTCTTCCAAAATAGTGGAATCATCGTTAAATAAAGTCATGACCTCTCCAAATCCACTTTTATCAATATCATAAAAAGATTCAACACCCTCCAAAATAGTGGGATCATTATTAAATAAAGTTGACACTCTTCCAAACCCACTTTCATAAATATAATCATCATAAATAGGAGGCATGCTATCATCATAATAAATTTTCTCATCAAAACTTGGGGGACTAAAAATATCATCTTCATCAAACATAGCATCCCCAAGCTTATGGCTTTACATATCACTAGAATCATGGATATTCAAAGAATTCATACTAGCAACATTGCAATCATGCTCATCATTCATGGATTTTATGCCAAACATTTTATTGAATTCTTCTTCTAACAATTGAGCACAATTTTCCGATCCATCATTTTCAAGAAAGACATTATAAAAATGAATAATGTGAGGCAACCTCAATTCCATTTTTTTGTACTTTTCTTTTTATAAACCAAACTAGTGATAAAACAAGAAACTAAAAGATTCAATTGCAAGATCTAAACATATACCTTCAAGCACTCACCTCCCCGGCAACGGCGCCAGAAAAGAGCTTGATGTCTACTACACAACTTATTCTTGTATACTCGTGTTGGGCCTCCAAGCGCAGAGTTTTGTAAGATAGTAGCAATTTCCCCTCAAGTGGATGATGACCCACAAGTATAGGGGATCAATCGTAGTCCTTTCGATAAGTAAGAGTGTCGAACCCAACGAGGAGCAGAAGGAAATGACAAGCAGTTTTCAGCAAGGTATTTTCTGCAGGCACTGAAATTATCGGTAACAGATAGTTTGGTAGTAAGATAATTCGTAATGGGTAACAAGTAACAAGTGTAACAAAGGTGCAGCAAGGTGGCCCAATCCTTTTTATAGCAAAGGATAAGTCTGGACGAACTCTTATATAAAGCAAAGCGCTCCCGAGGACACATGGGAATTACTGTCAAGTTAGTTTTCATCATGCTCATATGATTCGTGTTCGTTACTTTGATTATTTGATATGTGGCTAGATCGGTGCTTGGGTGATGTCCTTACTTGGACAAGCCTCCCACTTATGATCAACCCCTCTCGCAAGCATCCGCAACTATGAAAGAAGAATTAAGATAAATCTTGTTGGGGAACGTAGCAGAATTTTAAAAATTTCTACGCATCACCAAGATCAATCTATGGAGTCATCTAGCAACGAGTGAGAGGGGAGTGCATCTACATACCCTTGTAGATCGCGAGCGGAAGCGTTCAAGAGAACGGGGTTGATGGAGTCGTACTCGTCGTGATCCAAATCACCGATGACCGAGCGCCGAACGGACGGCACCTCCGCGTTCAACACACGTACGGAGCAGAGACGTCTCCTCCTTCTTGATCCAGCAAGGGGGGAGGAGAGGTTGATGGAGATCCAGCAGCACGACGGTGTGGTGGTGGAAGCAGCGGGATTTCAGCAGGGCTTCGCCAAGCGCTACTGGAGGAGGAAGAGGTGTCACGGGAGGGAGAGGGAGGCGCCAGGGGCTCAGCTGTTTCTCCCATGCACCTCCCCACTATATATAGGGGTGGAGGGGGCTGGTTTCTTGCCCTCCAAGTCCA
The DNA here is from genome assembly GCA_011799875.1 of Thinopyrum elongatum. Taxonomy (NCBI): domain Eukaryota; kingdom Viridiplantae; phylum Streptophyta; class Magnoliopsida; order Poales; family Poaceae; genus Thinopyrum; species Thinopyrum elongatum. Next base: position 335,069,283 of record CM022299.1, on the reverse strand, counting down.
TTGGGGCGTTGGCAAAGGTGGAAGGAAAGAAATCCCATCCTTTCCCTTCCCCACCGATTGTTATCCCCCTTTTTTTAGGGATCTTGATCTTATCCCTTCGGGATATGATCTTATTCCTTCTAAGGGGGAATCTTGGTGCGCCTTGACTAGGGGTGTGGGGCCTTGCCCCCACTACCCACGTTCATGTGGGTCCCCCCATGCAGGTGGGCCCCACTCCGGAACCTTCTAGAACCTTCTCGGTACAATACCGAAAAATCCCGAACATTTTCCGGTGGCCAAAATAGGACTTCCCATATATAAATCTTTACCTCCGGACCATTCCGGAACTCCTCGTGACGTCCAGGATCTCATCTGAGACTCCGAAAAAACTTCGGGTTACCGCATACTAATATCTCTATAACCCTAGCGTCACCGAACCTTAAGTGTGTAGACCCTACGGGTTCGGGAGACACGCAGACATGACCGAGACGACTCTCCGGTCAATAACCAACAGCGGGATCTGGATACCCATGTTGGCTCCCACATGCTCCTCGATGATCTCATCGGATGAACCACAATGTCGAGGATTCAATCAATCCCGTACGCAATTCCCTTTGTCTATCGGTACGATACTTGCCCGAGATTCGATCGTCGGTATCTCGATACCTTGTTCAATCTCGTTACCGGCAAGTCTCTTTACTCGTTTCCGTAACACATCATCCCGTGAACAACTCCTTGATCACATTGAGCTCATTATGATGATGTCCTACCGAGTGGGCCCAGAGGTACCTCTCCGTTACATGGAGTGACAAATCCCAGTCTCGATTCGTGCCAACCCAACAGATACTTTCGGAGATACCCGTAGTGCACCTTTATAGCCACCCAGTTACGTTGTGACGTTTGGTGCACCCAAAGCACTCCTACGGTATCCGGGAGTTGCACAATCTCATGGTCTAAGGAAAAGTTACTTGACATTGGAAAAGCTTTAGCAAACGAACTACACGATCTAGCGCTAGGCTTAGGATTGGGTCTTGTCCATCACATCATTCTCCTAATGATGTGATCCCGTTATCAATGACATCCAATGTCCATGGTCAGGAAACCGTAACCATCTATTGATCAACGAGCTAGTCAACTAGAGGCTTACTAGGGACATGTTGTGGTCTATGTATTCACACATGTATTACGATTTCCGGATAACACAATTATAGCATGAATAACAGACAATTATCATGAACAAGGAAATATAATAATAACCATTTTATTATTGCCTCTAGGGCATATTTCCAACAGTCTCCCACTTGCACTAGAGTCAATAATCTAGTTACATTGTGATGAATCGAACACCCATAGAGTACTGGTGTTGATCATGTTTTGCTCGTGAAAGAGGTTTAGTCAACGGATCTGCTACATTCAAATCCGTGTGCACTTTACAAATATCTATGTCTCCATCTTGAACATGTTCACGTATGGAGTTGAAGTGATGCTTGATATGCCTGGTCCTTTTGTGAAACCTGGGCTCCTTGGCAAGGGCAATAGCTCCAGTGTTGTCACAGAAGAGAGCCATTGGACCCGACGCATTTGGAATGACTCCTAGGTCGGTGATGAACTCCTTCATCCATACTGCTTCGTGTGCTGCCTCCGAGGCTGCTATGTACTCCGCTTCGCATGTAGAACCCGCCACGACGCTTTGCTTGCAACTGCACCAGCTTACCGCTCCACCATTCAAAATATACACGTATCCGGTTTGTGACTTGGAGTCATCCGGATCTGTGTCGAAGCTAGCGTCGACGTAACCCTTTACGACGAGCTCTTCGTCACCTCCATATACGAGAAACATATCCTTAGTCCTTTTCAGGTACTTCAGGATGTTCTTGACCGCTGTCCAGTGTTCCTTGCCGGGATTACTTTGGTACCTACCTACCAAACTTACAGCAAGGTTTACATAAGGTCTGGTACACAGCATGGCATACATAATAGACCCTATGGCTGAGGCATAGGGGATGACACTCATCTCTTCTATATCTTTTGCCGTGGTCGGGCATTGAGCCGAGCTCAATTTCACACCTTGCAATACAGGCAAGAACCCCTTCTTGGACTGATCCATATTGAACTTCTTCAATATCTTATCAAGGTATGTGCTTTGCGAAAGACCTATGAGGCGTCTCGATCTATCTCTATAGATCTTGATGCCTAATATATAAGCAGCTTCTCCAAGGTCCTTCATTGAAAAACACTTATTCAAGTAGGCCTTTATACTTTCCAAGAATTCTATATCATTTCCCATCAGCAGTATGTCATCCACATATAATATGAGAAATGCTACAGAGCTCCCACTCACTTTCTTGTAAACACGGGCTTCTCCATAAGTCTGTGTGAACCCAAACGCTTTGATCATCTCGTCAAAGCGAATGTTCCAACTCCGAGATGCTTGCACCAGCCCATAGATTGAGCGCTGGAGCTTGCATACCTTGTCAGCATTCTCAGGGTCGACAAAACCTTCCGGTTGTATCATATACAACTCTTCCTTAAGAAAACCATTAAGGAATGCCGTTTTGACGTCCATTTGCCATATCTCATAACCATAGTATGCGGCAATTGCTAACATGATTCTGACGGATTTCAGCTTCGCTACGGGTGAGAAAGTCTCATCGTAGTCAACCCCTTGAACTTGTCGATAACCCTTAGCGACAAGCCGAGCCTTATAGATGGTCACATTACCATCCGCGTCAGTCTTCTTCTTAAAGATCCATTTATTTTCTATGGCTTGCCGATCATCGGGCAAGTCAGTCAAAGTCCATACTTCGTTTTCATACATGGATCCTATCTCGGATTTCATGGCTTCAAGCCATTTGTCGGAATCCGGGCCCGCCATCGCTTCTTCATAGTTCGAAGGTTCACTGTTGTCTAACAACATGATTTCCAGGACAGGATTGCCATACCACTCTGGTGCGGAACGTGTCCTCGTGGACCTTCGAAGTTCAGTGGTAGCTTGATCATGATCATTATCAATAACTTCCTCTCTAGCTGGTGTAGGCTCCACAGAAACATTTTCCTGTGCTGCGCTACTCTCCGGTTCGAGGGTCATCTCATCAAGCTCCACTTTCCTCCCACTTACTTCTTTCGAGAGAAACTCTTTCTCTAGAAAGGATCCATTCCTGGCAACAAAGATCTTGCCCTCGGATCTTAGGTAGAAGGTATACCCAATAGTTTCCTTAGGGTATCCTATGAATACGCATTTTTCCGACTTGGGTTCGAGCTTCTCTGGTTGAAGTTTCTTCACATAAGCATCGCATCCCCAAACTTTCAGAAACGACAGCTTAGGTTTCTTCCCAAACCATAATTCATACGGTGTCGTCTCAACGGATTTTGACGGTGCCCTATTTAAAGTGAATGCGGCAGTCTATAAAGCATAACCCCAAAAGGATAGCGGTAAATCGGTAAGAGACATCATAGATCGCACCATATCCAATAGAGTGCGATTACGACGTTCGGACACACCATTACGCTGAGGTGTTCCAGGCGGCGTGAGTTGTGAAACAATTCCACATTTCCTTAAGTGCGTGCCAAATTCATGACTCAAATATTCTCCTCCACGATCTGATCGTAAGAACTTTATTTTCTTGTCACGTTGATTCTCAACCTCACTCTGAAATTCCTTGAACTTTTCAAAGGTCTCAGACTTGTGCTTCATCAAGTAGACATACCCATATCTACTCAAATCATCGGTGAGGGTGAGAACATAACGATAACCACCGCGAGCCTCAACACTCATTGGACCACACACATCAGTATGTATGATCTCCAATAAGTTGGTTGCTCGCTCCATTGCTCCGGAGAACGGAGTCTTGGTCATCTTGCCCAAGAGGCATGGTTCGCATCTGTCAAATGATTCATAATCAAGAGACTCCAAAAGTCCATCTGCATGGAGTTTCTTCATGCGTTTAACACCGATATGACCAAGGCGGCAGTGCCACAAGTATGTGGGACTATCGTTATCAACCTTGCATTTCTTGGCATTCACATTATAAACATGTGTAACATCACGTTCGAGATTCAATAAAAATAAACCATTCACCAGCGGGGCATGACCATAAAACATATCTCTCATATAAATAGAACAACCATTATTCTCAGATTTAAATGAGTAGCCATCTCGCATTAAGCGAGATCCAGATACAATGTTCATGCTCAAAGCTGGTACTAAATAACAATTATTGAGGTTTAAAACTAATCCCGTAGGTAGATGCAGAGGTAGCGTGCCGACGGCGATCACATCGACCTTGGAACCATTCCCGACGCGCATCGTCACCTCGTCCTTTGCCAGTCTACGCTGATTCGGCAGTTCCTGCTTTGAGTTACAAATATGAGCAACCGCACCGGTATCAAATACCCAGGAACTACTACGAGTGCTGGTAAGGTACACATCAATTACATGTATATCATATATGCCTTTGGTATTGCCGGCCTTCTTGTCCGCCAAGTACTTGGGGCAGTTTCGCTTCCAGTGACCGTTTCCCTTGCAATAAAAGCACTCAGTCTCAGGCTTGGGTCCATTCTTCGACTTCTTCCCGGCAGCTGGCTTACCGGGCGCGGCAACTCCCTTGCCGTCCTTCTTGAAGTTCTTCTTACCCTTGCCCTTCTTGAACTTAGTGGTTTTATTCACCATCAACACTTGATGTTCCTTTCTGATCTCTGCCTCCGCTGACTTCAGCATCGCATATACCTCAGGAATGGTCTTTTCCATCCCCTGCATGTTGAAGTTCATCACGAAGCTCTTGTAGCTAGGTGGAAGCGACTGAAGGATTCTGTCAACGACCGCGTCATCCGGGAGATTAACTCCCAGCTGAGACAAGCGGCTGTGCAACCCAGACATTTTGAGTATGTGCTCGCTGACAGAACTATTTTCCTCCATCTTACAGCTGTAGAACTTATCGAAGACTTCATATCTCTCGATCCGGGCATGAGCTTGGAAAACCATTTTCTGCTCTTCGAACATCTCATATGCTCCGTGATGCTCAAAACGCTTTTGGAGCCCCGGTTCTAAGCTGAAGAGCATGCCGCACTGAACGAAGGAGTAATCATCGGTGCGTGTCTGCCAAACGTTCAAATCGTCTGGCAGTGCTGGGAGAGCAGGTGGGTCACCTAACAGTGCTTCAAGGACATATGATTTCTTGGCAGCTATGAGGATAATCCTCAGGTTACGGACCCAGTCCGCATAGTTGCTACCATCGTCTTTCAGCTTGTTTTTCTCTAGGAACGCGTTGAAGTTGAGGGTAACATTAGCGTTGGCCATTTGATCTACAAGATAGATATGTAACATTTAGACTAAGTTCATGACAATTAAGTTCATCTAATCAAATTATGTAATGAACTCCCACTCAGATAGACATCCCTCTCGTCATCTAAGTGATTACATGATCCGAATCGACTAGGCCGTGTACGATCATCACGTGAGACGGACTAGTCATCAACGGTGAACATCCCCATGTTGATCGTATCTTCTATACGACTCATGCTCGACCTTTCGGTCTCTTGTGTTCCGAGGCCATGTCTGTACATGCTAGGCTCGTCAAGTCAACCTAAGTGTATTGCTGTGTAAATCTGGCTTACACCCGTTGTATTCGAACGTTAGAATCTATCACACCCGATCAACACGTAGTGCTTCGAAACAACGAACCTTCGCAACGGTGCACAGTTAGGGGGAACACTTTCTTGAAATTTTAGTAAGGGATCATCTTATATATGCTACCGTCGTTCTAAGCAAATAAGATGCAAAAACATGATAAACATCTCATGCAATCAAAATAGTGACATGATATGGCCATTATCACTTTGCTCCTTTTGATCTCCATCTTCGAGGCTCCATGATCATCATCGTCACCGGCATGACACCATGATCTCCATCATCATGATCTCCATCATCGTGTCTTCATGAAGTTGTCTCGCCAACTATTACTTCTACTACTACGGCTAACGGTTAGCAATAAAGTAAAGTAATTACATGGCGAATTTCAATGACACGCAGGTCATATAATAAATTAAGACAACTCCTATGGCTCCTGCCGGTTGTCATACTCATCGACATGCAAGTCGTGATTTCTATTACAAGAACATGATCATCTCATACATCACATATATCATTCATCACATCCTTTGGCCATATCACATCACAAAGCACTTGCTGCAAAAACAAGTTAGACGTCCTCTAATTGTTGTTGCAAGTTTTTACGTGGCTGCTATAGGTTTCTAGCAAGAACGTTTCTTACCTACGCCAAAACCACAACGTGATATGCCAATTTCTATTTACCCTTCATAAGGACCCTGTTCATCGAATCCGATCCGACTAAAGTGGGAGAGACAGACACCCGCTAGCCACCTTATGCAACTAGTGCATGTTAGTCGGTGGAACCTGTCTCACGTAAGCGTACGTGTAAGGTCGGTCCGGGCCGCTTCATCCCACAGTGCCGCCGAATCAAGATAAGACTAGTAACGGCAAGAAGATTGACAAATCGACGCCCACAACTACTTTGTGTTCTACTCGTGCAAGATACTACGCATAGACTTGGCTCATGATGCCACTGTTGGGGAACGTAGCAGAATTTTAAAATTTTCTACGCATCACCAAGATCAATCTATGGAGTCATCTAGCAACGAGTGAGAGGGGAGTGCATCTACATACCCTTGTAGATCACGAGCGGAAGCGTTCAAGAGAACGGGGTTGATGGAGTCGTACTCGTCGTGATCCAAATCACCGATGACCGAGCGCCGAACGGACGGCACCTCCGCGTTCAACACACGTACGGAGCAGAGACGTCTCCTCCTTCTTGATCCAGCAAGGGGGGAGGAGAGGTTGATGGAGATCCAGCAGCACGACGGTGTGGTGGTGGAAGCAGCGGGATTTCAGCAGGGCTTCGCCAAGCGCTACTGGAGGAGGAAGAGGTGTCACGGGAGGGAGAGGGAGGCGCCAGGGGCTCAGCTGTTTCTCCCATGCACCTCCCCACTATATATAGGGGTGGAGGGGGCTGGTTTCTTGCCCTCCAAGTCCATTGGGGCGTTGGCAAAGGTGGAAGGAAAGAAATCCCATCCTTTCCCTTCCCCACCGATTGTTATCCCCCCTTTTTAGGGATCTTGATCTTATCCCTTCGGGATATGATCTTATTCCTTCTAAGGGGGAATCTTGGTGCGCCTTGACTAGGGGTGTGGAGCCTTGCCCCCACTACCCACGTTCATGTGGGTCCCCCCATGCAGGTGGGCCCCACTCCGGAACCTTCTAGAACCTTCTCGGTACAATACCGAAAAATCCCGAACATTTTCCGGTGGCCAAAATAGGACTTCCCATATATAAATCTTTACCTCCGGACCATTCCGGAACTCCTCGTGACGTCCAGGATCTCATCCGAGACTCCGAACAATCTTCGGGTTACCGCATACTAATATCTCTATAACCCTAGCGTCACCGAACCTTAAGTGTGTAGACCCTACGGGTTCGGGAGACACGCAGACATGACCGAGACGACTCTCCGGTCAATAACCAACAGCGGGATCTGGATACCCATGTTGGCTCCCACATGCTCCTCGATGATCTCATCGGATGAACCACGATGTCGAGGATTCAATCAATCCCGTACGCAATCCCCTTTGTCTATCGGTACGATACTTGCCCGAGATTCGATCGTCGGTATCTCGATACCTTGTTCAATCTCGTTACCGGCAAGTCTCTTTACTCGTTTCCGTAACACATCATCCCGTGAACAACTCCTTGATCACATTGAGCTCATTATGATGATGTCCTACCGAGTGGGCCCAGAGGTACCTCTCCGTTACATGGAGTGACAAATCCCAGTCTCGATTCGTGCCAACCCAACAGATACTTTCGGAGATACCCGTAGTGCACCTTTATAGCCACCCAGTTATGTTGTGACGTTTGGTGCACCCAAAGCACTCCTACGGTATCCGGGAGTTGCACAATCTCATGGTCTAAGGAAAAGTTACTTGACATTGGAAAAGCTTTAGCAAACGAACTACACGATCTAGTGCTAGGCTTAGGATTGGGTCTTGTCCATCACATCATTCTCCTAATGATGTGATCCCGTTATCAATGACATCCAATGTCCATGGTCAGGAAACTGTAACCATCTATTGATCAACGAGCTAGTCAACTAGAGGCTTACTAGGGACATGTTGTGGTCTATGTATTCACACATGTATTACGATTTCCGGATAACACAATTATAGCATGAATAACAGACAATTATCATGAACAAGGAAATATAATAATAACCATTTTAGTATTGCCTCTAGGGCATATTTCCAACAAATCTAACCATAGCATGAAACATGTGGATCCAAATCAGCCCCTTTACAAAGCAACACATAAACTAGGGTTTAAGCTTCTGTCACTCTAGCAACCCATCATCTACTTATTACTTCCAAATGCCTTCCCCTAGGCCCAAATCATGGTGAAGTGCCATGTAGTCGATGTTCACATAACACCACTAGAGGAAAGACAACATACATCTCATCAAAATATCGAACGAATACCAAATTCACATGATTACTTATAACAAGACTTCTCCCATGTCCTCAGGAACAAATGTAACTACTCACAAAGCATGTTCATGTTCAAGATCAAAGGGGTATTGAATATCATTAAGGATCTGAACATATGATCTCCCACCAAATAAACCAACTAGCATCAACTACGAAGAGTAATCAACACTACTAGCAACCCACATGTACCAATCTGAGGTTTTGAGACAAAGATTGAATACAAGAGATAAACTAGGGTTTGAGAGGAGATGGTGCTGGTGAAGATGTTGATGAAGATTGACCCTCCCTTCATGAGAGGATCATTGGTGATGACGATGGCTTCGATTTCCCCCTCCCGAAGGGAAGTTTCCCCGGCAGAATCGCTCTGTCAGAGCCCTAGATTGCTTTTGCCCAGGTTCCGCCTCGAGACGGCGGCGCTTCGTCCCAAAAGCTTCCTTCTTATTTTTCTAGGTCAAAACCTCCATATAGCAGAAGATGGGCATCGGACGATGGCCAGGGGGCCCACAAGCCCTGGGGGCGCGCCCTGGGGGGTAGGGCGCGCCCCCTAGGCTTGTGGCCACCTGGTGGGTCCCCTTCAGTTGTTTCTTCGCCCAATTTTTTTATATATTCCAATATAATTCTCCATAAAGTTTCAGGACATTTGGAGTTGTGCAGAATAGGTATCTCAGATTTGCTCCTTTCCGGTCCAGAATTCCAGCTACCGGCATTCTCCCTCTTCATGTAAATCTTGTAAAATAAGAGAGAAAAGGCATAAGTATTGTACCATAATGTGAAATAAAAACCCATAATGCAATAAATATCAACATAAAAGCATGATGCAAAATGGACGTATAAACTCCCCCAAGCTTAGACCTCGCTTGTCCTCAAGCAAAAGCCAAAATCGATAATCGTGTCCACATGTTTAGACATAGAGGTGTCGATAAAATAAAATACGGACATGAGGGCATCACGATCATCTTTAGAACAGCAACATATTGTCATATAACTTCTTATGCTAAAGTGATAGTTCATGCACAAGGTAAAGTATGAATCAAAAACTTTATTGAAAACTAACAAACTATGATCTCGGTCATTGAGGCAATTGCAATTTATCATAATATCAGAAAGAGTCAATGTAAGAGCTTTTATTTAGCAAGTTCACATACTCAACCATCATTTAATCTTTCATAATTGCTAACACTCACATGATACTTGTGAGATCAAAGCTTCAATCAAACACATAGGAAGATAGGGGCTTATAGTTTTGCCTCCCAACCATTTACCTGAAGGGTAACATTACAATAATAGTTTATGAACACCTACATCCGAGTGGATATATATGTCTGGATCATCCCCAACACATAGTGCTTGCCAAAAAGAGAAATATAAAAAGAAAGGATCAAGATCACCATGACTCTTGTATAAAGGTAGAAAGTGAAAGTAAAAGATAGGCCCTTCGCAGAGGGAAGTAGAGGTTGTCATGCGCTTTTATGGTTGGATGCACGAAATCTTAATGCAAAAGAACGTCACTTTATATTGCCGCTTGTGATAAAGAACTTTATTATGCAGTCCGTCGCTTTTATTTCTTCCATATCACAAGTTCGTATAAAGTTTATTTTCCTCACACTAAAAGATCATACATATTTAGAGAACAATTTTTATTGCTTGCACCGATGACAACTTACTTGAAGGATCTTACTCAATCCATAGGTAGATATGGTGGACTCTCATGGCAAAACTGGGTTGATGGATTTTGGATGCATGAGTAGTATCTCTACTTGGTGCAGAATATTTAGCTAGCATAGGATGAGGAGCAAGCTCGACATGTTGGAAGAACCATGACAATATAACTTCTATTCGGATATAAAAAATATAACTCATTACGTTGTCTTCCTTGTCCAACATCAACTTATTAGCATATAATATTTTAATGAGTGCTCACAATCATAAAAGATGTCCAAGATAGTGTATTTATATTCGAGACCTCTCTTTCTTTATTAATTCCTATTAATTGCAACAATGACCAAAACTATGTTTGTCAACCCTCAATAAATTTCATGTGGCATACTTCTTATATGTGAAGTCATCACTTTCCATAAGATTATATATACTCTCTTTATTTCTTTTATTCTCTTTCTTTTTCAAGATCAAAGCAAGAAAGCAAAGCCCTCAACTCAAAACTACTCTTTATTATATAACTCTCGCACTCGATTACATAGATAGAACACAAACCAAAACTCAAAGACTAGATCATACTAAAGCATTTTATTCTACTAGATGATGATATAACCAAAAGGATCGAACTAAGGTAAACGCTAAAAATAAAGATGTGATGGTGATACAATACCGGGGCACCTCCCCCAAGCTTGGCATAAGCCAAGGGGAGTGACCATACCCATGTACTCAAGTCTCTTTCTTCGGAGGTGGTGGTGATGCTGTCAATGATGTGTCTGTCAGTTTCAATAAGATACCCCTCAGACCCTGCTGTTCTTGGATCACACGTTGGAGTGTATTTGCATTCTTCTGAATTTCCTCCAAAAGATGTTTATTTTTAGGCCACCAAGAACCTTTCCCTGCATTACTTTCAATTGGATGGGATATATCCCAATTGGAGGGTATATGTGTACGAGGGGTATTCTCCACTCCATAATTATGAACCAAATTGTGAAAGTTGTTCCGATGTAACCTGTGTAAGGGCCTCCTAGGGGGAGTCCTTCTTGTATCTCTTGGCCTTTGTGGTTGCTTGTAGTCCCCACTGCTTGATGAGGATTTGGAATAGTGGAGATGCCAGCCAGAGTGCCTCTCTCTGAAGCCGGAGGGTGGACCTCAAGCGAATCCCCTTCATCTTCCTCCATTGTGACTACCTCGGCATCCTCCCTCCTGAGTTCCATCTGCATCAACCAAGCATCATCGTCCACATTGTTGGAGGAGGAGGAAGACATGATGCCTGGCCTTGAAAACTCTGGCAGAAAACAACTCAAAACGAAAATAGGGGATATTGCCTTGATGTAGTGGTCAAAACCTTCGGGAGATTATATAATGAATTCTTACCATGCAAAACAAGTATTCTGGGAGAAAACAGAGTCCAGAGGGCACACGAGGTGGCCACAAGCCCGGGAGGCGCGCCCAGGGGGTAGGTGTGACGCCTCCCGATTCAATCGTACACTAGTCATACACGCAAATGTGTACGATTAAGATTAGGGACTCACGGGAAGATATCACAACACAACTCTAGACACAAATTAAAATAATACAAGCTTTATATTACAAGACAGGGGCCTTGAGGGCTCGAATACATAAGTTCGAATACAAACGAGTCAGCGGAAGCAACAATATCTGAGTACATACATAAGTTAAACAAGTTTGCCTTAAGAAGGGTAGCACAAAAGCAACAACGATAAAAAAGGCAAGGCCTCCTGCCTGGGAGCCTCCTAACTACTCCTGGTTATCAGCGGCGTCCACGTAGTAGTAGGCACCCTCGGGGTAGTAGTCGTCGGTGGCGGCATCTGGCTCCTGGGATCCGCCATCTGGTCGCAGCAACCGGGAAGAATGGAAAAGGGGGAAAAGGGGTAGCAAAGCAACCATGAGTACTCATCCAAAGTACTTGCAAGACTGGATGTACACTACATATGCACTGGTATCAAAGGGAAGGGGCTGTATATGTGGACTATACTACAGAATGCCAGAATAGAGGGGAAAGCCTAGCCTACCGAAGACTAGCATCTCCTTGAAGCCACCATCTTGCAGCATTTAGAAGAGTACATAATATCATTTTATAATTAGCAAGCATGTTGTAGCATTAATGCCCAGAGATCCTTTCTTGACTCCCTGCGAGAAAGCAATCCCAGAGCCATCATATCCAATCCACATCTCAGTATCCAGTTCTAGTTGTGAAGATCGGGATACAACTCCAAGTCGTCCTGTTATCGTGGACACGGCTATTCGAATAGATAATACTTCCCTGCAGGGGTGCACCACATTACCCAACACGCTCGATCACTCTGGCCGGACACACTTTCCTGGGTCATGCCCGGCCTCGGAAGATTAACACGTCACAACCCTACCTAGGCTCAACAAAGAGGCCAGCACGCCGGTCTACATCCTAAGCGTGCAGGGGTCTTGGGCCCATCGCCCTTTGCACTCCTGCATGTTGCGTGGGCGGCCGGTGAGCAGACCTAGCCCCCCTTATACAAGGGCAGGCATAACCAGTCCAACCCAGCGCACGCCGCTCCATCGCTAACGTCTGAAGAGCTTCGGCTGATACTACGACGCCGGTTGCCCATATCTTGTCCCGCGTGGTGGTTAGTGCATATAGGCCAGTGGCCAACTCAGATCAAATACCCAAATCCATTAGAGTCTTGGGAGCGCGTGGTAACAAGCAGAGACTCACGATCATGTGACCCCGTCGTCCCGTCTCGTGGGCTTATGGCAAGGGCCCAGAATGCCCGGCCGTGCCACGTAGAAATCTCGCGGGTACCCTATAGGTCAACCCGAGTTCACATCAACTCGTAGGTACCCCTCAGGGTCGACCCGACTTCAGTAACATGGATCTGTGGTAAAGGTAAAGTAACCGTGTGTCCAAAACACCAAGGGGGAATCCGAGGAATCACCCTCGATGGAATCCAGCTGATGTAATCGTCAAGGTGAACTAGGAGGAATCACCCTCGAGGTTCACGCTTGAGGTGTTGCACGATAGAGTCGTATCGGGAGTGGTGAAGGAGGAATCAGCCTCCATAGACCACGATCGATTAACTACACTACACAGATATAATCAAAAGTGCTATACGAGGTATCACTCTTGACACTCGATAGTAACCCTGCAGTGTCGTACAACTAAGGGGGTGAGGTGTGTTGTGTCAGGCCCTGGATGTCGATCACTGTCGGTGTACTAAGTATTGGGCCACTAGTACCCCTTACTTGTGCACGGGCAGTTGTAGCCGTCCTCGCGGCAAGGCTTGCTGGGATCAGCTCGAGGTCGATTTAAGTCATCAAGGAAATCATCAAGTCAGAGATCTAAGAATCAGCAAATAAGCAAAGATGGTAATCGAAGGCCAGCCTCCCCGGCAAGATCCTTGCTGGGATGGCCCGTGGAGCCCGGCAAGCCTCGGCACCCGACAAGGCTTGGTTCCCAGCAAAGCTCGGCGCCCGGCAAGGATTGGTGCCCAGCAAGGATCGGCGCCTGGCGAGATTCTGCCACTATGCCACCGCTCCGGCACAGTAACGAGTCTGACATTCTGGGTCCTTCTCTGGATGCGTGGCAACGTGCCAGTGGAGGAGAGCTTAAGCGGTGCTGATGGGATGGCCCCTTTTTCCATCCCCAAGAAAGTGAGGACACCTAAACGGACACCTCACGGTGCATTAAATGCGTTTGTCCTAATCCGTCAGGGGTTAGGTATGATACCCTGTAGCTACTTTACACCTCAATGTATGTACATTTCGCCACTGTGGAGACCCCTTTGAGCATATAAAAGGAGGCCCAAGGCAACTGCTACAGGGGGAGGAGAACTTCTGGCCCATTCTGCATGCGTAGCTGCCCTTTGAACGCACTGTTCATTGTGTGCGCTCCTGAAGGCTGGGCTCAAGAACATCAATAAGAACACAAAGCAGGAGTAGGGTTTTACGCTGATCAGCGGCCCGAACCTGGGTAAAAACTTCCCGCGTCGATCACTGGTTCCGCTCTTTGCGTATACCTCTCCCCCCGCCGAATCGTAAAGGGATCTCTCGGGATCCCATAGGTGTCGTGCCCCGACATCTTTGGCGCGCCAGGTAGGGGGATTGAGGTTTGCGTGAACCTGATCTGGTGATTGACGCCCTAGTTCCTTCATCATCTTCATCATCATGCCGCCCAAGAAGAAGAACATTGCGGCAGCACAACCGTCCGGGTCCGTTTTGCCCGCGCCTTCGCAGACAGGCGATGGTGTGGGTGCAGAAGGAAGAGGACTAGAACCCCCGCGGCGTTCTGGTGACCCAAGCCAAGCGAGCGGTATCGTTCGCAGTGGCAGTGGTAACTTGCGCGTCGCTGGATCTAGAGATGGCGCTATGTTGCCTACGGGTGGCACAACAAACTCTAGAGATCGAAGAGCGCCTGCTGGAGCTCCCGCGCCGGCGCGAGCCTCGCAACCTGCTCAGGTCGTGCGAGATGAGCGACATCATGGTGCTGGTGGTTCGGGGCGTCCTCACGAAAAGGTTTCTGCGCATAGATCCCAAGATGCGCGGGACCAGCATGCACACCGAGCTGCCGGCGAAGGTGGCGCGCGGTCGCGTGACTGTGGCGGTGCTCCTTCTAACTTGGTTAGGAGTCAGAGCACCTCACGCACCTCGCACTTGTCGCCGCCACCTACGCGAGAAGAAGCCTTGGCACGTGCACAGCTGCTCCTCGATTTTCCTCCCGCTCCGGAGAAGATGGAGGAGTGGCGAGCTACTATCCAGAGCCTTATCGGCTTCGCTAACAAGGATGGACCACAAGAGGCAGGGCCCTCTCAGCGGAGGCCCATCGATCCGACACGAGCCGGTGCAGAGAAAACCAGAGGTGGTGCAACTACCGTGCACTCTCCTCCGCGGCGTCAGCAGCGGTCGACGACTCAGCAAGTCGACCGCCATGAAGAAGTTTCCACGGCGTCGTCCGATCCACGGATGCGCCGTGATCAGCGTCTGGTTCTCCAGGAACGAGGCAAGGAGGACGCTCGAACAACCATCGAGCGGCGATGGGAAGCACGCTATCAGTCTGATAAGCACGCGGGGCCAGTTGTCGACGAGCCCGCGCCAGGGAATGTAGGAGACTTGCCTTACGAGGTAGGACCTCCAGCGTTTACCCGTGAGCTGCGGCAAGTCCAGTGGCCCAATCTCCGAACCTTCAAGCCAGAGGTCCCGAAGAAATATGATGGCAAGACCCATCCCTCGGAGTTCCTGAGCATCTACACCATTGCGGTGCAAGCTGCCGGGGGCCGAGATGACAAGATACTTGCCAACTACTTCCCGTTGGTGCTCAAACCCAACGTTAGGTCGTGGTTGATGCATCTGCCAGAGGATTCTATTTCTTGCTGGTCAGATCTGTGCCATCAGTTTGTTGGCGCCTTTGTTGGAGGCCACCAAGCTCCTGGCCAAGAAAGTGATTTGCACATCATCCCTCAGAAGGAGGGCGAGTCCCTACGCAAGTTTATGCAGAGATTCAGCCGGGTGCGGTACAATATTCCTGATGTTCATCCTGCCGCTGTCATTAGCGCGTTCCATCAGAACGTGCATAACCGCAGGATGCGGGAAGAGCTGGCAATGAACAAAGACAGGAGTATTGCCGAGCTTTACACTTTGGCCGACAAGTGTGCTTGAGCTGAAGAGGGGAGGAAACTCCCCGGTGAAGTTGTTGGTGCGACAGGCGACTCAGAAGAAGAAGATGCCGCGGCTCCGTCAAGGAAAGGCCGGCGGCGGAATAGGAAGCGCGGAGGCAAGGCCGTGCTTGCCGTCGAGGAATCCGGCAACCCTGGCGCCGCCAAGAAGGCCAAGGTTGGTGACCCCGGCAAGGATCTTGCCGGGTGCCCTTCTTGTCAGGCCTTGGCGGCTGCCGATAAGTCGGAGAACTCCGGCAAGCAGTATTGCAAGATCCATCGCACTAAGGGCCACGATCTCCAGGACTGCCGGCAAGTTGAGCAGCTTGCCGAGAAGCAGAAGGCCGAATACGAGAGGCGAGATAAGGAGAAGGCCCAAGATGGTGCTGAGGGGTCCGGCAAGAAACGTGGTGGCCGAGGAGGTCGCCGCGGCAAGGCCAAGCAGCAGAAGGATCGGCCCGCTCGGGGCCGAGATAAAGAAATAGATGATGATGAAGAAGATGACGAATCCAGTGAGCAGGAATTCCAGAAGGCTACGGAGGCTATGTGCATTGATGGGGGTGCCTCGCTGCATTCTTCCCACCGCCAACTTAAACAGTGGATGCGGGAGGTTAATGCGGCAGAGCCATCCCCCGATGCATGTAGGCCTCTGAAGTGGTCCAGCACGCCTATCATCTTTGACGCCGAGGATCACCCTGATCGCACAACTGCGGTCGGGTGCTTGCCATTGTTGGTTTCCCCAACAATTTGCAACCTCAAGGTGACGAAGATGTTAGTTGACGGCGGGGCCGGCCTAAAGTTAATCTCACCAGATGTGCTCACAAAGCTTCAGATTCCCGACGAAGACCTCGAGGAAATGGGTACGTTTCAAGGGGTCAACCAGGGAAGAACCCAGCCTAAGGGCAAGATCACGCTGCCGGTAACATTTGGCAGCGAGCTTAACTTCAGGACCGAAAAGGTGGTGTTTGATATCGCCAAGATCCCCATGTCATACAATGGGATCCTTGGTCGGCCAGCGCTGGCTAAGTTTATGGCGGCATCACACTACGCATACAACGTCTTGAAGATGCCTGGGCCGTTGAGCGTCATCACTATCCATTCCGATAAGAAGGATGCGCTCATCTGTGCCGGCCAACTTTACCGGGAAGCAGTTGCAGCACCTGCCATCAAGGCATCTGCTCCTGCCGCTGGAACTCCCGGGGGGAAGAAGAAGACCGGCAGGAACCTTGGCGCCAACTCCGGCAAGCGCACCTCCTCGGAGTGCTGCGCTTCCGTCGAGGACGTGCCAGAGAGTTCCACCGGCAAGAACAAGAAGTCCAAGGCTGCCCCGCTGAAAACCAAGAAGGTGCCTGCCAGGGAGGACGGAACGGGGGGAACTTTCACCATAAGTTCCACCCTAGATGACAAATAGGAAAGCGCGCTCGTTGCTTTCCTGCGGGCGAATGTCGACGTGTTTGCATGGCAACCGTCTGACATCCCCGGTGTTCCCAAGAAAGTAATTGAGCACCACCTTGCTGTCTGTCCTCATGCGCGGCCCGTCAAGCAAAGGGTGAGGAAACAGGCTTTGGAGCGGCAAGAGTTCATCGCCGAAGAAATTAAGAAGCTGGAGGCGGCAGGACTGGTCAAAGGAGTGCTTCATCCAACCTGGTTGGCCAATCCGGTTGTAGTGCGGAAAGCGAACGCGAAATGGAGGCTTTGTATCGATTATACAGATATCAATAAAGCTTGTCCAAAAGATCCTTTTCCCTTGCCGTGCATCGACCAGATTGTGGATGCCACCGCTGGTTGTGATCTCCTGTCCTTCCTTGATGCCTATTCAGGGTATCATCAGATTTTTATGGCAAAGGAAGATGAAGAGAAGACCGCCTTTATCACCCCATGTGGTACGTATTGTTTTATACGAATGCCTTTCGGGTTGAAAAGTGCTGGTTCAACATTTGCCAGAGCAATCCAGATTGGTTTTGAGCCACAACTCCATAGAAATATGGAGGCGTATATGGATGATATAGTGATCAAAACTAAGGATAAAGCAATGCTCATTCAAGACTTAGAAGAAACATTTGCGAACTTGCGCAAGATCAACTTGAAGCTCAATCCTGAGAAGTGCGTGTTCGGTGTTCCTTCCGGCAAGCTCCTCGGATTCTTTGTATCTTGCCGCGGAATCGAAACTAACCCCGACAAGATCAGAGCCATTGAGCAAATTGAAGTGCCGAGACGCGTCAAGGATGTGCGTCGTCTTGCCGGCTGTGTTGCTGCTCTAAGCAGGTTTATTTCCAAATCTGCTGAGCGTGCCCTGCCCTTCTTCAAAATTTTGAAGAAGGCAGGTCCAATGAAATGGACTCCGGAAGCGGAGGCGGCGCTGCAAGATTTGAAGAAATACCTTTCTTCTCCGCCGACGCTAGTCGCACCTAAACCACAAGAGCCGTTGCTGCTGTATCTGGCGGCAACAAATCAAGTGGTTAGTGCTGCGCTGGTGGCGCAGAGAGAAGCTGATGAGGAAGCAACACCAGCGGCAAGACCGCCAAGTGACGCGGCAAGATCTTCCCCGGCGAGGGTTGATCCCGGCGAGACAGGATCTGCGCAAACAGAAGAGCCCGTGCAGAAGAAAAAGGTGGTGCAGCGCCCAGTTTATTTTGTTAGCTCCCTCTTACAAGGGGCTAGATCAAGATATTCTGGTGTGCAGAAGTTGCTTTTCGGCCTCCTTATGGCCTCAAGAAAGCTGCGCCATTATTTTCAAGCACATGAGATCACCGTCGTCACTCGCTTTCCGTTGCAACGGATTTTGCAAAATCCGGAGGCAACCGGCAGGATCGTGGAGTGGGCGTTGGAGCTGTCCAGCTTTGGTCTTAAGTTTGAAAGTACTTCCACAATTCAGAGCAGGGCCTTGGCGGAGTTCATTGCAGAATGGACCCCGACGCCAGACGAAGAAGTTCAAGAAACAAGTCTCCCCGGCAAGGAAATCGATGAGCAATGGGTTATGTACTTTGACGGGGCTTTTTCGCTGCAAGGCGCCGGTGCTGGCGTGCTGCTTGTCGCACCCACCGGAGAGCACCTCAAGTATGTAGTCCAAATGCATTTTCCCCTGGAGAGTTCAACCAACAACACTGCAGAGTACGAAGGTTTGCTTGCCGGTCTCAGGATCGCGGCAGACCTTGGTATCAAAAAGCTCATTATCAAAGGTGATCCACAGCTTGTCGTCAGGCAGGTCAACAAGAACTATCAAAGCCCATTGATGCAGGCCTACGTAGATGAAGTGAGGAAATTGGAAGAGCGCTTTGACGGTCTCCAAATGGAGCACATTCCTCGTGCCGAGAACAATATTGCTGACGACCTGTCAAAGCGTGCTGCCCTCAAGTTGCCTGTGGAACCAGGAACTTTTGTGCTCCAATTGACTCAACCATCCGTGGCGCCATTGATGCGGCAAGAAAAGAGAAGAAAGTTGAACTCTGGCCAGTACTTCCCGGCAGAGCTCCCTGGAGCCGCCGGCAAGGAAGTTGCCGGGATCGACACGCCTGCCGGGGAACAACAGGCTCCGGCAGGGCCTCAGGCCCTTGCTGTCGAGACAAATGTTCCCCCGGCGGACGAGATGCCTTTAGTCCTAGTTGTCGAGCCTCAGGCTCCAGCATGGGCACAGCATATTGTCCATTTCCTTCAGACAGGTGAACTCCCTGAGGAACAAGAAGAAGCGGAGAGAGTAGCCCGTCGGTCTGTTATGTACAAGTTCGTCGATGACATCCTGTACAGAAAGAGACCAAACGGTGTGAAATTGAAGTGCATTCCTCGGGAAGATGGACTAGAGCTGTTGGCAGAGATACATGGGGGCATGTGTGGCTCTCACATAGGGTCAAGAGCGCTTGCCGGGAAAGCATTCCGGCAAGGTTTCTTTTGGCCCACCGCCCTCCAGGATGCGACTGCACTAGTAACCAGGTGTGAAGCGTGCCAGTTTCATTCGAAGAAATTACATCAGCCAGCTCAAGCTCTTCAAACAATCCCTCTCTCCTGGCCATTTTCGGTCTGGGGGCTCGACATACTGGGCCCTTTCCCCCGTGCTGCCGGGGGCTTTGAGTACTTGTACGTTGCTATCGACAAGTTCACAAAGTGGCCGGAGGTGGAAGCAGTGAGGAAGGTGACAGCGCAGTCGACTGTCAAGTTCTTCAAAGGAATTGTTTGCCGTTTTGGTGTGCCTAACAGGATCATCACCGACAACGGCACGCAGTTCACAAGTCGCACCTTCATGCAGTACGTCCAAGACCTTGGCGGCAAGATTTGTTTTGCCTCTGTTGCTCACCCGAGAAGCAACGGCCAAGCGGAGAGGGCCAATGCTGAAGTGCTGCGCGGTCTCAGGACCAGAACTTTTGACAGGCTGAAAAAGTGCGGAAGACGCTGGATTGATGAGTTGCCGGCGGTTCTTTGGTCAATCAGAACGACACCAAATCGAGCCACCGGCCAGACGCCCTTCGCTCTAGTGTATGGAGCGGAAGCAGTTCTCCCCACGGAACTCATATACGGATCTCCTCGAGTGCTCGCTTATGATGAGCTCGAGCAAGAGCAACTGCGGCAAGATAACGCTGTGCTCCTTGAGGAGAATCGTCTTCAAGCTGCTGTGCGAGCTGCACGCTACCAGCAAGCTTTGCGCCGCTATCATAGCCGCAAAGTTCATGCCTGAAGCCTTGAGGAAGGCGACCTTGTTCTTCGACGGATTCAGTCCGCCAAGAATTCAAACAAGTTGACGCCAAAGTGGGAAGGCCCTTATCAGGTAGTACGAGTCACCAGGCCTGGCGCTGTCCGCCTGGAGACCGAAGATGGCGTTCCAGTGAGTAATTCCTGGAATATCGAACATCTTCGCAAGTTCTATCCATAAGGCGCGGTTGCCGGGGGCTCCCGGCAACCACCTTTTTGTACAAGTCTTACCGGCAAGGCATGTGATCCTTTGTACAGAGCCAGGCGCAGACCCTGAGCACAGATGAATAAATTTAAGTGTTATACTTTTCCTTATTGATTCTCATGTTCACATTCATATATGCATGTTTGTCTAAGATGATGTGTAACACCTGATCCCGGTAAGTTCTAACGAACCGCCAAGGTTTCATCTCTTCATTTTCTCTTCTTTCTTTTTCTTAAAGACAGAAGGATTCCTCGCGTGCACATTTGCCGGGGGGGGGGAAAGGAGACATGAATACCAGTTGGTGACGTTCGGAATCGTATGCTTGCCGGAGGAAGGACAAAGACAGAAGGCTAAGTCCTAAAAACTCAGAGCAAGTTTTTCTTTTATTACCAAGTTATTTCCTTGGACGATTTCGACCCTTGTATGGAAAATCTGCACGCGAAGGAACCCTTGTTGTAATCAGTTGCGCCCTTATTTTGTTTCGAGTCCGCTCAATAATTTAAGTGGCTGCACTGAGAACGCCAAGGAGTCTTGCCGGCCGCTGCACCTCCGGCAGGCTGCTGAAGTCCCGCACCCAGCGCTCGCGGCAGGTTGCGCGCCGACAAGTTTTTCAGTAAGTGTAGGATGAACTCCATACATAAAGGAATCAGACAAGGAAAGTAGCTAGCATGAGCCAAAACATAGTTAAATTATATTACATCCATGAGTTGCCGCAGTCCTAACTCGAGACTTAACTGTCTTTTACATGAGATGATGGCGGCAAGAATAAAAGGGAAGCACTCAATCCCTGCGCTAGCCTTCGATCCTTTTGATGGAGTCCACCTTCTCAAGGATCGGCGCGATGCACTTCTCAAGCGCCTCAACATTTGCATCCTTTGGCAGGTGGCCGAGTGCGCTGGAGAGGTCGATGCCGGGATTGCTGTGCACCACCTTGAGGAGCACCTTGCGAAGGACGGCCCGGCAAAGCCGGCGAGTCTCGTTCGCCAGTTGGGTCGCCCGGCTAGACTGGAGCGCCCTCAACGCGTTGATGATGCTTTCAAAGAACATCGTCAATCTCGCGCTTGGGGATATTCTTTCCTTGGAAGAATATCTGAAGTTCGACAAGCCCATGGTTGACAGTTCTGCGGTAAGCTTCTCCGCGGCAGCGATGAGACGACCAGTCCAGATCTCCACTCCCTTCTCGTACTCGTTCTGGGCAGCGGCGGCGCTCTTAAGCAGGTTCCTCTCTCCTTGGAGATCCTTGAGTAGAGCCTTCTCACGGGCCCTGCCGGCCTCGAGAGATTTCTGCAGCGTGGTCAGCTTCAGCTCCAGAACCGCAATATCATCAGCCGCAGAGGAGCTGCTTGGTCTTGTCGGACAGGGCGACTTGCATCTCCGCCAAGGAGTGGAGGGTTTTTTCCCTGTCCCCCTTGAGCGTCGAGAGCTCCTTGCCATGCTCATCAAGATCTGTCTCCAGCCTCTTCACTTTGTCGCTCAGCTCGTTCTTGGCGGCCTCTGCAACTTCGGCAGCATCGACGGCCTCCTTGAGCTTGCCGGTGTGACTTGCAGTTAGAGCTTCGAGCGCCTCCTTGTGCTTCTGCTCCAGCTCCTGGGTCCGCCGCGCGACAAAATTTTCAATGTCTTCATCCTTGCTGCGAAGCTTGGCGGCGAGCGCCTGCTCACGAGCAGTGAGATCTTCCTCATGAGCATCAAGAGCAACGCGGCGCCCCGTCAGGAGGGCATCTTCGGCAGCAATCCTTTGAATAGCTTCATCATGCGCCTTCTCCATGTCTGATTGCTTCAGGAGGATCTCATTCCACTGCTGGCTCACTTGTTCCCGGCCGGCAACCAACTCTTGGAGGGCCTCGGTGTGCCAGATCTGCATTTGTGCGACGCGCCTTTGGAAATCTGCTTCGGCCGCCTCAACAACTGCCATTCTGGAGTCCGCTTTGTCTTTCCGGGTGCGATGGAGAGCCTGGAGTTTGTGGAAGTTCTCGCCCATGGCCTGAAGGAGCTGATCCTCTTCAGATTTGCCGCTGCTAGTGCTGGGATCGTCGACAACTTCAAGCCCGGCAGCAGCGATGATTTCTTCGAAAACTTCTCCTTCGGTTGGTGCCCCAGCGCTTGCCGTCCCCGGCAAGTTGATGAACAGGTTCTCGCCAACCTTGAGGTACTTGCTGGATGAGGGGCCTTCAGATGCTGATGGCTGGTCTTCAGTGGCCGCCTCACCAGTGACAGGGGGCTCTGTGGCCGGTGTAGCGCCTGGCGCTCCTGTGGCAGGAATGCTATCAGTGCAGTCCTCAGCCTCCCTGTCGCCCCCTTCAGCAGGTTCCTCGGCGGTTTCCTCTTGTGCTGTCTTGGCGGCCTCCCCGTCAAGAGCACCACCAGCCTCGACAACGTCATCCTTGGTGGCCTCGCTGGCAGCGATCCTGTCTGCTTCGGCGGCAGCATCCCTGGCGGTCTCCTCGATCACAACGTTGACGTCCATATGTTCCATCACAGGGAACTCTGAAGGACGAAGAAGGAAAACAGAATAAGATCAAGGATTGAAGTTTGAAGTGATCAAAGATAAAGAAGTAAGGGAAAAAGAATAACTAGCACTCTGAGGCGATCGAGTACCTGCGTCGGGCTGTCGAGAGGTGGCTTCGCCTCTCCCAGCAACTCCGGTTGCCGGGGGTGGGTTGCCGGAGTCCGTGCTTGTCGGCTCCTCCTCAATCCGGACAGGCTCGTCGGCAGGATCTCTTGCCGGAGATGTGCTTGTGGGCGGAGCGGTCGATGAAGGAGGCACAATGGGGCAATCTTCTCCTTGTTGCCGTTCTTCTCCTGCGAACCCAAAGATATCAGCGACAAGAATGGAAGCCTCGGCACCAGCCAACAGAAAAAGGGACAATGAACCTACGCTGGGGGCTGTGCTGGGGGTTGCACTGGGGGCTGTGTTGAGGACTAGGCTCCGGGCTCACGATGACGGTCTCTGGCACGTTAGTGGAGCCTGCCGGGGGCTCGTCGCCCGTAGAAGTCCTTGACCTCTTCGCCATCCTCTCCAGCAAGGTTTCTGTGTCACTGCAGAAACAATACAAGTAAGTCAGTAAGACTGATGCAGATTGGAAGGTGGAAGTTGTGACAGGTACTCACTCTTCTTCCTCTCGCTCCGGACTGAAGCCGGAGATGTCGAAGTCGACCTCCATTGCGGTGTCTGAGTGGGGAGGCGGAGGAGGGGTCCTGGGCCGCTTGGCTATGGCAGGCGCCGGGGCAGCTTCTGGCACGATTGCGCGAGACCCTCCTGCCGCTCCGGCGGTGGCCGCTGGTGTGGGTCTCGCGCGCCACGCGGGCTGTTGACGGGCCCCCTGCCGCGGTCCGGTCTTGCCGGCCACTTTCTTGCCGGGGGATTCGCCGCTCGATGTAGGCTGGCTTGCCGGGACGCCCGATGCGGCTTTCCGAAGGACACGCTTTGTCTTCTTCGGGGGCGAGGGCTCTTCTCGCGTCTCCTCTTCGGCCGTGTCGTCGCCGGATGAGCTTTCAGCGACTGCGCCGCCTTCTTCCTCGGCAACCTTGCTCTCCTCGGCAGGTTTTGCCTCCACCACCACCTCTGCATCACTGGCTTCCCACTCTGTGAAGCCAACGCTGCCGGCCTCCGCGGCAAGATTCGCTTCCTCCACTCTGGTAGCAATGTATGCTACCTCCCGATCTGTGGTGGCGCGAATAAGATCTGACTCTTGCCGGACAGGCTTCTCCGTCAGATTGTCGAAGAATTTTTGTGCTTCTTCCTCGCTTGGCTCGACCTAGGTCGGGTCAAGGCCGTGGGCATTGAACATCGGCAAGAAGGCAATGATCGACCCCAGTGCAGAGTTGTTGCACAAGGGGACGATCCTTGCCGGCAGCCGGTGCTTGTCTTCGCGCTGGAATAACTTCTGGCGGAGAGCGCCAAGCTGCATAATAGTCAAGTTGTTGTTCAGCCCGGGGCGCAGCCTCATGACATCCGCTGCGTTCTTATACTCCCAGGCTGGCCTCCCCCTATTCTGCAGAGGGGCGATGCGGCGGCGGAGGAAGTCGAAGCCGATCATCTCCATTGTCAGCCCGGCAGCCTTCAAGCGGAGGATCCTGGTAGTGGCGATTGTGAGCTTCTCGTCTTCTGCGGCGAGATCGCCCCAATCCTTGCCGCGGACCACCTTCTATCGCCGGGGATGGCAAAAAGGATGAGGATCTGCTTCCTGGATCCAGCACCATTCGGCCCGCCACTCGTCCCACTTTTCGCGGTAAACTCCATCTGGGTATATCTCTTTGTTCCAGGCCCTTGGAATCCAAGCAATAGATCCAGAGAGAGCCTCTCCCTTTTTGATTCGAGGATAGAAATAGTGGCGGAAAAGAGCAGAATTGGGGATCACGCTGGCGAAATTTTCACAAAGATGGGCAAAGATCGACATGCAAAATACGGCATTCGGCGTGAAATCAAGAAGGCGGAAGCCGTATGTATACATGATGTCGTTGAAGAAATCGGAAAAAGGTGGACAGAGCCCGCAATAAAAGTACGCAGTGAAGAAGGGGTATCTGTCCGATCCGCCTTTGGAACTAGCACCTGGGATTACGCGTGTGGCGGGGTGAGCTTGTGTTCCCTTCGCCCACATGCATTGGTATCGTCCCTTCAAGGTTTCGGCGTCGAGCATCGGAGGGAAGACGACGAGCCTCTTCCGCATCTTCACCAGTTTGCTTTCCGGAACTTCAGCCTTCGACTCCTTGTCCGTGCCCTTGCCTTTGCTGGCCTTGGGCGGCATGGCGACTGTGGAGATGGAAGCCGAAGGACGGAACGAGCGCGGGAGCGGCGAGCAGAAGGGAAAGAAGGTTTCGCTCTGAGCTCGAGCAGAGGAAGGCGATGGCGATGGCCAGATTGGGAAGCAGAGGGGGGTGAATGGGTTTGCGCCTCCATGACTTCTCCTTTTTATGGGGAAGGGGTGGGGCCACCTTGTTTATCCCCCAATATGAATGCGCCTCTGTGGGCGCGAAACAGTTTGCAGCCTTTTTGGCACACTTCCCACATCGCGCGCTCCGTACGCGTAGTGGGGGCACAGTAAAACAAGATCTTTTACGAGCAGTTATTTCCCTGCCACGCGTGCCCGTGCACTGTTTGGGCCTAGCCCAACAACGCCTCGCACTCGTGTGTGGCCCAGGCCCGGGGGCTCCTGTCGGTGTACTAAGTATTGGGCCACTAGTACCCCTTACTTGTGCACGGGCAGTTGTAGCCGTCCTCGCGGCAAGGCTTGCCGGGATCAGCTCGAGGTCGATTTAAGTCATCAAGGAAATCATCAAGTCAGAGATCTGAGAATCAGCAAATAAGCAAAGCTGGTAATCGAAGGCCAGCCTCCCCGGCAAGATCCTTGCCGGGATGGCCCGTGGAGCCCGGCAAGCCTCGGCACCCGACAAGGCTTGGTTCCCAGCAAAGCTCGGCGCCCGGCAAGCCCTGGCGCCCGGCAAGGATTGGTGCCCGGCAAGGATCGGCGCCTGGCGAGATTCTGCCACTATGCCACCGCTCCGGCACAGTAACGAGTCTGACATTCTGGGTCCTTCTCTGGATGCGTGGCAACGTGCCAGTGGAGGAGAGCTTAAGCGGTGCTGATGGGATGGCCCCTTTTTCCATCCCCAAGAAAGTGAGGACACCTAAACGGACACCTCATGGTGCATTAAATGCGTTTGTCCTAATCCGTTAGGGGTTAGGTATGATACCCTGTAGCTACTTTACACCTCAATGTATGTACATTTCGCCACTGTGGAGACCCCTTTGAGCATATAAAAGGAGGCCCAAGGCAACTGCTACAGGGGGAGGAGAACTTCTAGCCCATTCTGCATGCGTAGCTGCTCTTTGAACGCACTGTTCATTGTGTGCGCTCCTGAAGGCTGGGCTCAAGAACATCAATAAGAACACAAAGCAGGAGTAGGGTTTTACGCTGATCAGCGGCCCGAACCTAGGTAAAAACTTCCCGCGTCGATCATTGGTTCCGCTCTTTGCGTATACCTCTCCCCCCGCCGAATCGTAAAGGGATCTCTCGGGATCCCATAGGTGTCGTGCCCCGATAATCACGTTGATCGAGTCACCTGGTATTCCAGTGGGGGCAACAAGGACAAGGTGAGGGGTCACTGATGGATCACTAAGCAACCTATACTAAGCATATAGGATAAGCAGGTATGGTACAAAGCAGGTTACAAAAGCAGGCTATGCATCAGAATAGGAGCAATCAAATACAGTAGCAAAATCTAATGCAAGCATGAGAGAAAATAGAATGGGCGATATCGAAATGATCAAGGGGGGTTTGCTTGCCTGGAGCTCTGCTAAAAAGGAAGAAGGGTCGTCGGTGATGTAGTCGATCACAGGGGCATAGGCAGCAGTCGCAGGGTCTATCGGAGAGGGAAGAGGAGGGAGAAACAAATAAATAACAGGCAAACAAATGTACACAAAGCATGACACGGCAATACGCGGTGCTAGAGGTGACCTAACGCAATGCTACATGTTGCAGACGAAGCAGGCAAATATCCGGGAATATTTTCCGGGCTCCGAGCATTTATCGGTCCGACGATCCGGAGGGGAAGGTTCCATCTTTGTGGTGCTGGAGGCATGTGACAGGTAAGTGGGCGGCGTAATTGGATTCGTCATATTTTTTTGATCGATTTTCATATATAAATTATTTTCATATGAGTTACTAATTATTTTCTATTCATTTTTAAAGTTTTATTTATATTCTGGGATTTCCTGGATTCATTTAATAATTCGAATAAATAGCTAAATGGATAAGGGTACCCAAAAGTGTACCCAGCCAAAGTGTACATGAGGTTGACAGGTGTGGCCAGTCAACTGCCCAGTCAGCAGTTGACTGGTCCATGTTTGACTAGTCAACGGTCCAGTGGGACCCCTTGTCATACACTATTTTTTACATGTTTTAATTATCTATTTAAATTAGTAGTGGTCCCACATGTCATTTGCTATTAAGCTAATTAGAAATTAAACTAATCCTAATCTAAGTCCAAAAAGGGGCCGGCCTTACTGGGCAGAGCCCAGCCGGCCGGGCACGCATACGAGCGAGCGCGGCGGCCCTGGTAAACGCTGGATCGTAGCTCGCGGGGATGGTGGCTACAGGCATGGATTGAGATGGGGAAACGGGGGGAACCGGATGAGAAGCTCACCCCGGAGCTTACGGCGGTGTCGGTGAAGGCCGGGGAGGCTTGACGGTGACGCAATCGATGACGGCGGCCAGCGGACGAAGACGAGGAAGACGGGGCCGATCCAGTGATGTTGAGGATTCCAGCTCACGTTCTTGAGCGTAGACAAAGTAGAGGAGCGTGTCGGAGATGTCAGACGCGGTCTCGGTCGGCGGGGACGACGGGGAACACGCTGGCGAGGGGATCCATGGCATCTGTGCTTGGGTAGTGCGCGAGGAAGAAGATGGCGGCACGAGGGGGGAAGTGGTGAGGCTAGGGTTTCTCCAGGGTGTCAGGGTGGCTGTATAGGACGTAAGGATGTCGCTCGATGGCCGGCACATGGCCGATCCGGCCATGGACGCTGCGGGCAACGGCCACGACACCCTGGGTGAACAGTGGGAAGGAGATGAGAGGGGGAGTTGGGCTGGGCCTACCCTGTAGGGAGCAGGCTTAGACGCACTGTAGCTAGGTTTCTATTTTCTTTTTCTTTTTACTTTTCTGCTATGTATTTTCCTACTGTTTTGTATTTATTTGAGCGAGCAAACGAATTTTGTTACAGATGAAACTTGGCACATAAATACAAGGCAATGCTATGAGCTGTTGAAAAGTGCAAATATTTATGTAAATTGAAATGGATCAATTAAAAGCTGTTGGTCCAATTTTAAATAGGTTAAGGGTATTTTAATAATTCAAATAATATTGGTTTATTCATGACAATTTGTTAGTGAATTTTTGCAACCCAGCGAACATTTTTGTTTTACTGTTCGAAGAAATAATAATTTGACTTTATTTAAAATTAGAATTTGAATTCGGTTTGGATCAAAGTGAGGTTTAGAAAATTAATTGCGATGACAAGGCACCATTAGTGTGTGGTTACTGTAGCTTAACTACCAGGGTGTTATAGTAGGGCGCGCCCCCACGGCTTGTCGCCTCCTCGTGCGCTATTCGGGCTACTTCTTATTTTCCTAATTTTTTAAATATTCCAAAATGGAGTAAAATTGCTTTTGGAAAACTTTTGGAGTCGGTTTACTTACCGTATCACATACCTATTCCTTTTCAGGGTTCTGGAGCGTTCTGGAACGTTTCCCTTATGTACTCCTCCGGTGTTACGGTATGAATAATATTAGTTTCCACATTTATGGGCATACCTGAGATATAATGTTTTATTCTTTGCCCATTCACCACCTTCGGGTTATTTCCCTCGGCATTGTTGATCTTGATGGCACCGGAATGATAAACTTCTTCGATTATGTAAGGAGCTTCCCATTTGGAGAGAAATTTTCTGCAAAAAATCTTAAATGAGAATTGTATAGCAAGATATGGTCACCTACATTAAATTTCCGCTTTTGTATTCTTTTGTCATGCCATCTTTTAACCTTTTCTTTAAACAATTTGGCATTATCATAGGCTTGGGTTCTCCATTCATCAAGTGAGCTAATGTCAAATAACCTCTTCTCACCGGCAAATTTGAAATCATAGTTGAGTTCTTTAATTGCCCAATAAGCTTTATGTTCTAATTCAAGAGGTAAGTGACATGCTTTCCCATAAACCATTTTATATGGAGACATACCCATATGATTTTTATAAGCAGATCTATAAGCCCATAATGCATCATCAAGTTTTTTAGACCAATTCTTTCTAGATCTATTAACGGTCTTTTGCAAGATCAATTTTATCTCTCTATTACTTAGTTCTACTTGACCACTAGATTGAGGGTGATATGGATATGCAATTCTATGGTTAACATCGTACTTAACAAGCAATTTACAAAAAGCACCATGAATAAAGTGTGAACCACCTTTAGTCATTAAATATCTAGGGACTCCAAACCTCGGGAAAATAACTTCTTTAAGCATTTTAATATAGGTGTTGTGATCAGCACTACTAGTTGGAATAGCTTCTACCCACTTAGTAACGTAATCCACAGCAGCTAAAATATGAGTGTACCCATTGGAGGAAGGAAAAGGTCCCATATAATCAAATCCCCAAACATCAAATGGTTCAATAATAGGTGAACAATTCATAGGAATTTCTTGACATCTACTAATGTTACCAATTCTTTGACATTCATCACAAGACAAGACAAACTTACGAGCATCCTTGAAAAGAGTAGGTCAATAAAAACTAGATTGTAATACCTTGTGTGCAGTTCTGTCTCCAGCATGGTGTCCTCCATAAGCCTCGGAGTGACACTTGTGTAGGATTTGTTCCTGTTCATGCTCAGGTACACAATGTCTAATAACACCATCTACTCCTTCTTTATAAAGGTGTGGATCATCCCAGAAGTAATGTCTTAAATCATAGAAAAACTTTTTCTTTTGTTGGTAGGTGAAACTGGGTGGTATAAATTTAGCAACAATGTAATTAGCATAGTATGCATACGTTGGGGTACTACGAGAAGTATTTATGACAGCTAATTGTTCATCAGGAAAGCTATCATCAATAGGTAGTGAGTCATCAAGAATATTTTCTAACCTTGACAAGTTGTCTGCTACGGGGTTCTCAGCTCCCTTCCTATCAGTAATATGTAAATCAAATTCTTGTAGCAAGAGAACCCACCTAATGAGTCTAGGTTTAGCATCTTTCTTTTCCATAAGGTATTTAATAGCATCATGATCAGTGTGAATAATTACTTTGGAATCAACAATATAAGATCTGAATTTATCACAAGCAAACACAACTGCTAAAAATTCCTTTTCAGTAGTAGCATAATTTCTTTGAGGACTGTCTAGAGTTTACTAGCGTAATGGATAACATTTAATTTCTTATCAACTCTTTGTCCAAGAACAGCACCAACAGCATAATCACTAGCATCACACATAATTTCAAAGGGTAGGTTCCAATCAAGTGGTTGAACAATAGGTGCATAATTTAAGGCTTTCTTAAGTATTTCAAATGCTTCCACACAATCATCATAAAAAATGAATGGAACATCTTTTTGCAAAGATTAGTGAGAGGCCTAGAGATTTTAGAGAAGTCTTTAATATATCTCTTATAGAAATCAGCCTGATCAAGGAAGCTTCTTATACCTTTGATATCTTTAGGACACAACATTTTTTTCAATAGCATCTACTTTAGCTTTATCAACTTCAATACCTCTTTCGAAAATTTTATGCCCCAAGACAATACCTTCATTAGAGCATCTCTAGCAGACCCCGTATAATGTCGACCCGCAAAATGCGTTTACAGTTCGCTGAAAAACGGATTTGCGGGTCGACGCGGGCTGCGGCCGAGCAAACCCCGCGTAGCCGACCCGTAAAAGAGCATATCCTGGGAATATGCTCTTTTATGGGTTGGCTACGCGGGGTCTGCTCGGCCACAGCCCGAGTCGACCCGCAAACCGAAAACCCCCGATAAGCGAATTTGACAGCGATTCCGACAATTGAGTTCAAATTCGAACAATAAAACATAGTTCGCGCGCAAATAAAAGTATAGTTTTGTACGACAAACACAAAAGGACTTCATGCAAAAGCGACTACCACGTCCATCATCATCTTGGTTGCTTTTCACCCGTCATCATGATCTTCACTCCGCACCACCTCCATCGATGCCATCGCCGCCCCCGAATCCATCGCCGGCACTTGTTCCAACTCTGGCACCGAAAGTATCGCCGGGTGCATAGAATGCATCAGCGACATTGGTTCCAAATCCCGGCGAGAAAACATCGTCGGCACTATAACATGCACCGGCCGCCGCAAGCATCCTCCTCTTCAAGAAGATGTCTCCTTGCCATATCATGCCATTCTTTAGTGATGTCGTCCATGTCATTGCGGTTCAATGTCATGATCCTATTCTCTTCGGCAAGAAGTTTGGACATGGTTTTGTTCTCAGTGGCACGTGCTCTTCTCTCCTCAATGGCCGCCTTGCGCAACCCCTCGTCCTTGAGCAATTGCCACTTCTCTTGCTTCTCTCATGCCTTCTTCTCGGCCAACTCTTTCTTTGTCTCCAATGTCTTCGCTAACATCAACTCATTTGATTGCACCATGGCATCTATTTTGTCCCGAAAGCTCGATGCTTCGTGTTCCCTCTTGATCTTCTCCTTTGTCTTCTTGTCACCATCAGGCTTGTTCAAGTTTCTTGGGCCATCTTCATCTTCATCCATGTTCATAAGTGAACCTCTCTTCGGTGGGATTCTTTGTCAATCAACTTCCACTTGTTGCACTCTTTGAGCAAGTCCCAAAAATGCTCTAGTTTACAAAATTTGCCTTCGGAAGCTTCCATCTCTTTGTATCTTTGTTGGGCAATTTTCTCCTACACAATTAAAACAAAGTCAAATGATGCAATCACTTCATATGGTACAAATGATGTGCACAACTTGGGATGTGAAAATGAACTCACATAGTCGGATTCCACGGTTCCACTTGGAGGTGCATTGCGAACTTGTTCCAAGCAAGCAGCCCAATGGCTACAAATCGGCTTGATCACGTCCCAACGACCTTGGAGTGACCGAAAGGTTTGTGGAGTCCTATTGGGATTCTTCCACATCATGCGGAAGTATTGATCTTCGATTCTTTGCCAATACCTCTTGGCGGTTTGAGATGTACCCGTGCAAGCATCAAGAGACGACGCACTCCAAGCCTTGATCTTCCAACATCATGTAGTTCTTCGATCTCAGGCTTTTTTTTGCTTGCGCTTGCTCAAACGTCCCCTCATCTACCTCCTCCACTTCATCTTCACCATCGTGATCATCCACGCCACCCTCCATTTCATTGTAATCAAAATCAGCGAACGGGGCTTGATCGATGTCGACGGCGTTGGTGTCCAACAAGTTCACGATATCGGCAGTGGCATTGTTCGAACCACCACTACAGTGAGTGACATCAAGTCACGAGCTACCAAAATGGTGAAAAGCGAAGCGAGTACAAGGGATCAAAGATGCATACCTTCCGGCCATTTCATCGAACACCTCGCCTGCGGTGGAAGCAATGTCGTTGAACGGCATCGTCGGGAATATCTTGGCCGGGCGGAGGGAGTGGACGAAGGCGCCGGCCTTTTCGTAGGAACCTTCTTGCGCTTCATGCCCGGAACCTTGCCCACCTTCTCCGCCGCCGGCCGGGTAGATCGCGCAGCGACGGCGGCGCACGGCGCGCGTGCCTTTCCGGCAGGGTCAGCCGGATTGCCGCCCTGCACGACAACGTTGCCCTGCCGCTTGTGGGCAGGCGCGTTGGTGCCTTGGGCGACGATGGGGGTAACATGACCGGCGACGAGATCCACCGGAGGGGATTGCGCATGCGCGACCTCCACGGTGATGGGGGACGGTTGGATGGCTTCCATGGCAGCGAAGAATGGCCAGGGAAGATGGACCGGAGCGGGCGGTGGCGGGGCAATGGCGGACGAGGGGGGAGCGAAAACGGCCGCGCACAAATTTCCCTCGCGCCAAATCACGCTGCAGATAGGGGGCGAGCTCGGGTCGGCCTCCCACCCCGTGAATCTAAAGGTTGAGGGCAAACTTTTGCCGCACCCCGCAAAAATTTTACGAGTCAGACGCGTTTGCGAGGTCTGACCAGGCAGCATTTTCCACGCCGGACCCTTATTTTGGTGGTTATTTTGCAGGTCGCGGCATTATACAGGGTCTGCTAGAGATGCTCTTAACCATAAAGTGGCACTTCTTCCAATTCAAGACAAGATTAGTTTCTTCACATCTCTGCAAAACTCGATCAAGGTTGCTTAAGCAATCATCAAAAGAAGTTCTGTATACGAAAAAATCATCCATGAAAACCTCAACAATCTTTTCACAAAAGTCAGAGAATATAGCAGTCATACATCTTTGAAAAGTAGCGGGTGCATTGCATAAACCAAAAGGCATACGTCTGTAAGCAAAGCTACCAAAAGGGCATGTAAAAGTAGTTTTTTCTTGATCCTCTTATGACACACGTATTTGAGAAAAACCAGAGTATCCATCTAGAAAGCAGAAATGTGTATGTTTTGATAGTCTTTCTAGCATTTGATCAATAAATGGCAGATTATAATGATCTTTCCTAGTAGCTTTATTTAATTTTCTAAAATCAATTACCATTCTATAACCTGTGATGATTCTTTGTGGAATAAGTTCTTTTTCATCATTAGGAACAACAGTAATACCTCCCTTCTTAGGGACACAATGAACAGGACTTACCCATCTACTATTAGCAATAGGATAGATTATACCTACTTCCAGAAGCTTTAGTATTTCATTTCTTACCACTTCTTTCATCTTAGGATTCAACCGTCACTGGTGATCAACAACTGTTTTAGCATTAGGTTCCATATTAATTCTTTGCTTACATAGAGTGGGACTAATACCTTTAATATCATCAAGAGTATATCCAATAGCGGGACGGTGCTTCCTCAGAGTTTTCAATAATCTCTTTTCTTCATGCTCTGAAAGGTTAGCACTAATAATAACAGGATATATCTTCTTTTCATCGAGATAAGCATATTTCAGAGTATCGGGTAATTGTTTAAGATCGAACACAGGATCACTCTTGGGTGGAAGAGGATCTCCAAGAGTTTCAACAGGCAAGTTGTGTTTCAAAACAGACATTTGTTTAAAGAATATCTCATCTATTTCATTTCTTTCATTCATATACATGTCATTTTCATGGTCTAGCAAATATTGTTCTAAGGGATCAGTAGGAGGCACGACAATAGAAGCAAGACAAGTAATTTCATCTTTACTAGGCAATTCTTTATCACGAGGGTGTCTACGGAATTTGGAGAAATTAAACTCATGAGACACATCCCCGAAATTTACACTAACAGTTTCTTTCTCACAATCTATCTTAGCATTAACAGTGTTCAAGAAAGGTCTACCAAATATAATGGGACAAAAGTCATCTTGTGGGTAACCCAGAACTAGAAAATCAGTAGGGTATTTTATTTTCCCACACAAGACTTCAACATCTCTAACAATCCCAAGTGGTGTGATAGTATCTCTATTAGCAAGCTTGATAGTAACATCAATATATTCTATTTCAGCAGATGCAATATCATTCATAATTTCTTGATATAAAGTAAAAGGGATTGCACTCACACTAGCACCCAAATCACACAAGCCATGATAACAATGATCTCCTATTTTAACAGAGACAACAGGCATGCCAACAATAGGTCTATGTTTATCTTTTTCATCGGGTTTAGCAATTCTAGTAGCTTCATTACAGAAATAAATAACATGCCCATCTATATTTTCACCCGAGAGATCTTTAACCATAGCAACATTAGGTTCAACTTAAATTTGTTCAGAGGGTGTAGGTGTTCTTGTATAACTCTTACGGACTACAACTGAAGCTTTAGCATGTTCTTTTATACTAACAGGAAAAGGTGGTTTCTCAACATAAGCAGTAGGAATAACTGGATCAACATTATAAGTAATGGTTTCTTGTTCAGCTTTAATGGGTCTACTATTTTTACTTTAATGGGAGGATGATATTTAAACCACTTCTCCTTAGGTAGATCAACATGAGTAGCAAATGATTCACAAAAATAAGCTACTATCTCAGAGTCAAGTCCATATTTAGTGCTAAATTCACAAAAAACATCGGTATCCATAAATGATTTAACACAATCAAACTCAAAGTTTATACCTGACTCCTTACCTTCGTCAAGCTCCCAATCTTCAGAGTTGCATTTAATTCTTTCCAAGAGATCCCATTTGAATTCAATAGTCTTCTTTATAAAAGAACCAGTACAAGAAGTATCGAGCATGGATTGATCATTACGAGAAAGCCGAGGATAAAAATTCTGAATAATAATCTCTCTTGAGAGCTCATGATTGGGGCATGAATATAACATTGACTTAAGCCTCCCCCAAGCTTGAGCGATACTTTCTCCTTCACGAGGCCAAAAATTATATATATAATTCTGATCACGATGAACCAGATGCATAGGATAAAACTTCTGATGAAATTCCAATTTCAATCGGTTGTAGTTCCAAGCTCCAATATCATCACATAGCCTATACCATGTCAATGCCTTTCCCTTCAAGCATAAAGGGAAGACCTTCTTATTGACTTCATCTTCGGGCAAACCTGCAAGGTTAAATAATCCACAAACTTCATCCACATAGATTAGATGCATATCAGGATGTAGTGTTCCATCTCCTGCATAAGGATTAGCTAGTAGTTTCTCTATCATACCCGAAGGAAATTCATAATAAATATTTTCAGTAGGTGCAGTAGGTTGAGGAGCAACTCTTTGTTCTTCCGGTTGAGGTGAAGATACCCCGAACAAGCCCCTCAAAGGATTATATTCCATAGTGACAAGTGACAATAAATTTCAGCACGTAATATAAATGTTTCCTTACCAAATTCCACTCACCAAAGGCGCTCTACCCCCCCCCCCCCCCCGGCAATGGTGCCAGAAAAGATTCTTGATGACCCACAGTATTTGGGATCAATCATAGTCCTTTCGATAAGTAAGAGTGTCGAACCCAACGAGGAGCAGAAGGAAATGACAAGCGGTTTTCAGCAAGGTATTTTCTGCAGGCACTGAAACTATCGGTAACAGATAGTTTGGTAGTAAGATAATTCATAACGGGTAACAAGTAACAAGTGTAACAAAGGTGCAGCAAGGTGGATTAATCCTTTCTATAGCAAAGGATAAGCCTGGACGAACTCTTATATAAAGTAAAGCGCTCCCGAGGACACATGGGAATTACTGTCAAGTTAGTTTTCATCATGCTCATATGATCCGCGTTTGTTATTTTGATAATTTGATATGTGGGTGGACCGGTGCTTGGGTGATGTACTTACTTGGACAAGCCTCCCACTTATGATTAACCCCTCTTGCAAGCATCCGCAACTACAAAAGAATAATTAAGATAAATCTAACCATAGCATGAAACATGTGGATCCAAATCAGCCCCTTATGAAGCAACGCATAAACTAGGGTTTAAGCTTCTATCACTCTAGCAACCCATCATCTAATTATTACTTCCCAATGCCTTCCCCTAGTATCAAATCATGGTGAAGTGTCATGTAGTCGATGTTCACATAACACCACTAGAGGAAAGACAACATACATCTCATCAAAATATCGAACGAATACCAAATTCACATGATTACTTATAACAAGACTTCTGCCATGTCCTTAGGAACGAACATAAATAATCACAAAGCATGGTCATGTTCAAGATCAGTGGGGTATTGAATATCATTAAGGATCTGAATATATGATCTTCCACCAAATAAACCAACTAGCATCAACTACGAAGAGTAATCAACACTACTAGCAACCCACAGGTACCAATCTGAGGTTTTGAGACAAAGATTGAATACAAGAGATGAACTCGGGTTTGAGAAGAGATGGTGCTGGTGAAGATGTTGATGAAGATTGACCCTTCCTCGATGAGAGGATCGTTGGTGATGACGATGACTTCGATTTCCCCCTCCCGGAGGGAAGTTTCCCCGGCAGAATCGCTCTGCCGGAGCCCTAGATTGCTTCTGCCCAGGTTCTGCCTCAAGACGGCGGCGCTTCGTCTCGTAAGCTTCCTTAATATTTTTTCTAGGTCAAAATCCTCCATATAGCAGAAGATGGGCACCGGACGATGGC
Source organism: Thinopyrum elongatum (assembly GCA_011799875.1). NCBI lineage: Eukaryota > Viridiplantae > Streptophyta > Magnoliopsida > Poales > Poaceae > Thinopyrum > Thinopyrum elongatum. Next base: position 335,031,873 of record CM022299.1, on the reverse strand, counting down.
CAGGGGGCCCACAAGCCCAGGGGGCGCCCCCTGGGGGTTAGGGCGCGCCCCCAAGCTTGTGGCCACCTGGTGGGTCCCCTTCGGTTATTTCTTCGCCCAATTTTTTTTATATATTCCAAAATAATTCTCCGTAAAGTTTCAGGACATTTGGAGTTGTGTAGAATAGGCATCTCAGATTTTCTCCTTTCCGGCCCAGAATTCCAGCTGCCGGCATTCTCCTCTTCATGTAAATCTTGTAAAATAAGAGATAAAGGGCATAAGTATTGTACCATAATGTGAAATAACAACCCATAATGCAATAATATCAACATTAAAGCATGATGCAAAATGGACGTATCAGTGGATGACCTAAGGTTTATCAATCCGTGGGAGGCGTAGGATGAAGATGGTCTCTCTCAAACAACCCTGCAATCAAATAAAAAAACCTCTTGTGTCCCCAATACACCCAATACAATGGCAAATTGTATAGGTGCACTAGTTCGGCAAAGAGATGGTGATACAAGTGTAGTATGGATAGTAGATATAGGTTTTTGTAATCTGAAAATAAAAAATAGCAAGGTAGCAAGTAATAAAACAGAGCACAAACGGTATTGCAATGTTTAGAAACAAAGCCTAGGGTTCATACTTTCACTAGTGCAATCCCTCAACAGTGCTAACATAGTTGAATCATATAACAATCCCTCAACTTGAGACAAAGAATCACTCCAAAGGTCTTTCTAGCGGAGAACATAAGATGAAATTGTTTGTAGGGTACGAAACCACCTCAAAGTTATCCTTTTCAATCAATCTATTGAGCTATTCCTATAAGTATCACGAACAACCCTGGAGTTTGTACTAAAATAACACTATATGATACGCATCAACCAACTCTAATGTCACCTAGATGCTCCAATGTCACCACAAGTATCCGTGAGTCAATTATACGATACATATCAAAAAACTTCAGATTCATGATATTCAATCAAACATGAAGAACTTCAAAGAGTGCCCCAATATTTCTACCGGAGAAAGTAGGACGAAAACATGCATCAACCCCTATGCATAGATTACCCCAATGTCATCGCAGGAATCCACAAGTTGATTGCCAAAACATATATCAAGTGAATCAATATAATTCCCCATTGTCACCACGGGTATTCATATGCAAGACATACATCAAGTGTTCTCAAATACATAAAAGTATTCAATCCGATAATAGCAAAACCTCAAAGGTAAAAACTCAATTCATCACAACAAGATAGAGAGGGAAAACACCATATGATCCAACTATATTAACAAAGCTCGCGGTACATCAAGATCGTGCCAAATCGAGAACACGAGAGAGAGAGATAGAGAGATAGAGAGAGAGAGATCAAACACATAGCTACTTGTACATACCCTTAGCCTCGAGGGTGAACTACTCCCTCCTCGTCATGGAGACCGTCGGGATGATGAAGATGGCCTCCGATGATGATTTTCCCCTCCAGCAGGGTGCTAGAACAAGGCTTCCAAATGGTATTTCGAAGGTACAGAGGTGTGCGGCAGCGGAGTCGAAGTTCTAGGGTTATTTATGATGGTTTCTCTATTTATAGGATTTTTTGGTGTCGGTCTCATGCAAAATGGGCTAAGGTGGGCCCACTAGGCACCAGGGCGCGCCCTGGTGGGTAGTGGCCACCTCTTTCACCTTTTGGTCCTCCCACGAGGCTTCTAGTGCCTCTTTTGTTCCAAAAAAAATCATTAAAAAGTTTTGCTGCATTTCGAGAACTTTTATTTCTGCACAAAAAACAACACCACGGTAGTTTTGCTGAAAACAACGTTAGTCCGGGTTAGTTCCATTCAAATCATACCAAAACCATATAAAATTGTTGTAAACATGGCATGAATACTTCATAAATTATAGATACATTGGATACGTATCAATGATCTCACTCAAAACTTGAAAACTTCAGCGCACAAAACTCAACAAAACCTTCGTGAGATCCATTAGTATAACAAAGCAAATCACCACTTTAGGTACTGTTGTAAACCCATTCATATTTTATTATTGCACTATCCTACTATATTCTAACTTCTACATGGCTTATACCCCCCGATACAATCCATAGTTTCATCAAAACAAGCAAACAATGCAACGAAAATAGAATCTGTCAAAAATAGAACAGTCTGTAGTAATCTGAATTATTCCTATACTTCTGTAACTCTAAAAATTCTAAAAATTTAGGACAACGTGGATAAATCATGTGTAAAACATTCAGATCAAAATCACATCCCATTGAATTTAAACAATTCTGCTACTGGACGCAAAATTTTCTATTTTTTCACAGAATCAAATCAACTATCATCCAAATCATCCCAAAGGCTTTACTTGGTACGAACACTAATTTAACACAAAAACACAACCATAACAATAGCATAATTGTGTGCAAAGAAAAAACAGAAAAAATAACTATTGGGTTGTCTCCCAACAAGCTCTTTCTTTATAGCCATTAAGATAGGCTTGGGATATTAATGATGCTCACATAAAAGACAAGAATTGAAGCACAAAGAGAGCATCATAAAACATGTGACCAACATATTTAAGTCTAACATACTTCCTATGCATAGGCATTTTATAGGAAAATAAATTATCAAGACAAGCAATTTCTAGCATATGAAATAGGAAGAAGGAAGCATTAATAATTTCAACACAAAGAGAGGTGATTTAGTAACATGCAAATTTTTACAACCATATTTCCCTCTCTCATAATAATTACATGTAGGATCATACTAAAATTGAACAATATAGCTATCGTAAAAAATATTATCTTTATGAACCACATGCATACATTTTTTATAATCTTCCGAGATTGTGGGATTAACATTAACTAAAGTCATGACCTCTCCCAACCCACTTTTATCAATAATTTCATAAGATTGAACACTCTCCAAATATGTGGGATTCTTTTTCCCTAAAGTTGACACTCTTCCAAACCCACTTTAAATATTATTGCAAACATTATTATCAATTTCATATTCATCGTGAGACTTAAATAAATTTTCAAGATCATAAGAAGCATCACCCCAATCATGATCATTACAATGAGTGGTGGACATAACAAAATCATCATCCCCAAGCTTGGGGTTTTGCATATCATTGACACAATTGACATTAATAGAATTTATAATAGCATCATTGCAATCATGCTTTTCATTCAAGGAGCTATCGTGAATCACTTTATAAATTTCTTCTTTTAACACTTCATCACAATTTTCAGATTAACGAATTTCAAGCAAAACTTCACAAAGATAATCTAGTGCACTAAACTCACTAGCAATTGGTTCATCATAATTGGATCTTTTAAAAAGATTAGCAAGAGGGTGAGGATCCATCTTATTATTCTTATTTCTTTTCTGTTCTTTTGAGTGTTGACATGAAGATAATAAAAGCAAGCAAACACAAGCAAAAAGGCAAATGAAAATATTTTTGTGTTTTTGTGAAAACATTTTAGAAGCGGGGGAGATGAAAACGAGAGGCAAATTGCAAATAAAGTAAATGCAAGGAGATGAAAATTTATGTGATGGTACTTGATAGATATTGGTGATGTCTCCCCGGCAACGGCGCCAGAAATTCTTCCTGCTACTTGTGATCTGCGTTAGGATTTCCCCGAAGAGGAGAGGATGATGTAGTACAGTAGATATAAGTACTTCCCTCGGTTAGAAACAAAGGTTATCAATCCAGTACGAGAACCACGCAACAACTCTTTAGCAGTACCTACACACAAAATAACAAATACTTGCACCCAACGGAAACAAGGGGTTGTCAATCCCTTGGCGGTTAATTGCAAAGATTAGATCTCGTAGTGATAAATAGATAAATAGAAACACAAAATAAAATAACAGAAATAAAATTGCAGCAAAGTATTTTTAGGTTTTCATATATGATTTAAATAGACCTGGGGGCCATAGTTTTCACTAGAGGCTTCTCTCTTGAAAATAGCATACAGTGGGTAAACAAATTACTGTTGGGCAATTTATAGAAAAGCGAATAATCATGACGATATATAAGGCAATGATCATGTATATAGGCATCACGTTCGAGACAAGTAGACCTACTCCTGCCTGCATCTACTACTATTACTCCACACATCGACCGCTATCCAGCATGCATCTAGAGTATTAAGTTCATAAAGAATGGAGTAACGCCTTAAGCAAGATGACATGATGTAGACAAAGTAAACTCAATTAATATGAATAAACCCCACCTTTTTATCCTTAATGGCAATGATACAAATACGTGTCATGTCCCTTTCTATCACTGGGATTGAGCACCGCAAGATCAAACTCATCACAAAGCACCTCTCCCATTGCAAGAAAAATCAATCTAGTTGGCCAAACCAAATCAATAGATCGGAGAGAAATACAAAGCTATAATAATCATGCAAAAAAGAGTCAGAGAAAACTCAAATAATATTCATAGATAATCTGATCATAAACTCACAATTCATCGGATCCCAACAAACACACCGCAAAAAGTGTTTACATCGAATAGATCTCCAAGAACATCAAGGAGAACATTGTATTAAAGATCAAAGAGAGAGAAGAAGCCATCTAGCTACTAGCTATGGACCCGTAGGTCTGTGGTAAACTACTCGCACATCATCGGAAGGGCGGCAAGGTTGATGTAGAGCCCCTTCTGATCAATCCCCCCTCCGACAGAGTGCCGGGGAAGACCTCCAGATGGGATCTCACGAGAACAGAAACTTGCGGCGGCGGAAAAAGTATTTTGGGTGGCTCTCTGGTGTTGGGAGAATATTTGGGTATTTATAGAGCTGAGATTAGGTCAAGAGGCGCCATGAGGGGCCCACAAGCCTGGGGGCGCTGAGGGAGTCCTGGACTAGGGGGTCCTCGGGATGCCGACCTATCTCATATGGGCCGGACTGGTAGGCCGCACTGTATCTGGACCGAAGACCTTTTGTACCTTAGTGTGTACCCCAAGTCAAGATGGAAGATCCGGCATTTCCTTGATGTAACCGACTATCTGTAAACCCTAGTACCCCTGGTGTCTACATAAACCAAGGGGTTTAGTCCATTGAGGCTAGAAGAACAATCCCATCATACTATTTAGGGTTTAGTTCGTCTGATCTCGTGTTAGATCTACTCTGTAATCCCCATATACACAAACAATATAATCAAGCAGGACATAGGGTTTTACCTCTTAGGGAGGGCCCGAACCTGGGTAAACATCATGTCCCACGTCTACTTGTTCCCCATCGATCCAAAGTCCATAGTTCGGGGCCGCCTACCCAAGATCCGCCGGTTTTGACACCGACATTGGTGCTTTCATTGAGAGTTCCGATGTTGGATCGCCGAAGGATTGATGGCTCGCCTGATCATCGGAGACGACATCGCCACCGGGGACGTCTTCGTCCTCGGGCAACTTTTCGTGTTCAGCAACATTGTCCTGCAAGCCGACTCGACTGGTCATCTCAACCAGGTCGACAATTTCGCCCCGGACCATCAGATCAGATTCAGTAACTTTGAGTACATTGCCGACGCTTGGGGTGATCTGATCTTCACTGGCTTTTCAGCCTTACCTACAACAACCACAGCTTCCGAAGCATTGACCTCGGGGTCTCACCCTGATCTAATCTCCGGATCAGCCCTTCCGCACTACCAGCTTTGAGCTTGGAAGCAACTCCTATGTCCGAAGATCGGGAATCAATCCTGTCCGGACCCTTCCTCCCTATCGTGGAACCGGCCTCGGGCCTTCACGAAAGTTCAGTGTCCGAAGATGGGGAGTCAACCCTAGCGGGACTCGCCCTCCTCACTACGGATTCGACTTCGAGCCTCGACACTGGCGCGAGGTCCGAAGACTAGGGTTCCGCCTTGGCCGGACTCGTACCTCGCCCCACCGTAACGATGGAGGTCAACCCCGAAGAAACCTCATACGCTGATCCGGCCAGCCTCGCCTTGTTGAACGGGGTGCTTGACCGGATCCAGATGATGACTATTGTCGATAGACCGTCCTCAGCTTATGCTCGACGGAACCTTGAGGAAGGCCAGAGGGAATTTTACGTCCCACCCACCACCCACTTAATAGCCACTGTCGAAGACTTAACCAACATGCTGGACTATGCCTCTGAGGAGGCCGACGACATGGACGACGACGGCGAGGCCACGGCCCACATGGATGCCACCCCTCCCGTCACTGGCCGATGGACGGCCACATCCACCTATGGCGTCTACATGGTGGACACCCCCAAGGACGACGGCGATGGCGCTAACGGAGATGGCACCCCCAGAAGGGACAGTAACAAGCCCCGAGAGGAGCCCCAAAAGTGCCAGAGACAACGCTGACGATCCAAGGGGTGACGCAGCAGGGAAAGCAACACGAGCATCGGAGAGGGTGATACTCTGGACAACACGGAAGACCTCGGCGCCCCCGCCCCCGAGCACCAGTCTGATGGCTTAGAGGGGCACATGGGTCAATATAACACCGAGGACCCCAGTGATGCTGAAGATAGCAACTACATGCCTCTCTCCGAAGAGGAGGTCAGCCTTGGAGCCAAAGATTTCATCATCCCAGAAGATCAATTGGAAAAAGAGCGGTTCAAGCAGCAGCTCATAGCGACTGTGCGAAGCTTGAAGCAGAAGCAGCAACAGTTAAAGGCCGAACAGGACACCCTTAACGACAGATGGACGAAAGTCCTAGTAGCTGAAGAAGGGTACGTCTACGAACGACAAACAAAGAGCTACCCCAAGCACAAATTGTTGCCACAATTCGATGACGAGGATTTCAAGCCCGCACCACCCAAACAAACGCAAAATGACCAGCCTAACCACCCTCCTCGAGGGAAAGACATGCCGGCTGGCGAGACCGAGCACCTACCTACCCCTCCTCGTCGTAAAGGCAAGGAGGCGGCACAGCCAGAATATCAATTTGATCTTCGGCATGACCTGGCCGCTAGAGCAGGTCAGTCACGGTCCATCTATGGATCAAGAGGCTACCCTCCCGACAAAAGAGACGGATACCATGCATGGCTTGACCGAAACAATAGAGTTCGGGATCAACACCAGACCAGGATGGAATCTGAGGTTCGACGCGATGTGGCCCGAATAAGGGGCACCGCTCACGCAATGTGCTTCACCGATGAGGTGATGCAGCACCAATTCCCAGAAGGGTTTAAACCCGTAAACATCGAGCCATATGACGGAACCACAGACCCGGCCGTGTGGATTGAGGATTTTCTTCTCCACATCCATATGGCACGAGGACATGATCTCCACGCCATTAAATATCTGCCCTCAAAGCTCAAAGGCCCAGCCCGACATTGGTTGAACAGCCTACCTGAAGACTCCATAGGGAGCTGGGAAGAGCTTGAGGACGCTTTTCGAGCTAACTTTCAAGGAACCTACATCCGGCCTCCGGATGCTGACGACCTAAGCCACGTGGTCCAACAGTCCAGCAAGTCAACCCGGCAATTTTGGAATCGGTTCTTGACCAAAAAGAATCAGATAGTTGACTGCCCGGATGCCGAAGCCATAGCTGCATTCAGACACAGCATCCAGGACGAATGGCTCACACGACAGCTTGGCCAAGATAAGCCGAAGACAATGGCGGCCCTCACCTCCCTCATGACCCGCTTCTGTGCAGGTGGGGACAGCTGGTTGGCTCGTAGAAGCACCAACCCAGAAGACCCCGGCACTTCCGAAGTTCAGGACGGCAATGAAAAGCCGAGGCGCAATAAAAATAAGTGCCAACACAATGGCATCGAGGCCAATCACACGGAAGAAAATGCCGGATTCCGCAATTCCAAGTCAGGGCCGCGAAAAAAGCACTCTAAAGGAAACCAAGACGGACCTACCAAGTTGGATGTCATCCTGGATAGGCCTTGCCAGATCCATGGCACCTCCGACAAGTCTGCCAACCACACCAACCGTAATTGTTGGGTTACTAAGCAGGCCAGCAAACTTACAGCCGAAGACATGCGCAAAAGCCCCCGCAGCGAGGATGACGAGGAGCCTTGTAGGCCGAATAGTGGAGGCCAGAAGAAATTCCCTCCGGAGGTTAAAACAGTGAATATGATCTATGACACTCATATACTCAAGAAGGAGAGGAAGCGCGCACTTCGGGACATCTACGCCATAGAGCCTATAGCGTCGAAATTTAACCCATGGTCAGCATGTCCGATCACCTTCGATCGCAAGGACCACCCGACCAGTATCCGTCATGGAGGATCGGCAGCTTTGGTCCTCAACCCCATCATCGATGGATACCACCTCACTAGAGTCCTAATGGACGGAGGCAGCAGCCTCAACCTGATCTATGAAGATATAGTCCGTAAAATGGGTATTAACCCGTCAAGGATCAAACCCAGTAACACCACCTTCAAGGGGGTCATCCCCGGCATCGAAGCCTGCTGTTCAGGCACTCTCACTTTGGAAGTAGTATTCGGCTCCCCGGTGTGACGCCCCCGGCCCGATCGTGCACTAATCATACACGCAAATGCACACGATCAAGCCTAAGGACTCACGGGAAGATATCACAACACAACTCTAAATCATAAATAAAGTCATACAAGCTTTATATTACAAGCCAGGGGCCTCGAGGCTTGAATACATAAGCTTGCGAACAAGCGTCAGCGGAAGCATCAGATATCTGAGTACAGATATGAAATAGAAACAGAAAGGCCTTTAGAAAGGCGGGGCAAAATAAAACACTACGATCGAAAGGCGAAGGCCTCCTGCCTGGGACCCTCCGATCCTACTCCTGGTCGTCAGTCAACTCGTAGTAGTATCCATCCTCTGGGTAGTAGTAGTAGCGATCGTCGGGGCATCTGTCTCAGGGGGCTCCGTCCTCTGGTCACGTCAAAATGATATGGGGAGAAAAAGGAAAACAAAGCAACCGTGAGTACTCAGAAGTACTCAGCAAGCAAGGATCTACACTACATATGCAACATTATCAAGGGGAGGCTGTATATGTGGACTGGGCTGCAGAAATGCCAGAATAGAGAGAAGGCCTAGTCCTATCGAAGACTAGCATCTTCAGCGGTCTTGCAGCAGTAGAAGAGAGTAGAACAATACCATATAATGTAGCAGTAATAATATCAACCTCACCCAGAGATCCTTTCTCGACTCCCTGCGAGAAAGCAATCCCAGAGCCATAAAGTCATCAAACCTCGTCCTGAGATCCTTTCTCGACTCCCTGTGAGAAAGCGATCCCAGAGCCAATACAGTCATCAACCTGTTAACGTCTCAAGGGTCCAGTTCTAGTTTTATCGATCGGGATACAACTCCGAGTGTCCTTTACCGTAGGACAGGCTATCGATAGAAGTTTTCTTCCCTGCAGGGGTGAACCAACTTACCCAACACGCTCGATTAACTCCGGCCGGACACACTTTCCTGGGTCATGCCCGGCCTCGGTCAAACGACACATCGCAACCCTACCTACAGCTCAGCAGAGAGGTCCCCGCCGGTCTACATCCTAAGCGCAAGGGGGTCTTGGCCATCGCCCCTCGCCCTCCGGGTCGTTGCGCACACGGTGAAGCCAGGCACCAACACTACAGGAAGGCGCCGGTCCGTCCGTGCCGCGATGCTGAACTAGACGTCAGACAGAGCTTTCGGCTGATGCATACGATGCAGAACGCCCATACTATGCCCACGTGATGGTTAGTGCTATCAGACCAGAGGCCTGCTCGGATCAAATATCCAAATCGTTAATGGACTAGGGCTTGCGGTAACGAGCAGAGACTCACGAAAGATGTGACCCCGTCGCCCCGTCTCGAGGACTTGCTGCAAGGGTTAAGAATGCCCGGCCGCGCCTCGTATTCACCACTCGGGCACCACACTGGCAACCCGCCTTCACATCACACGCGGGTACCCCTCAGGGTCGACCCGCCTTTCCAAGTAACATTGTAAAGTCCAAGTATCCGTGTGTCCATAACATCAGGGAATCCGAGGTATCACCCTCATTGAATTCCCACTCGATGTATCCATCAAGGTGAACTAGGAGGAATCACCCTCACTGGGTCCACACTTGAGGTGTTGTACGACAGCGTCGTTATCGGAAGCGGTGAAGGAGGAATCACCCTCGATGACCACGACCGAATAACTACTCTACAGAGTTAACATCAGAAGTGCTACATGAGGTTTCACCCTCGACACTCGATAGTAACGCTGCAGTGTCGTTACAACTAAGGGGGGTGATGTGCGGTGTCGGGTCCTGGTCTTCAATCCCATTGATCGGGTCTTCTGACGATCCAGCGCGGCAGTCGGGATAAGTGGGGTCACTGATAGGTCTCTACCCAGCCTAGACTAAACAGTTTAGGATATGTAGGTAATTATCAACAGCAGGTTACAATGAACAGGCTATGCATCAGAATAGGTAAAGCAGCAGCAGCAGCAGCAATTCTAATGCAAGCATGAGAAATAGAATGGGCGATATCGGTATGCTCAAAGGGGGAGGGGCTTGCCTGGTTGCTCGGCGGCAAGGGCAAGGTCGTCTATGGTGTCTTCGGGCTCCGGAGTTGCGTCGGTCTCGGGGACGACGTCGGGGTCGGGGGCTATCGAGAGAGAAGAGGGGGAGGAAACAGTATAAATATATAGCAAACATGAGCATGACAAATACGATACACGGTGCTAGGGGTAGTCTAACGCAGCATCACACGTAACAGACGGAGCGGGAGAATATCTGACGATATTTCCCGGGTCTTTGGAATTATCGGACAGAGGATAAGAGGGGAACGGTTGCAAGTTCGGATAGTTAGGGACGTGTGACGGACGAACGGATCGCGTATTCAGATTCGTCTCGTCGTTCTGAGCAACTTTCATGTACAAAGTTTTTCGATCTGAGTTCCGGATTATTTTATATGATTTTCTAAAGCTTTTATTAATTTTCTGAATTTATTTAAAACGTTGACTAAGTCAAATGGTCCAGTCAGCGCTGACTAGGTCAAAGTTGACCAGTCAACTGGGTCAAGGGGACCCACATGTCATAGTCATAATTTAACTAAAACAGGGTTAGTTAGATTAACTAGATGATTAGGTTAACTAGGTTTAATTAGTTTAGCAAAGTAGAATTAGTTAACTTAATTAATCCACTAATTAATTAATTATTTATATTATTTTAAACTATTTTTAAAAAAAAAGGGGCACTGGGCCCCACTGGTCAGGCAGTGGCCGGACATGTTCGGGGCCACTGCCATGGCCACTGGACAATGTCCAGCAGGGGAGGGGCAGCGCCCGCGGCGCCAGAGGCCAGGCGGCGCCCGTAGGGCGGGCGAGGCCGTGAGGGGGCGGGGCGGCCAGGCCGCCGGTGGTCGCGGCCGGCGCCGGAGTTGCCGGGCCGGAGGCAGGGGCGGAGCGGTGGCGGGCACGAGCGGGGCAGGCGAGGCGGGGGTGAGCGCGTGCGCGGGCCAGAGGAGGCAAGCGGGCACCGCGGCCGGGTGGCGGCCAGAGCACGCCGAGGCGCGCCCGAGCGCGCGCGCGCGGCGGGGCAGCGGAGAGCGACGAGCGGGCAACGGGGGGGAAGAGCGGGGCGTCGAGCGGCTCACATGGGGCTGAAGAGGGGGCGACGACGGTGGTGGTTGGGGAGGCCGTTGAGGCCGCGGGCGGCAGGGCCGGCCGACGGTGCGGGTGCGGGGCGCCGGAGGTGGCGTCGGGCGGCGGGGTCGGGAACGGCTCCTGCTGGGGGTGGTCCGGTGGAGAAGAAGGACGAGGACGGGCGCCGGCGTCGGGGAGCGGGGCGGCGCGGTCGCCGGGGTCGCCGGGCGACCGTGGGAGCGGGCGGGCGGCGCGGCCTCCTCCCGTCCCGATCCAATCGGGACAGAGGAGATGGGGGGGAGTGGGGAGGGTGGGGGTGGGGCTAGTTCGGTCGTGGGGGGGGGATATGGGATGGGGGTGGGCCGGCCAGGGAGGCCGTGGCCCAGTTGGGCCGCCGGGGGGGGGAAAGAGGGGGGTTTGCTCCTTTTTTTATTTTTCTGTTTTGCTTTTCTTTTTATTTATTCTCATTTCCTGTTTTGTAATTAGCTAGGCACCTAAATGACTTTTGTAAAAATTGTGACCTGGTCCACAAATCACAGGGTATTGTATACCACTGCAATAAAATAGCTTGGTGTCCATATCTTTTTGTTTGGATTTAATTTAATTGAGAAAAGATTAAATAGTGCTGTCTTGCTGCTGTTTCTATTTGTTTGAGCCACTTAAATATTTTAGTTAACACTGCTGCTAATTTTATATTAGCCTCTGGATTATTTGCAACATGATGTACATTTTTGTTTCTGGATCTGAACAACTTTTATTTTCCACTTTAGTTTAAATTTGAATTTGACTTAGGAGTTGAAATGCAATATGATGTTAACGATGATCATGCACTGTTAATCATGCTGACTTGGCATTGTCAAAAGGGTGATTACTGTAGTTAACCACTGGGGGTGTTACACCCGGACAACTTCCGGAGCGAAGACTTGATCTTTGACATCTCCCCCTTCCGCAGCGGCTATCACACCCTCCTAGGTCGAATGGCATTCGCTCATTTCAACGCCGTCCCCCACTATGCCTACCTCAAACTGAAGATGCCCATACCAAGAGGCGTCATCACAGTCAATGGTAACACAGAGCGCTCTCTTCGGATGGAGGAACACACCGCGGCCTTGGCAGCCGAATACGAAGGGACGACGTGCCAGCTTGCCATCAAGGCGCAAGAGGCAAACAAGCAAGCACGGGCCATATATCCAGCCAAGGGTCCTCCCTGCGTTCGGCGCACATAGGAATATGCCCCCCATGGCTTGCCCAACCCAGCAGCACGCTACGTGCCTCAATATCATAACTTCATGCTCAAAATACCATGGGCAGCTATGGGGCTTAACCGCCAAGAGTTCGGTTCGACCGTACCATGGAACAATGCATCTTCGTTCAACAAACAGGTACCATCTAGGGCCTATGCAGCATCAAGTCTCACCAATGCAGCGATCTCTCAAAGACTCCTTTTCAAAGACCACCACCCCATGATGTTGTTCCTTCCAACAGAAGCAAAGGCGCAGACGTGCAGTAGGGCACAGTTCGGGATTTAACCCACACATCAAGGCCCTATGTAAACCTTTGATCTGTAAAATTCTCTTCTTCTTTTTGAGAACATATCCATTCCGACGCTTTGTTCGGCAATTCGAATTGTACGATTAAATGTCATGAGTCTATGGGAAATAAAGCAAACCCTTTGAGGTCCCTATATAGTTATCCATACTACGCCTTTTTCCGCTCTTCGATCTTGTCTTAAAACCCGTACGGCGTATATCCACCCTAACATGCAAACCGGCTAATAGACCGGGGGCCCGGCCGTAACGCTCGCCTCGCACACGTAAGTCCAGCACCCTATTGTCTAACGTGTCCAGCGTCTCGGATATTGTACTATATGCACCGGTTCCGAATTATGTCTTGGGTCAATAGTTGGGTTCTCCCGCTCCTGTGCTTACCTTCTTACGTTCCGCATGTTCGGCAAAGAAGGTAAAGGGAGAACCACTATGATTGTACTTCCGCCTAGTTCGGTTAAGTACCTTAGTGGAGAAAGCCGAAAACTGACTGTCATAATAGGCGAGAACTGGTCGGCGATTCGATGACTGGTGTCAAACCCAAAATCGTTGGCGATTATACCGTGTAACACAAAGGGTTTGTCCTTGCGCAAATCAAGTGGTGGGTGCCTGGCCCTCAGGTTCGCCGCACATCTCCCCACACTAGGGGCTGGTTACCAGCCCCCGCAGTCCAGCTCCTATGGCTAAGTGAAAGTCATAAAGCCGCATAGTCTGATTGCCTTGTTCCCCTTCTGCACTACTGCCTCCGGGCGCCGAGACGTCGGCTAAGGGTTACAGTGCGGAGGACGGAACACCCCTCGTAGTATCTACGTGGGGGCTGAAGCAGACGCCTGGTAACTTTCAGCATCAACGGCCGCACATGAGTCAAAATTATCATAAACACATGCAAGTATGATAACCCATACAAAACAAAACCGCACAATAAAGCATAAAGGTTCGATCACAGCTTAATACATCAAGGCACAATTACTCAAGGAGTACATCCTTCGGACACAACACCTCTACCGCCCGAGCACCGTCCATCGCGGTAGAGAAGTATTGCTCCGAGCGCCTATGCTCCTTTCCAGTTGGGGGAGGTCTGGTGGCCATCTCGACGGGTTTGATCTTCGGCTAGTGCACCATGGTCTTCGAGAATGCCATCCGAGCCCCCTTGATGCATATCGAGCGCTTCACAGCATCAACTCGGGTGACAGCATCGCACAGCTTCGCCACCAGGCCAAAATAACTGCTTGGTATGGGCTCGGAGGGCCATAGCCGGACACAGAGGTCCTTCATGGTTGGCTCCGCCATCCGTGCAGCTCCATCAACTATTTCATTTGCTTAACAAGGAGGGGAGGGTGCTCGGGCGCTTGGAACTGTGCCCAAAACAGCCTTAGATCGGCGTCACCCTCCCAAGCCGCATAGTACCTCGACGCATCTGCTACACTCCTCGGGAGCTCCGCAAAGGCGCCTGCAGAATGCTACACCCGGGTAAGCAATGCAAACTTTTGGCCACCAAAGACACTCTGCAGTAAGTACTGCTTACTGTTCGCAATTTGCTTCACTTGTCGGGGCTCTTCTCGAGCACCTCGCGCCTCTGTCCGTGCCTCCTGGACCTCCGTCTTCACCTTTGCCAGCTCGGTGGCATGCTCCTTATTCTTCTGCTCAAGGTCCTCACCTTTAGTGATGGCATCCTTGAGTTCTTTTTGCACTTCGGCCACCCTGGCCTCATGCTTCTCACTGTCGGTTTTCACCAACGTAAGCACGGCAGGCGCTCGCTCGGCCACCGCCTTCTGTTTGGCCGCCTCGGTTCTGGCCTTCTGCAGCTCGGTCATGAGGCTCTCCACCACCACGGCAAAAGCTGCAATCATTTTCTTACTCAGGGATGATCCCGAATACTCTTCTTAACACGAAAACAAACAAAGGATTATGTTTCGAACGGACTAACCTTGTGCTTCGTCAAATCGCTTGTTGACGAGGTTAAGCTCTTCATCGGAACTTTTTATCTTCCGATTTATCTCAACAAGCTCCGTGGCATTGGCGGCAGCCGCCAACGCCGAAGCCTGCAATATAAAGCAAACATGACACTTAGGTTACTGTCCTCATGATTTTTGATCCTCTGCCAGGTTTTTCCAAAACCTGCCAGAGTCTCGGGGGCTGCTACATATAAGGACTGCTTAAATCTTGTCCACCCAATACATTTTTATGAAGAAAAAGCATTACTTCACTTACCTTAAAGCCTGTCAAGAGGCCACCAAAAGCTTCTTTCAGTCCGCTGTTGACGGACCGAACGCTTTGCAAAACCGCGCCCATCAGGGCACGATGTTCCGCGACTATGGAGGAGCTGTTCACGGCCTCCTCCATCTTGTCTGGCCACTCTACCACGGCCCGGTCCCTGGTGTTCGGCATCGGTGGCGGGGCCCCCACTCCCCCTTTAGTGGGGGGTGGCTGTGATGCTTCGGAAGGCCGTGAAGGCTCCGGAATTGTCTTATGAGAAGGCTCGGCTTGCCCGAGCCCCCTCTCTTGGTCTTTGGCGGCCGAAGCATTAGCTTCGTCCATGTCGATGTCGCCATCGCCCCCCGTGTTCGGCACGAGTGGGGTCCTTTGGGACAGCACCTCCCCGATCTCCCCGATAACCGGGGGAGGCGCAGAATGCGATGCGCCCCCACTCTCCGCCAGATCGGTTGGTGGAGAAGTGCCCTCTGAGATTTGATCGATGGGGAGGTCGCGAGGCGGGTTGCAACACGAGAAAGTATACACTTTTAGCAATAGGCTGGTTAGACCGACGCCCGAATAGTCTTTGGAATCTCACCTCTCAGTGCGGGGCTAGACCCTGGAAACCCTCTCCGGGATCTTCTCGGAGACTATGGACTCCTCGTCGGGGTCCGAACTGTCATCGAGCAGGACCAACTTGCCCCGGCTACTCTTCTTCGGAGCTGGAGAAGGATGATCTCCCTCGGCTTCGGCCGATGCTGCTCTTTTCCTGGGGTGGGAGGAATCGCCCTCCCCCTCCTCTTCTTCGCTGTCTTGCTCCCCCTTGTGCGTAGAGGGGGCGTGGGTATCTCCAGACTTGGTGTCGGAAGGGATTCATGAGCGGAGACCCCCCCCGCCACGGGTTTCCCTCGTGTGGTTTTTCTATTTCTTCTCTTTTTTCTCTGGCACCTTATAAGGTGCCACGGTCAGGATTTCCTCCAGCTAAGCCGACATGGGGTCTTCGGGCAGCGGAGCCGGGCTATTGATCATCTTGGCCTTCTCAAGCCAGCCCTGTGGAAATAAGAGAATGAGAGATAAATCTACCGGAATGCGAACATCCGAATTTAAAAGAGGATGAGAGCCTTGTTACCTTCTTAGGGGGGTGCTCAGCGTTAAGGCCGACATCCTCCTCGTCTTCGGCTGGCCAATCCTCTTCTTGGGGTTTGAATAGCGTCCTCCATAGCTTGTCGTAGGTAGTGCTGAGGAAATGGCGCACGGTGACAGGGTCTTCGGACATGTACGCCCACATTGGGGCGTCCAGTTGCTGGCAAGGGAGGAGGCGATGACAGAGCATCACCTAGATCACACTGGTCAGCTTGACGCCAGCCTCCTTCATGCCGATGAAGCGCTTCTGCAGCAGTTCCACCTCATCGGGTAGTCCCCAGTCGAGGCTCTTCTTGGTCCATGAGATCAGCCTCATGGGTGGTCCGGATCTAAACTCAGGGGCCGCCACCCAGGTTGCTTCGCGTGGTTCTGTGATATAAAACCACCATTTTTGCCAAACTTTGACGATGTCTATAAACGTGCCCACCGGCCACTCAACACGAGTAAGCTTGCTAACCATGCCCCCCCCCCCCCCCCCCGCAGTCCGCTTGTTGGCCGTCCACGTTTTTTGGCTTCCCATTGAAGACTTTCAGCCATAAGCTGAAGTGTGGCTGGATCCGAAGAAAGGCCTCACAAATAATGATGAAGGCCGAGATGTGGAGGATAGAATTTGGGGCCAAATCATGAAAGTCCAGCCTGTAAAAGAACATCAGCCCTCGGACGAAGGTGTGGAGCGGGAAGCCTAGTCCTCAGATGAATTGGGGGACGAACACCACCCTCTCGCTGGGTTGTGGTGTGGGAATGGCCTGGCCCACTTCTAGGGCCCGGTGAACGACGGCGGCCGGGAGATAGCCGGCGCGCTTCAGATCCTCGATATCTTTGTTGGTGACGGTGGAGGCCTCCCACTTGCCTCCCGCGCCAGATCCGGCCATCGCCGAGTACGGGGAAGGGAAGCCTTGGAGAAAGTTGGATCGGAGCGCTTGAGCTCTGTAGATTGGGAAGAAATGTGGCGAGAAGGCGTAAGGGGATAACTGCGTCTGGCTCCTTTTTATAAGCAGTCGCGATACCAAGAATCCTGTAAATGCGCCGCCAGCCTCGCCACTTCCCGATATACTCGTGGCGTTATGCGCGAGTGGGAAACTGTATATCATTGATCAAATCCCTTAAAAAGCGGGACACAATCTCCACCTCGATGGGACGTGCCATTGAAGGGGTTGCCTCGAGCCGCGCATCGAGTCTCCATGTTTATGACCGGACGCGACCCTTCGCCGAAAGTTGTTAGTCAAAAAATAATGTTCACACTTGAACGATTGGCCTTCGGGGCTAAGTAAAATAGATAGTTCGGAATCTGGATACGGCTCGATGTATGGCCGAATTAGATCAAGCACCGTTTGAAGGCTTAACTGGAGAAGGATTATTTCGAATACTTAGATGAAAGGGAACTCGCCTACAAGCCGAAGTCTGCAGTCATGGGAGTTACAGGAAGCCGGCGTTGAAGGCTAGTTCGGGGGCTACTGAGGGAGTCCTGTATTAGGGGGTCCTCGGGATGCCAGCCTATCTCATATGGGCCAGACTGGTGAGCCGCACTGTATCTGGACCGAAGACCTTTTGTACCTTGGTGTGTACCCCAAGTCAAGATGGAAGATCTGGCGTTTCCTTGATGTAACAGACTATCTGTAAACCCTAGTACCCCTGATTTCTATAAAAACCAAGGGGTTTAGTCCGTAGAGGCTAGAAGAACAATCACCACCCTACTAGTTAGGGTTTAGTTCGTCTGATGTCGTGGTAGATCTACTCTGTAATCCCCATATACACAAGCAATATAATCAAGCATGACATAGGGTTTTACCTCTTAGAGAGGGCCCAAACCTGGGTAAACATCGTGTCCCACGTCTACTTGTTCCCCATCGATCCATGGTCCATTGTTCGGGACCCCCTACCCGAGATCTGCCGGTTTTAACACCGACAGGCGCCCCACTGGGGCGCGCCTGGCAGGCTTGTCGCCGCCTAGTGGCTCTTTGGGTCTTCTCCCGAAGCTTCTAGGGTCCCCTTTGGTCCAGAAAAAATTAATCCAAAGTGTTTTCTTCATTTGGACTCTTTTTATATTGCTTTTCTGAAAAGCCAAAAACATGCAAAAAACAGCAACTGGCACTAGGCACTGAGTTAATAGGTTAGTCCCAAAAAATGATATATAATTGCATATAATTGCTTAATAAACATCCAAGATTGATACTTGCTACTTCTTGAGCTTGCGTTGGTTTTTTCCTTGAAGAGGAAAGGGTGATGCAGCAAAGTAGAGATAAGTATTTCCCTCAGTTAAGAACCAAGGTATCAATCCAGTAGGAGGAACACACAAGTCCCCAATAGTTGCACCTACACAAACAAACAAACACTTGTACCCAACGCGAAAAAGGGGTTGTCAATCCCGTCACGGCCACTTGCAAGGATGAGATCTAATAGAGATTGATATAAAAGATAAGTAAAAGTACAAAATAAAGTAAAGGTAAATAAATTGCAGCAAGGTATTTTTGTGTTTTTGGTTTTATAGATCTAAAAATAATATGATAAAAATAGACCCGGGGCCCATAGTTTTCACTAGAGGCTTCTCTCTTGAAAGAAAGCATACGGTGGGTAAACAAATTACTGTTGAGCAATTGATAGAAAAGCGCATAGTTATGACGATATCCAAGGCAATGATCATGAATATAGGCATCACGTCCATGACAAGTAGACCGACTCCTTCCTGCATCTACTACTATTACTCCACACATCGACCGCTATCTAGCATGCATCTAGTGTATTAAGTTAACAAGAATGAAGTAACGCAAGTAACGCCTTAAGCAAGATGACATGATGTAGAGGGATAGATCCAATCAATATGAAGAAACCCCACCTTTTTATCCTTAGTGGCAACAATACAAATATGTGCCTCGCTACCCTTTCTGTCACTGGGTGAGGACACCGCAAGATTGAACCCACTACAAAGCACCTCTCCCATTGCAAGAAAAATCAATCTAGTTGGCCAAACCAAATCAATGGATCGGAGAGAAATACAAAGCTATCTTAATCATGCATAAAAGAGTTCAGAAAAGACTCAAATAATATTCATAAATAATCTGATCATAAATCCACAATTCATCAGATCTCAACAAACGCACCGCAAAAGAAGATTACATCGAATAGATCTCCAACAACATCGAGGAGAACATTGTATTGAAGATCAAAGAGAGAGAAAAAGCCATCTAGCTACTAGCTATGGACCCGTAGGTCTATGGTAAACTACTCACACATCGTCGGAAGGGCAGCAAGGTTGATGTAAAAGCCCTCCGTGATCGAATCCCACTCCAGCGGAGTGCCGGAAAAGGCCCCAAGATGGGATCTCACGAGAACAGAAGCTTGTGGCCGCGGAAAAGTATTTTTGGTGTGCCATCTGGTATACGAGGAATATTTGGGTATTTATAGAGAAAAGATTAGGGTTGGAGGAGCATCAGGGGGGCCCACAAGCTTGGGGGGCGCCCCCCCTAGGGCGCGGCCTCTGAGCTTGTCCCCAACTGGTGGCCCCTCTGACCTCCTCCCGAAGGTTCTTGGGTGTCTTCTGGTCCGAGAAAAATCCTCAAAAAGTTTCATTCCGTTTGGACTCCGTTTGGTATTGATTTTCTATAAAAGATAAAAACAAGGAAAAAACAACAACTGGCACTAGGTTAATAATTTACTCCCCAAAAATAATATAAAACAACATAATAATGCATATAAAACATCCAAAATGGATAATATAATAGCATGGAACAATAAAATATTATAGATATGTTGGTGATGTATCAAGCATCCCCTAGCTTAAATTGCTGCTCGCCCTCGAGTAGGTAAATGATAAAAACAGAATTTTTGATGTGGAATGCTACCTAACATGTTTATCAAGTAATCTTTCTTTTATGTGGCATGAATATTCAGATCCATAAGATTCAAAACAAAAGTTTAATATTGACATAAAAGCAATAATACTTCAAGCATATGAAAAAGCAATAATGTCATTTCAAAATATCATGGCTAAAGAAAGTTATCCCTATAAAATCATATAGTCTTGTCATGCTCCATCTTCTTAACACAAAGTATTTATCATGCACAACCCTGATGACAAGCCAAGCAATTGGTTCATACTTTTTAACGCGCTTCAGCTATTTCAGCTCTCATGCAATACATGAGCGTGAGCCATGGATATAGCACTATGGGTGGAATAGAAGGTGGTAGTAGACAAAAAGGAGAAAGAATTCTCACACCAACTAGGCAAATTTATAGGCTATGGAGATGCCCATCAATTGATATCGATGTGAGTGAGTAGGGATTGCCATGCAACGGATGCACTAGAGCTATAAGTGTATGAAATCTCAAAGGAAAACTAAGTGGGTGTGCATCCAACTTGCTTGCTCACGAAGACCTCGGGCATTTGAGGAAGCCCATCATTGGAATATACAAGCCAAGTTCTATAATGGAAAATTCCCACTAGTAATATATGAAAGTGACAACATAGGAGACTCTCCATCATGAAAAACATGGTGCTACTTTGAAGCACAAGTGTGGAAAAAGGATAGTAACATTGTCCCTTCTCTCTTTTTCTCTTTTTCTCTCATTTTATTTTCTTTTTTTTGTTGGGCTCTTTGGCATCTTTTTTTATTTTCTTTTTTTTGTTCGGAGCCTCATCCCGACTTGTGGGGGAATCATAGTCTCCATCATCCTTTCCTCACATGGGACAATGCTCTAATAATGATGATCATCACACTTTTATTTACTTACAACTCAAGAATTACAACTCGATACTAGAACAAAGATATGACTCTATATGAATGCCTCATGCACTGATCTAGTGTGACATGTATAAAAAAATATGAATGGTGGCCAAGCCACAAATACTATGCCAACTATATGATCATGCAAAGCAATATGACAATGATGGTATGTGTCATAATAAAACGGAACAGTGGAAGTTGCATGGCAGTATATCTCGGAATGGCTATGAAAATGCCATAATAGGTAGGTATGGTGGCTGTTTTGAGGAAAGGTATAAGTGGGTTTAATGCACCGGCAAAAGTTGTGCGGTACTAGAGTGGCTAGCAAAGGTGGAAGGGTGAGAGTGCGTATAATCCATGGACTCAACATTAGTCATAAAGAACTCACATACTTATTGCAAAAGTTAATTAGCCCAAGAAGCAAAGTACTACTACGCATGCTCCTAGGGGGATAGATTGGTAGGAAAATACCATCGCTCGTCCCCGACCGCCACTCATAAGGAAGACAATCAATAATAAATCATGCTCCAATTTCATCGCATATCGAGAGACCATACGTGCATGCTTCGGGAATCACAAACCTTAACACAAGTATTCTTACTAAACCACAATTACAAACTAGCATGACTCTAATATCACCATCTTTATATCTCAAAACAAATGCAAGGAATCAAACTCCTCATATATTCAATGATCTTCATGAAAGTTTTTATTATATCCCTCTTGAATACCCATCATATTAGGACCAAATTCATAACCCAAGCAAATTGCCATACTATTTATAAGACTCTCAAAATAATATAAGTGAAGCATGATAGTTCATCAATTTCTTCAAAATAAAACCACCGATGTGCTCTAAAAAGATATAAGTGAAGCACTAGAGCAACTGCCTAGCTCAAAAGATATTAGTGAAACACATAGAGTATTCTAATAAATTCACGATTAATGTGTGTCCCTATCAAAAGGTGTGTACAGAAAGGATGATCATGGCAAACTAAAAGTCAAATAAAGCAAAGACTCATATAATACAAGACGCTCCAAGCAAAACACATATCATGTAGTGAATAAAAATATAGCCTCAAGTTATTTACCGATGGATTGTAGACAAAAGAGGGGATGCCATCCGGGGCATCCCCAAGCTTAGATGCTTGGTTGTCCTTGAATAGTACCTTGGGGTGCCTTGGGAATCCACAAGCTTAGGCTGTTGCCACTCCTTATTCCTTAGTCCATCGAAACATCACCCAAAACTTGAAAACTTCACAACACAAAACTCAACAGAAAACTCGTGAGCTCCATTAGTATAATAAAAGCAAAT
Source organism: Thinopyrum elongatum (assembly GCA_011799875.1). Classification (NCBI taxonomy): domain Eukaryota; kingdom Viridiplantae; phylum Streptophyta; class Magnoliopsida; order Poales; family Poaceae; genus Thinopyrum; species Thinopyrum elongatum. The sequence continues at coordinate 335,009,458 of CM022299.1, read as the reverse complement.
CACCACTTAGGTACTGTTGTGAACTCATTCCAATTTCATATTAGCATTATATCTACTATAGTCCAACTTCACCATGGTTCATACCCCCCGATACTACCCATAGATTCATCAAAATAAGAGAACAATGCATAGAAAACAGAATCTGTCAAAAACAGAACAGTCTATGAAGACCTGAATATTGCTCATACTTTTGTAACTCCAAAAATTCTGAAACATTAGGATAACGTAGGAAATTTTTATATCAATCTTGTGTAAAAAAATCAGATCAAAATCATGTTTCTGTGAATTTACAAAATTCAAGAACTGGGCGCAAAAGTTTCTGTTTTTCAGCAAAATCAAATCAACTATCACCATAGATCATCCCAAAGGCTCTACTTGGCACAAACACTAATTAAAACTCTTAAACACAATCATAACAGAAGTATAATTGCATATTTATTGAAAAACAGAAGAAAATCAAGAAAAATAAAAATAACATTGGGTTGGCTCCCAACAAGCGCTATTGTTTTATGCCCCTAGCTAGGCATAATGCATAGATCTAGGTATTGTCATCTTTGATATTCAATTCTTTTCTAATCAAATCCTCCAAAACTTTTCTTATCAAATTTCTTTTATCATGCTCTTCCCTTCTAACGGGATAACTTAAAGCATGGAAAGGACTTCGATTAGTAATCCTTACATTCATAATTTCATACTCAGGATCATCTCCATAAACATCTTCATATGAGACATGTATCTCACTTTTACTAGGTTCTCTAGACATCTCTTCAATCCATTCTTTATTAAACCCTTAATTAATTCCCTTAGTGACCCAATCAAATCTATCATAAGCATCAATATATAAAGCTTGGATAACTTCCGCATAAGGGACCCTTTTTCTTAGATTGTTACTAAAAGCAACATGATCCTTAGATTCCAAACCACGTAAGGCTTCTTTATCATAAAGAATTTCTTCTATTGTGGGATGATCAAAATTTATATTATAGTAAGCAAAGATTTCCCTAGCCTCTCGGACTATGTAATCAAATTCGCGCATAAGGATAATGGTAGCAATTTTCTTAGCCTTAGGATCAAGTATATTGGGGAGTTCGTAAAACATCTTTTGTAAAGCCGGATGGATGTGTAAAAATTATCTCTCTAGTTTAATCACAAGCATGGAAATAGCATCCGCATAGAAATTTGTATTATGAAGAATATATCCCCTATCTATAGGTATAACTCCCGTGCAATCAAAGAATTCCTGAATAATATTCTTTCCAATAATGTTCCCATCACCCACATGATAGATCTTGGTTTTAAGATGAGTGGGGGTTTCAATTTCAAGAGATTCATGATTAAGAGTACATGATTCAAATTTTCCCTCAAGATTATTACTAGTTTTTTCAATGATAACCTCTCCAGATTCAAACATGATGGCAAAGCAAGCAAAGAGGCAAACGAAAGGAAGGCAAATATTTTTGAGTTTTTTCTAAAAACATTTAAGAAGTGGGGGAGATGAAAACAAGAGGCAAATGGCGAATAATGTAAGTGCAAGAGATGAGAGTTTATGATGGGTACTTGGTAGGCTTGATGTAGATCCTCCCCGGCAACTGTGCCAGAAATTCTTCCTGCTACTTCTAGCGCTTGCGTTGGTTTTTCCCTTGAAGAGGAAAGGGTGATGCAGCAAAGTAGAGATAAGTATTTCCCTCAGTTAAGAACCAAGGTATCAATCCAGTAGGAGGAACACACAAGTCCCCAATAGTTTCACCTACACAAAGAAACAAATACTTGCACCCAACGCGAAAAAGGGGTTGTTAATCCCTTCACGGTCACTTGCAAGGATGAGATCTAATAGAGATTGATATAAAAGATAAGTAAAAGTGGAAAATAAAGTAAAGGTAAATAACTTGAAGCAAGGTATTTTTATGTTTTTGGTTTATAGATCTGAAAATAATATGATAAAAATAGACCCGGGGCCATAGTTTTCACTAGAGGCTTCTCTCTTGAAAGAAAGCATACGGTGGGTAAACAAATTACTGTTGAGCAATTGATAGAAAAGTGCATAGTTATGACAATATCCAAGGCAATGATCATGAATGTAGGCATCATGTCCGTGACAAGTAGATCGACTCCTGCCTGCATCTACTACTATTACTCCACACATCGACCGCTATCCAGCATGCATCTAGTGTATTAAGTTAACAAGAACGAAGTAACGCCTTAAGCAAGATGACATGATGTAGAGGGATAGATCCAATCAATATGAAGAAACCCCACCTTTTTATCCTTAGTGGCAACAATACAAATACGTGCCTCGCTACCCTTTCTGTCACTGGGTGAGGATAACGCAAGATTGAACCCACTACAAAGCACCTCTCCCATTGCAAGAAAAATCAATCTAGTTGGCCAAACCAAATCAATAGATCGGAGAGAAATACAAAGCTATCATAATCATGCATAAAAGAGTTCAGAAAAGACTCAAATAATATTCATAGATAATCTGATCATAAATCCACAATTCATTGGATCTCAATAAACGCACCGCAAAAGAAGATATTACATGGAATAGATCTCCAAGAACATCGAAGAGAACATTGTATTGAAGATCAAAGAGAGAGAAGAAGCCATCTAGCTACTAGCTATGGACCCGTAGGTCTGTGGTAAACTACTCACACATCATCGGAAGGGCAGCAAGGTTGATGTAGAAGCCCTCCGTGATCGAATCTCCCTCCGGTGGAGTGTCGGAAAAGGCCCCAAGATGGGATCTCACGAGAACAGAAGCTTGCGGCGGCGGAAAAGTATTTTTGGTGTGCCCTCTGGTATACGGGGAATATTTGGGTATTTATAGAGCAAAGATTAGGGTTGGACGAGCATCAGGGGGCCCACAAGCTTGGGGGGCGCGCCCCCCCTAGGGCAGGCCCTCCAAGCTTGTCTCCAACTGGTGGCCCCTCTGACCCCCTGCCGAAGGTTCCTGGGTGTCTTCTGGTCCAAGAAAAATCCTCGAAAAGTTTCGTTCCATTTGGTATTGATTTTCTGTAAAAGACAAAACAAGGAAAAAAATAGCAACTGACACTTGGCACTAGGTTAACAAGTTAGTCCCCAAAAATGATATAAAATAGCATAATAATGCATATAAAACATCCAAAATGGATAATATAATTGCATGGAACAATAAAAAAATTATAGATAAGTTGGAGACGTATCAATACTATAATAGCATTGAACAATCAAATATTATAGATGCGTTGGAGACATATCAGAGACCATCAAGGGTAGTCCCGGCGTGGCCAGAGGTTTTCTTTTTCTTCTGAGGTCACTCGACCGGTACAGCCCTCGTGCGGGACTCGCGTCGAGGTGCAGGTCTGTCTCGTTTGTGTTGGGGAACGTTGCATGGGAAACAAAAAATTTCCTATGCTCATCAAGATCAATCTAGGAGATGAACATCTACGAGAGGAGAGATTGGATCTACATACCCTTGTAGATCGCTAAGCGGAAGAATTAAGAAATGCGGTTGATGTAGTCGAACGTCTTCGTGATCCAATCCGATCTAGCGCCGAACGGACGGCACCCCCGCGTTCAGCACACGTGCGGCTCGATGACGTCTCCTCCTTCTTGATCCAGCAAGCAAGAGAGGATAAGTAGATGGGATCTCAACCAGCACGATGGCGTGGTGGAGATGGTAGTGGTGCAATCCCGGCAGGGCTTCGCCAAATGCTGTCGGAACCAATTCGAGGAGAAAACGGGGTTTTGGGAGAGGTAGGGCTACCGTCGGGTCGTGGGATTTGGTGTGTCCAACCCCTACCTCCCCCCCACTATTTATAGGAGGCAAAGAGGAGGGTTGGGGCGCAGCCTTGGTCCCTCCTCCAAGGGAGGTGGTGCGGCTAGGCCTAGGGAGGAATCCTCCCTTCCCAAGGCACCTCGGGGGGTGCCTTCCACCCTTAGGACTCTTCCTTTATCCTCTCTCTTGGCGCATGGGCCCCTTAGGGCTGGTGCCCTTGGCCCATATAGGCCAAGGCGCACCCCCTACAGCCCATGTGGCCCCCCGGGGCAGGTGGACCCCCGGACCCCTTTCGGCACTCCCGGTACAATACCGATAATGCCCGAAACTTTTCCGGCAGCCAAAATATGACTTCCCATATATAAATCTTTACCTCCGGACCATTCTGGAGCTCCTCTTGACGTTTTGGGGTCTCATCCAGGACTCCGAACAATATTCGGTCACCAACATGAATATCCCAATACTACTCTAGCGTCACCGAACGTTAAGCGTGCGGACCCTACGGGTTTGAGAATAATGTAGACATGATCGAGACACCTCTCCGGTCAATAACAAATAGTGGAACCTGGATGCCCATATTGATTTCTACATTTTCCACAAAGATCTTTCATCGGTTGAACCACGATGCCAAGGATTCAGCTAATCCCATATGCAGTTCCCTTTGTCCATCAGTATGTTACATGCCCGAGATTCGATCGTCGGTATCTCCATACCTAGTTCAATCTTGTTACCGGCAAGTCTCTTTACTCATTCCGTAATACAACATCCCATGACTAACTCCTTAGTCACATTGCTTGCAAGCTCATTGTGATGCTGTATTACCGAGTGAGCCCCGAGATACCTCTCCGTCATACGGAGTGACAAATCCCAGTCTTGATCCATGACAACTCAACAGACACCCTCGGAGATACCTGTAGAGCATCTTTATAGTCACCCAGTTACGTTGCGACATTTGATACACACAAGGTACTCCTCGGGTGTCAGTGAGTTGCATGATCTCATGGTCATAGAAATAGATACTTGACATGCAGAAAACGATAGCAATAAACTTGATACGATCATATGCTATGCTTATAGTTTGGGTCTTGTCCATCACATCATTCTCCTAATGATGTGATCCCGTTATCAAATGACAACTCATGTTTATGACTAGGAAACCATTGCCATCTTTGATCAACGAGCTAGTCCGGTAGAGGCTCACTAGGGACATGTTGTTGTCTATGTATCCACACATGTATTTGAGTTTCCAATCAATACAATTATAGCATGGATAATAAACGATTATCATGAACAAGGAAATATAATAATAACCACTTTATTATTGCGTCTAGGGCATATTTCCAATAGTCTCCCACTTGCACTAGAGTCAATAATCTAGTATTACATGGTAATTAATCTAACACCCATAGAGTTCTGGTGTTGATCATGTTTTGCCCGTGGAAGAGGTTTAGTCAATGGATCTACAACATTCAGATCCGTATGTACTTTGCAAATGTTTATGTCCTCCTCCTTGACTGCATCACGGGTGGAGTTGAAGCATCACTTTATGTGTCTGGTCCTCTTGTGAAACCTTGGTTCCTTGGCTAGAGCAATGGCACCAGTGTTGTCACAGAACAGAGTCATTGGGTTCAGCACACTGGGCACAACTCCAAGATCTGTCATGAACTGCTTCATCCAGACACCTTCCTTCGCTACCTCCGAGGTAGCTATGTACTCCGCTTCGCATGTAGAATCAGCTACCACGCTTTGCTTGGAACTGCACCAGCTTACCGCTCCCCCATTCAGAACATATACATATCCGGTTTGAGACTTAGAGTCATCCAGATCAGTGTCAAAGCTTGCATCGGCGTAACCCTTTACGATGAGCTCTTGATCACCTCCATAAAGGAGAAACATTTCCTTAGTCCTTTTCAGGTACTTAAGGATATTCTTGACCACTGTCCAGTGCTCCATTCATGGATTACTTTGAAACCTTCCGGCCATACTTATGGCAAGGCTGTCATCTGGTCTTGTGCACAGCATCACATACATAATAGAGCCTATGGCAGAAGCATAGGGGATGACACTCATCTTTTCTCTATCCTCTGTAGTCGCTAGGCATTGAGTCTTACTCAACTTCACAACTTGCAAAACAGGCAAGAACCCCTTCTTGGACTGATCCATTTTGAACTTGTTCAAAATCTTATCAAGGTATGTGCTTTGTGAAAGTCCTATTAAGTGTCTCGATCTATCTCTATAGATCTTGATGCCTAATATGAAAGCAGCTTCTCCTAAGTTCTATATTGTTTCCAATCAGCAATATGTCATCCACATATAATATTAGAAACGCTATAGAGCTCCCACTCACTTTCTTGTAAATACAAGATTCTCCAAAAACTTGTATAAACCCAAACGCTTTGATCACCTCATCAAAGCGAAGATTCCAACTCCGAGATGCTTGCACCAGTCCATAAATGGATCGCTAGAGTTTGCACACTTTGTCAGCATTCTCTGGATCGACAAAACCTTCTGGTTGCATCATATACAACTCTTCCTTAAGGAAACCGTTAAGGAATGTTGTTTTGACATCCATCTACCATATTTCATAATCGAAAAATGCATCTATTGCCAACGTGATTCTTACGGACTTAAGCATCGCTACGGGTGAGAAAGTCTCATTGTAGTCAACTCCTTGAACTTGTGAAAACCCCTTTGCCACAAGTCGAGCTTTATAGATGGTGACATTACCGTCCGCGTCTGTCTTCTTCTTGAAGATCCATTTATTCTGAATGGCATTTCACCCTTCGGGTAATACTTCCAAAGTCCATACTTTGTTTTCATACATGGATCCCATCTCGGATTTCATGGCCTCTGGCCATTTGTCAGAATCCGGGCCCACCATCGCTTCTCTATAGCTCGTAGGTTCGCCATTGTCCAACAACATGACCTCTAAGACACGGCTACTGTACCACTCAGGAGCTATACGTACCCTTGTCGACCTACGAGGTTTGACAGTAACTTGATCCGAAGCTTCATGATCATCATCATTAGCTTCCTCTTCAGCTGACGTAGGTGCCACAGAAACATCTTTCTGTGTTGCGCCACTCTCTGGTTGAAGTAAAGGTTCAACAACCTCACCAAGTTCTATCTTGCTCCCACTCAATTCTTCCGAGAGAAACTCTTTCTCGAGAAAGGACCCGTTCTTAGTGACAAACACTTTGCCTTTGGATCTGAGATAGAAGGTATACCCAACCGTCTCTTTTGGGTATCCTATGAAGACGCATTTGTCAGCTTTGGGTTCGAGCTTTTCCGGCTGAAGCCTTTTGACATAAGCATCGCAGCCCCAAACCTTAAGAAATGACAACTTAGGTTTCTTGCCAAACCATAGTTCATACGGTGTCATCTCCACGGACTTAGATGGTGCCCTATTTAAAGTGAATGCAGTTGTCTCTAATGCATAACCCCAAAACGATAGTGGCAGATCGGCAAGAGACATCATAGAATGCACCATATCCAATAAGGTACGATTACGATGTTCAGACACACCATTACGCTATGGTGTTCCAGGTGGAGTTAACTGTGAAACAATTCCACATTGTCTTAAGTGATTGCCAAACTCATAACTCAGATATTCTCCCCCTCGATCGGATCATAGGAATTTAATCTTCTTGTTACGATGATTCTCAACTTCACTCTGAAATTGCTTGAACTTTTCAAACATTTCATAATTATGCTTCATTAAGTAAACATACCCATATCTACTCAAGTCATCGGTGAAGGTGAGAAAGTAACGATATCCACCGCGTGCGTCAACACTCATCGGACCGCACACATCAGTATGTATGATTTCCAACAAGTCACTTCCCGTTCCATTGTTCCGAAAAACGGGGTTTTGGTCATCTTGCCCATGAGGCATGGTTCGCATGTGTCAAGTGATTCAAAATCAAGTGACTCCAAAAGCCCATCAGCATGGAGTTTCTTCATGCGCTTAACACCAATATGACCTAAGCGGCAGTGCCACAAGAAAGTGGTACTATCATTATCAACTCTACATCTTTTGGCATCAATGTTATGAACATGTGTATCATCACTATCGAGATTCAATAAGAATAAACCCCTCACAATGGGTGCATGACCATAAAAGATATTACCCATATAAATGGAACAACCATTATTCTCTGATTTAAATGAGTAACCGTCTCGCATTAAACAAGATCCAGATATAATGTTCATGCTCAACGCAGACATTAAATAACAATTATTCAGGTTCATCACTAATCCCGATGGTAATCGAAGAGCGAGCGTGCCGACGACGATCACATCAACCTTGGAACCATTTCCCACGCGCATCATCACTTCGTCCTTCACCAGCCTCCGTCTATTCCGTAGTTCCTGCTTTGAGTTGCAAATGTGAGCAACCGAACCGGTATCAAATACCTAGGCACTACAACGAGAGTTGGTAAGGTACACATCAATAACATGTATATCATATATATACCTTTGTTGACGTTGGCCCCCTTCTTGTCGGCCAGATACTTGGGGCAGTTCCGCTTCCAGTGGCCAGTTCCCTTCCAATAGAAGCACGTGGTCTCTAGCTCAGGTCCAGCCTTGGGTTTCTTCACGGTAGGAGCAACTGCTTTGCCACCTTTCTTGAAGTTTCCCTTCTTTCCCTTACCTTTCTCGAAACTAGTGGTTTTATTCACCATCAACACTTGATGCTCCTTCTGGATGTCTGACTCAGCAACTTTCAGCATCGCGAATAGCTCGGAGACTGACTTGTTCATCCCTTGCATGTTATAGTTCAACACAAAGCTCTTGTATCTAGGTGGTAGCGATTGAAGAACTCTGTCAGTGACAGCCTCTGGCGGGAGCTCAACTCCCAATTCAGCCAGACGGTTGTAGTACCCAGACATTCTGAGTATGTGCTCACTGACAGACCCGTTCTCCTCCATCTTGCAGGTATAGAACTTATTGGAGGTCTCATACCTCTCGATCCTGGCATTCTTCTCAAAGATAAACTTCAACTCCTGGAACATCTCATATGCTCCATGACGTTCAAAATGCCTTTGAAGTCCCGGCTCTAAGCTATATAGCATGGCGCACTAAACTATTGAGTAGTCATCAACACGCGACTGCCAGGCATTCACAACATCCACAATCGCTGGAGGGGGTGGCGCACCAAGCGGTGCATCAAGGACATAAGCCTTTTGGGCAGCCGTGAGGATAATCCTCAGATTACGGGCCCAGTCTACAAAGTTACTTCCATCATCTTTCAGCTTAACTTTCTCTAGGAACGCATTGAAATTCAGGGGAGCTACTGTGCGAGCCATTGATCTACAACATAAATTTGCAAAGATAACTTAGACTAGTGTTCATGATAAGTGAGTTCAATTAATCATATTAACTAAGAACTCCCACTCAAATCAACATCCCTCCTGTTGTCCGAGTGTACCACAATTATACCTGGCCAAACCTTGGGCCGGGCCGGGCTTCGGGCCAGGCCTAGCCAAGCCCGAGGCAAAAAACCTAGGCCCGGGCCCGGCCCTGCCCGGCCCGACCATCGGGCCTGTTTTTTGGGCCCAAGCCCGGCCCGAACACGTAAAAGCCCACCGGCCCTCGGGCCTCGGGCCGGGCCCCTTCAGAAAAGCGCAAAAATGATGGGCTCGGGCCTGGCCCGGCCCGGCCATCAGGCTCAAAATCTAGGCCCGAGCCCGGCCCGGGAGTAGCGTCGGGCCGGGCCGGTTCGGGCTTTTTCGGGCCGGGCCGGCCGGGCCGGGCTGCCCATGGCCAGGACTAAACACAATCCAAATTTACCAACCCAAGTCCGATCATCACGTGAGATGAGGTGGTTTCAATGGTGAACATCTCCATGTTGATCATATCTACTATATGACTCATGTTCGACCTTTCGGTCTCTTGTGTTCCGAAGCCATTTCTGTACATGCTAGGCTCGTCAAGTTTAACCCAAGTGTTTCGCATGTGCAACACTGGCTTGCACCCGTTGTATGTGAACGTAGAGTATATCACACCCGATCATCATGTGGTGCTTCGAAACGATGAACTTTCGCAACGATGCACACTTGGGAAGAACACAATTTTATCTTGAAATTTTAGTGAGGGATCACCTTATAATGCTACCGTCGTCCTACGCAAAATAAGATGCATAAAAGGATTAACATCACATGCAAATCATAAGTGACATGATATGGCCATCAACTTGTGCTTTTGATCTCCATCTCCAAAGCACCGGCATGATCTCCATTGTCACCGGCATGACACCATGATCTCCATCATCGTGTCGCCATCGGGGTTGTCACGCCAACCATGCTTCTACTACTATTGCTACCGCTTAGTGATAAAGTAAAGCATTACATAGCGCTTAATGATTGACACGCAGGTCATACAATAATTAAAGACAACCCGATGGCTCCTGCCGGTTGCCGTATGCATCGACATGCAAGTCGATATAAACTATTACAAACATGATCATCTCATACATCAAATATATCTCATCATGTGCTTGGCCTTATCATATCACAACATACCATGCAAAAAACAAGTTAGACGTCCTCTAATTGTTGTTGCATGTTTTACATGGCTGCTATGGGTATCTAGCAAGAATGATTCTTACCTACGCAAAGCCACAACGGTGATATGCAAGTTGCTATTTAACCTTCTACAAGGACTGCCTTTGTCGAATCCGATTCAACTAAGGTGAGAGAGACAGACACCCGCCAGCCATCTTTATGCAACAAAGTCACATGTCAGTCGATGGAACCGGTCTCATGTACGTGGACATGTAAAGTTGGTCCGAGCCGCTTCATCCCACAACACCGCTGAATCAAGAAAAGACCAAGGAAGGAAGCAATCTGAATATCAATGCCCACAAACTCCTTTGTGTTCTACTCATGATGTCATCTACGCATAGACCTAGCTCATGATGCCACTGTTGGGGAATGTTGCATGGGAATCAAAAAAAATCCTATGCTCACCAAGATCAAACTAGGAGATGAACATCTACGAAAGGAGAGATTGGATCTACATACCCTTGTAGATCACCAAGCGGAAGTGTTAAGAAACGCGGTTGATGTAGTCGAACGTCTTCGCGATCCAATCTGATCTAGCGCCGAATGGACGGCACCACCGTGTTCAGCACACGTGCAGCTCGATGACGTCTCCTCCTTCTTGATCCAGCAAGCAAGAGAGGAGAAGTAGATGGGATCTCAACCAGCATGACAGCATGGTGGAGATGGTAGTAGTGCAATCCCGGCAGGGCTTCGCCAAACGCTGCCGGAACCAATCTGAGGAGAAAAGGGGTTTTGGGAGAGGTAGGGCTGCCGCCGGGGCATGGGATTTGGTGTGTCCAGCCCATACCTCTCCCCCACTATTTATAGGAGGAAAGGAGGAGGGTTGGGGTGCAGCCTTGGCCCCTCCTCCAAGGGAGTGGTGCGGCTAGGCCTAGGGAGGAATCCTCCCTTTCCAAGCCACCTCGGGGGGTGCCTTCCACCCTTAGGACTCTTCCTTTATCCTCTCTCTTGGCGCATGGGACCCTTAGGGCTGGTACCCTTGGCCCATATAGGCCAAGGCACACCCCCTATAGCCCATGTGGCCCCCCGGGGCCAGTAGACCCCCGGACCCCTTTCGGCACTCCCGGTACAATAACGATAATGCCCGAAACTTTTCCGGCTGCCAAAATATGACTTCCCATATATAAATCTTTACCTCCGGACCATTCTGGAGCTCCTCGTGATGTCCAGGATCTCATCCGAGACTCCGAACAACATTCGGTCACTAACATGAATATCCGAATACTACTCTAGCGTCACCGAACGTTAAGCGTGCGGACCCTACGGGTTCGAGAATAATGTAGACATGACCGAGACACCTCTCCGGTCAATAACCAATAGTAGAACCTGGATGCCCATATTGATTCCTACATATTCCATGAAGATCTTTCATCGGTTGAACCACGATGCCAAGGATTCAACTAATCTCGTATGCAGTTCCCTTTGTCCATCAGTATGTTACTTGCCCGAGATTCGATCGTCGGTATCTCCATACCTAGTTCAATCTCATTACCGGCAAGTCTCTTTACTCGTTCCATAATACAACATCCCATTACTAACTCCTTAGTCACATTGCTTGCAAGCTTATTGTGATGTTCTATTACCGAGTGGGCCCCGAGATACCTCCCCGTCATATGGAGTGACAAATCCCTGTCTTGATCCATGCCAACTCAACAGACACCCTTGGAGATACCTGTAGAGCATCTTTATAGTCACCCAGTTACATTGCGACATTTGATACACACAAGGTACTCCTGCGGTGTCAGTGAGTTGCATGATCTCATGGTCATAGAAACAGATACTTGACATGCAAAAAATGATAGCAATAAACTTGATACGATCATATGCTACGCTTATAGTTTGGGTCTTGTCCATCACATCATTCTCCTAATGATGTGATCCCATTATCAAATGACAACTCATGTCTATGACTAGGAAACCATAGCCATCTTTGATCAACGAGCTAGTCCGGTAGAGGATTGATGTCTACTATGCAATTTTATTCTTGTAGACTCGTGTTGGGCCTCCAAGCGCAGACTTTTGTAGGATAGTAGCAATTTTCCCTCAAGTGGATGACCTAAGGTTTATCAATCCGTGGGAGGCATATGATGAAGATGGTCTCTCTCAAACAACCCTGAAACCAAATAACAAAGAGTCTCTTGTGTCCCCAACACAACAAATACAATGGTAATTTGTATAGGTGCACTAGTTCGGTGAAGAGATGGTAATAAAAGCATAGTAATGATAGTAGATATTGATTTTTGTAATAGGAAAAATAAAAAACAGCAAGGTAGCAATTGATAAAACGGAGCACAAACGGTATTGCAATGCTTGAAAATGAGGCCTAGGGTCCGTACTTTCGCTAGTGCAATCCCTCAACAATGCTAATCTAATTGGATCATATAACCATCCCTCAACGTGCGATGAAGAATCACTCCAAAGTTCCTATCTAGCGGAGAACATAAGAAGAAATTGTTTGTAGGGTACAAAACCACCTCAAAGCTATTCTTTCCGATCAATCTATCCTAGAGTTCGTACTAAAATAACACCAAGCTATTCTTTCCGATCGATCTAACCAAGAGTTCGTACTAAAATAACACCATATGATACACATCAACCAACTCTAATGTCACCTAGATACTCCAATGTCACCAAGAGTATCCGTGAGTTGATTATACGATATGCATCAAACAATTTCAGATTCATAATACTCAATCCAACACAAAGAACCTCAAAGAGTGCTCCAAGATTTCTACCGGAGAAACATAGACAAGAACATGCATCAACCCCTATGCATAGATTACCCCAATGTCACCTCGGGACTTCGCGAGTTGAGTGCCAAAACACATATCAAGTGAATCAATATGATACGCCACTGTCACCACGGGTATTCATAGCAAGACATACATCAAGTGTTCTCAAATCCATAAAAGTATTCAATCCGATAAACCGAAATCTCAAAGGGAAAACTCAATTCATCACAAGATAGAGAGGGGAAAACACCAAATGATCCGACTATATTAACAAAGCCCGCGATACATCAAGATCGTGACATCTCAAGAACACGAGAGAGAGAGATTAAACACATAGCTACTGGTACAAACCCTCAGCCCCGAGGGTGGACTACTCCCTCCTCATCATGGTGGCCGTCGGGATGATGAAGATGGCCACCGGTCATGATATTCCCCTCCGGTAGGGTGCCGGAACGGGGTCTAGATTGGTTTTTCGTGGCTACAGAGGCTTGCGGCGGCGGAACTTCTGGTCTGGGGTTATTTCTGATGGTTTCTCTATTTATAGGATTTTTTGGCGTTGGTTTCACGCTAAGATGGGCCTCGAGGTGAGCACAACCCACCGGGGCAAGCCAGGCCCCTCTAGCGCGCCGTGGTGGGTTGTGCCCTCCTCGTGGCTCTTCTGGCCCTCCCACGAAGCTTCGGGGGTCTCTTTTGTTCCAAAAAAATCATCAAAAAGGTTCAGCTCATTTGGAGAACTTTCATTTCTGCACAAAAAACAACACCTCGGTGGTTCTGCTGAAAACAGCGTCAGTCCGGGTTAGTTCCATGCAAATCATACCAAAACTATATAAAATTATTGTAAACATGGCATGAATACTTCATAAATTATAGATACATTGGAGATGTATCAGCATCCCCAAGCTTAAGTCCTACTCGTCCTCGAGTAGGTAAATGATAAAAGAAATAATTTATGAAGTGTGAATGCTAGCAAAGTGCACAAGTTTGATCAATGATAATTTCAATCACTTTTCCTAGCATCATAACAGCAATTCTTTGTCATAAAACTTATCATGTTAAAGTAGCAACCAATTCACATGTTAAGGTTCAAACAATGAATTCTCTTGAAACTCAACAGCCTATATTCTTAGTCACCAAACAATTGCAATTCAACTTATTCAACAGAGTCTAAGTAAGAGCTCCACATACTCAATCATCATATAGTCTTCTATGATTGCTAGTACTCAAAGCATATGTTTAGAACAAATGGCATCCATCGAACACAGAGAAAGATAGGGGCTTAATGTTTCGCCTCCCAACTCATTTATCATAGAGATAATTGTCAACAATATTAAATCATGATAAAATATATTTGACTGGCCATATGTGCCTAGATCTTTTTCCACCACATAATGCTTTCCAACTAGAGAATAGTTGAGGTTGAAATGCGAATTCATACTATTGACTCTTTGCATAAAAGTAAATACTGAAAAGTAAAAGATAGGCCTTCACAGAGGGAAGCAGAGGTTGTCATGCGCTTTTTATTTTTGGATGCCCAAACTCTTAATGCAAAGGAATGTCATGTTATATTGCCCCTTATGATAGCAACCTTTATTATGTAGTCCGTCGCTTTTATTACTTTGCCATCTCAAATTCGTACAACACTCAATTTTCCCTTACAATAAAAGATCAAACATATTTAGGAGCAATTTTTATTGCATTATGCACCGATGACAACTTACTTGAAGGATCTTATTCAATCCATAGGTAGGTATGGTGGACACTCATGGCAAGAAACTGGGTTTAAGGGTTTTTGGATGCACAAGTAGTATCTCTACTTAGTACGAATTTTTGGCTAGCAAAAGATCCTAAGCAAACACCACATGTTGGAGGATCCATAACAATATAACTTCTATGCAAATATACACAACCATAATTCATTACGTTGTCTTCCTTGTCCAACTTCAACTAATTTGCTCAAGTTTGAAAATAATTAATGGGTATTCACAATCATAGAAGATTACCAAGATAATATATTTGTATGTGAAAGTTCTCTTCCTTATACTAATCATTCATGAATTGCTTGTATGACCAATATTGTGATTGTCAAGCTTCAAAAGATTTCACTCTCTAAACCCAATATGAAGATACTACTAGGCATGATATGAACATATAATTTCAACTTCATGATATTCAATTCATTCAACAATTTACTCATAGGATATAAGTGAAGCACAAGAGTAAATGACAAACTACTCCAAAAAGATATAAGTGAAGATCAAGAGAGTAGTTATGTAAATGGGTGGCTATTTGAGGACTCTCTATTTAAAAACTTTCAGATCTAAGTGTCTTATTAAAACAGCAAGCAAAAAAATGACATTCCAAGAATAGCACACATCATGTGAGGAACTAAAAAAACTTAGGCTCAACCGAGGCTAACTGATAATTGTTGAGGAAGAAAGGTGGGATGCCTACCGGGGCATCCCCAAGCTTAGATGCTTGAGGCTTCTTGGAATATTATCTTGGGATGCCTTGGGCATCCCCAAGGTTGAGCTTTTGTGTCTCCTTAGATCCTTTTATATTACAGTTCCCCTAAATCTTAAAAACTTCATCCACACAAAACTCAACAAGAACTCGTGAGATAAGTTAGTATAAATCAATGCAAAAACCTTATCATTCTCTACTGTAGTGAATCACTAAAATTATGATTTATCATTGTATACTAAATAACTCTGCATATTTAGTAGTCCTATCCTCAAATAGAATCATTAAACAAGCAAACATATGCAAACATAACAGCAATCTGTCTAAACAGTATAGTCAGTAAAGAGCGCAATTTTACTCACACTTACCTAACTCCAAAAATTCTGAAAATTTACCACACTGTATATAATTTATCATATCTTATTGTGAAAAAAAATTCAACATTTTATCACATTCTTACTTTTCTCAAGAATTCACGCACTAGCACGCAACTTTCTGTTTTCAAACAGCAACACATAAACTTGCAAAATAAGCATGGCAAAGGCTATACTTGACATTTTTATTGAAGTAAAAGATATAAAACATTACTCTAAAAAACAGCAAGCAAATCCTAATAAAATAAAATTATGCTCCAAGCAAAACACATATCATGTGACGAATAAAAATGTAGCTCCAAGTGAGGTTACCGATAATGTTGAAGACGAAAGAGGGGATGCCTTCCGGGGCATCCCCAAGCTTAGTTGCTTGGATCTTACTTTAATATTACCTTGGGGTGCCTTGGGCATCCCCAACCTTAGGGTCTTGTCACTCATTATTCTCCTCATATTGATATCTCACCGAAAACTTGAAAACTTCAATCACACAAAACTTAACGGAACTTCGTGAGATGGGTTAGTATGATAAAGACAAATCGTTCACTTTGGTACTGTCAAGATAAGATTCATAATTGTTCTAACACAATACCTACTGTACCCTACAATTTCTACAATTTATATTAAGCAATATAAGCCATAGAAACTATAAAACAAGCAAACTATGCATTGAAAACAGAATCTGTCAAAAACAGAACAGTACATCAAGATCTGAATTTTACTCATACTTCTGCAACTCCAAAAATTCTGTAAAACGTAATAAATTTGTAGATAAATCATATGTAAAAAATTCAGAGTTTTTGTACAGTCCAGTGAATTTAAACAATTCTGTTACTGGAAGAAAAAGTTCCTGTTTTTGCACAGAATCAAGTCAACTATCATCCATACTATCCCAAAGGCTTTACTTGGCACTTTATTGAAAAAAAGCTATAAAACATGATTAATACAGTAGGTTAATCATGTGAACACACAAAAACAGTAGGGGTAAATGTTGGGTTGTCTCCCAACAAGCGCTTTTCTTTAATGCCTTTTTAGCTAGGCATGATGATTTCAATGATGCTCACATAAAAGATAAGAATTGAAACATAACGGGAGCATCATGAAGAATATGACTAGCACATTTAAGTCTAACCCACTTCCTATTCATAGGGTTTTTGTGAGCAAACAAATTATGGGAACAATAATCAACTAGCATAGGAAGGCAAAACAAGTATAACTTCAAAACTTTCAACATAAAGAGAGGAAACTTGATATTATTGCAATATGTAGAATCATAAGTTCCTCCCACATAGTAATTTTCAGTAGCATCATGAATGAATTCAAAAATATAGCTATCACATAAAGCATTCTTTTCATGATCCACATGCATAAAAAAATTATTACTCTCCACATAAGCAAAAAAATTCTCATTCATAGTAGTGGGAGCAAACTCAACAAAATAACTATCATGAGATACTTGATTGGCATAATCATATTGAGCATTATAATCATGATGACAAGTTTCATGGATATCATTACTCTTTATAGCATACATGTCATCACCATAATCATCATAAATAGGAGGCATGCTTTCATCATAGTAAATATTCTCATCAAAACTTGGGGGACTAAAAATATCATCTTCATCAAACATAGCATCCCCAAGCTTATGGCGTTGCATATCATTAGCATCATGGGTATTCAAAGAATTCATACTAACAACATTGCAATCATGCTCATCATTCAAAGATTTTATGCCAAACATTTTATTGAATTCTTCTTGTATCAATTGAGCACAATTTTCCTTTCCATCATTTTCACAAAAGACATTATAAAAATGAACAATATGATGCAACCTCAATTCCATTTTTTTAGTTTTATTTTATGAACCAAACTAGTGATAAAACAAGAAACTAAAAGATTCAATTGCAAGATCTAAAGATATACCTTCAAGCACTCACCTCCCCGGCAACGGCGCCAGAAAAGAGCTTGATGTCTACTACGCAACTTTATTCTTGTAGACTCGTGTTGGGCCTCCAAGCGCAGAGTTTTGTAGGACAGTAGCAATTTTCCCTCAAGTGGATGACCTAGGGTTTATCAATCCGTGGGAGGCGTAGTATGAAGATGGTCTCTCTCAAACAACCCTGAAACCAAATAACAAAGAGTCTCTTGTGTCCCCAACACACCAAATACAATGGTAATTTGTATAGGTGCACTAGTTCGGCGAAGAGATGGTAATAAAAGTGTAGTAATGATAGTAGATATTGATTTTTGTAATAGGAACAATAAAAAACAGCAAGGTAGCAATTGATAAAACGGAGCACAACCGGTATTGCAATGCTTGAAAATGAGGCCTAGGGTCCGTACTTTCGCTAGTGCAATCTCTCAACAATGCTAATCTAATTGGATCATATAACCATCCCTCAACGTGCGATGAAGAATCACTCCAAAGTTCCTATCTAGCAGAGAACATAAGAAGAAATTGTTTGTAGGGTACGAAACCACCTCAAAGATATTCTTTCCGATCAATCTATCCTAGAGTTCGTACTAAAATAACACCAAGCTATTCTTTCTGGTCGATCTAACCAAGAGTTCGTACTAAAATTACACCATATGATACAAATCAACCAACTCTAATGTCACCTAGATACTCCAATGTCACCGCGAGTATCCGTGAGTTGATTATACGATATGCATCAAACAATTTCAGATTCATAATACTCAATCCAACACAAAGAACCTCAAAGAGTGCCCCAAGATTTCTACCAGAGAAACAAAGACGAGAACATGCATCAACCCCTATGCATAGATTACCCCAATATCATCTCGGGAATCCGCGAGTTGAGTGCCAAAACACATATCAAGTGAATCAATATGATACCCCATTGTCACCACGGGTATTCATAGCAAGACATACATCAAGTGTTCTCAAATCCATAAAAGTATTCAATCCGATAAAACGAAATCTCAAAGGGAAAACTCAATTCATCACAAGATAGAGAGGGGAAAACACCATATGATCCGACTATATTAACGAAGCCCGCGATACATCAAGATCGTGACATCTCAAGAACACGAGAGAGAGCGAGATTAAACACATAGCTACTGGTACAAACCCTCAGCCCCGAGGGTGGACTACTCCCTCCTCATCATGGTGGCCGTCGGGATGATGAAGATGGCCACCGGTGATGATTTCCCCCTCCGACAGGGTGCCAGAATGGGGTCTAGATTGGTTTTTCATGGCTACAGAGGCTTGCGGCAGCGGAACTTCTGATGTAGGGTTATTTCTGATGGTTTCTCTATTTATAGGATTTTTTAGCGTTGGTTTCATGCTAAGATGGGCCTCAAGGTGAGCACAACCCACCGGGGCAAGCCAGGCCCCTCTGGCGCGCCGTGGTGGGTTGTGCCCTCCTCGTGGCTCTTCTGGCCCTCCCACGAAGCTTCGGGGGTCTCTTTTTTTTCCAAAATAATCGTCAAAAAGGTTCAGAGAACTTTCATCTCTGCACAAAAAACAACACCATGGTAGTTCTGCTGAAAACAGCGTCAGTCTGGGTTAGTTCCATGCAAATCATACCAAAACTATATAAAATTGTTGTAAACATGGCATGAATACCTCATAAATTATAGATAAGTTGGAGACGTATCAAGGCTCACTAGGGACATGTTGTTGTCTATGTATCCACACATGTATTTGAGTTTCCAATCAATACAATTATAGCATGGATAATATACGATTATCATGAACAAGGAAATATAATAATAACCACTTTATTATTGCCTATAGGGCATATTTCCAACAGTTTGAACTTGTTTTCCTAGATCGAATCTGTATTTTTCCCGGTGAGCCAAGCGTCTTCAATGGTGCAGAACTTGGGCACCAGATCGGATAATTTCGGAAGTGTTTGGACACAGCGGTGGGTGAGGGCATTTAAAACGCCTTTGTCCTTGCATCTATGCTGAAAGGCCGTTACTATATTGGAGTCCTGGTAGTCCGATATCTTGTTTTTGACATACAAGAATCTGGTCCAGAACTGTCTGATTGTTTCGTCGGGGAGTTGTCGCACGTAGGCTATATTCCAGGCATCTGGTGTACCCGAGTTATCGGGGCAATACTCGATGTGGGATGTGGGTGGGTCAACTTTAATCCCTATGGGTTGTAGGCTAGAAGCCCTAGCATCCTCTTCCCATCCCAAGCATGTAGCTGTCGCATAGGCCGAATTGATCTGGAGATCCGATTCCTCGGCTTTGTCTAACCGGTCGTTGTTTGAATCATCTTCCAAGAAGTACCTCGGCCCTTCGCCCTTGAAAGGGAGTTTGGCCGGGGCTGGGGAGGGGTTACGGATCCCCTCTGGCCTGTGGGGAGGAAACACGCTTCTGTGACAGAAGCGTCGGGTACAGAAACCACGCCCTCGAGATTGGAGTCGAAAGGTGATGATCCCATCGACCGTTTTTCGATCTCACAACGAAACTCTCAGTGAAAGCACCCGTGTCGGTGTAAAACCGGCAGACCTCGTGGTAGGGGGTCCCGAGCTGTGTATCTCAGACAGATGGTAACAGGAATAAGGGAGATGATGTTTACCCAGGTTTGGGCCCTAACCCTAAGTCCTGCTCTTGTTTACATTAAGGAAGATGTATTAAGTACAGAGTTGATCTACCTCGAGATCGTGAGATGGGTTCTAACTCTAGGGCTAGGTGAATGCGATTGTGTTGAATCTCCTCTACGGGCTAAACCCTTAGGCTTATATACACGTCAGGCAGGGCATCTAGGGTTACAAGGTCGGTATCTAGGAGGCGGTTAGAGAAGTCTTGGAGTATACGTCAAGTCTTCGGCAGAGGCAATCTTGATCTTACTTCCAGTGTGCAGCTTCCGGAGTCCACCTTAGGGAGAATGTGGGCCCACTATCCCAGCCCAAGGAATACAGGCCGATTAGGCTAGTACCCCCTAGTCCAGGACACCGTCACTTGGTACTTAGCCAAATTTTAGCACAAGTTAAGTGGCAAGCAATACGATCTACACATGCATATCTAGAGTATGGGCAGCAGAAAGTAAATGACATGTGCTACTTGTGATAGGCGTTGGGATTTTCCCAAAGAGGAAGGGTGATGTAGTATAATAGCATATAGTATTTCCCTCAATTAAGAACCAATGTTTATCGAACCAGTAGGAGACACACACAAACAAATGTCAAAAGTACCTGCACACACACACAACAAATACTTGCACCCAACGTGGGCAAGAGGGTTGTCAATCCCCTTGTACTCATTAATTGTAAGGATTAATTCTGGTAGTGATAGATAGATAAAATTGCAAAAGAACTAAATTGTAGCAAGGATTTTAGGGTTTTAATAAATACTGCATAAAGTGAATGGACCTGGGGGCCATAGCGTTCACTAGAGGCATCTCTCTCATGAGCATAGTAACAGTGGGTGAACAAATTACTATTGAGCAATTGATAGAAAAGCGTATAGTTATGACGATATTCATGGCAATGATCAATATATAGGCATTACGTCTGATACGTCTCCAACGTATCTATAATTTTTTTATTATTCCATGCTATTATATTATCCATCTTGGATGTTTTATATGCATTAATATGCTATTTTATATCAATTTTTGGGACTAACCTATTAACCTAGTGCCCAGTGCCAGTTGCTGTTTTTTCCTTGTTTTTTGTCTTTTATAGAAAATTAATACCAAATGGAGGCCAAACGGAATGAAACTTTTTGAGGATTTTTCTTGGACCATAAGACAACCACGAAGCTTCGGGAAGAGGCTAGAATACCCACGAGGGAGCCACAAGCCCTAGGGGCGCGCCCCAGGGGGGCACCCCCTAGGCTTGTGGGGCCCTCGCAGACCTCCTAACCCTAATCTTGGCTCTATAAATACCCAAATATTCCCCTTACATCAGAGGACACACCAAAAATACTTTTCCACCGCTGCAAGATTCTAGTCTCATGAGATCCCATCTTGGGGCCTTTTCCGGCACTCTATCGGAGGGGGATTCAATCACGGAGGACCTCTACACCAACCTTGCTACCCTTCCGAAGATGTGTGAGTAGTTTACCACAGACCTATGGGTCCTTAGCTAGTAGCTAGATGGCTTTTTCTCTCTCTTTGATCTTCAATACAATGTTCTCCTTGATGTTCTTGGAGATCTATTCGATGTAATCTTCTTTTGCGGTGCGTTTGTTGAGATCCGATGAATTGTGGATTTATGATCAGATTATTTATGAATATTATTTGAGTCTTCTCTGAACTCTTTTATGCATGATTAAGATAGCTTTGTATTTCTCTCCGATTTATCAATTTGGTTTGGCCAACTAGATTGGTTTTTCTTGCAATGGGAGAGGTGCTTTGTGATGGGTTCAATCTTGCGGTGTCCTCACCCAGTGACAGTAGGGGTAGCAAGGCACGTATTTGTATTGTTGCCATTAAGGATAAAAAGATGGGATTTTTACCATATTGATTGGATCTATCCCTCTACATCATGTCATCTTGCTTAAGGCATTACTCCGTTCTTGTTAACTTAATTCACTAGATGCATGCTGGATAGCGGTCGATGTGTGGAGTAATAGTAGTAGATGCAGGCAGGAGTCGGTCTACTTGTCACGGACGTGATGCCTATATTCATGATCATTGTCTTAGATATCGTCATAACTTTGCGCTTTTCTATCAATTGCTCAACAGTAATTTGTTCACCCACCGTATGTGTTCTTTCAACAGAGAAGCCTCTAGTGAAAACTATGGCCCCCGGGTCTATTTCTCATCATATATTTTCAGATCTACAAAATCCAAAATCCAAAAATTCCTTGCTACAATTTATTTATATTTACTTTATTTTGCCTTTTACTTATCTTTTATACCTATCTCTATTAGATCTCACTCTTGTTCGTGGCCGTGAAGGGATTGACAACCCCTTTTTCGCGTTGTGTGCAAGTGTTTGTTAATTTTTGCAGGTGCATCTATTGGGAACTTGCTTGTACGTCCTACTGGATTGATACCTTGGCTCTTAACTGAGGGAAATACTTATCTCTACTTTGCTGCATCACCCTTTCCTCTTCAAGGGAAAAATCAACGCAAGCTGAAGAAGTAGCAGGAAGAATTTCTGGCGCCGTTGCCGGGGAGGTTCTACATCAAGCCTACCAAGTACCTATCATAAACTCTCATCTCTTGCATTACATTATTTTCCATTTGCCTCTCGTTTTTCTCTCCCCCACTTCTAAAAGATTTTCAGAAAAACACAAAAATATTTGCCTTTTTATTCGCCTTCTTTCGTTTGCTTTTTTGTTTGCTTGTGTGCTAGATTGCTTACTTTGCTATCATGGCTAGTTCCTCTACAGTGGTGGTTACCCCAGATAGTGAGGTTCTTAATTATAAACAAAGGGGGGGAAATTTTAAAATGTGCTTGGTATAGAATTTGCGATGCTCAGAATAGATCTACCCGTAAGCAATCCACTACAGTTCTTCTTCGAAATTTTTATGTGGGTGTTACTACTTGGTATAGATATGTGCTAGACACTATTACCGGGGGTAATTTCTTGGGTAGTCACCCTATGGATGCTTTTGATGCTATGGGAAATTTGGTAGGATCACCACCAATCATGATTAATGAAATAGCTTTAACTTTGGAACATGTGATGCAAAGGCTTGATATTATTGAAAATAAAGTTTCTACTGTTGAGCATATTGAAAATTTGGATAAGAAGATCCATAATCACATCACTCAAATTGAATCTAAGGTAGTAATCACTTTAAAAACCCTAAAGGAGAAAGAGCCTATAATTGATGAAAGGGTAGAACAAGGTTCCGCTAGAATCGATAAGATAGAAGATATTATTACCAATTTGGGTTCCGCTTTTGCCGCTGTTAAAACTACTCCAAAATTTCCTCCTAATAAAACTACTAAGTTCATTTATGTTCCCAAAAATAAGGGTGGATCATCTAGTAAAGGAAACGGGGATCTTAAGATGATTAGTATTTGCCCCCGCTTTATCAATATTATTAAGAAACCAATCCCTACAAACAAATTTATTGATTTTCCACCTAGGAGAGTGATCAACGACAAACCTTATGAAAACCCTAGGGAGTACGGTTGTGCAATTTAGGAATTGCATACCAAAGATGACAATACCTAGATCTATGCATTATGCCTAGCTAGGGGCATAAAACAATAGCGCTTGTTGGGAGGCAACCCAATTTTATTTTTTGTTTTTTCTTATGTTTTTCAATAAATACACAATATTACCTCTGTATTAATTGTGTTTTGGTGTTTTAATTGGTGTTTGAGCCAAGCAAGACCTTTGGGATGCTTTGGTATATCGTTGATTTGGTTTTGCTGAAAAACAGAAACTTTTGCATCTAGTAACAGAATTGTTAAAATTCACTGAAGCGTGAAAAAATTATGAATTTTTTACACAAGATTGATATATGAATTTCCTATGTTTTCCTAATTTTCAGAAGTTTTGGAGTTACAGAAGTATGACAAATATTCGGGTCTTTACAAACTGTTCTATTTTTGACAGATTATGTTTTCGATGTGTTGTTTGCTTATTTTGATGAATCTATGGGTAGTATCGGGGGGTATGAACCATGGAGAAGTTAGAATACAGTAGATATAACACCAATATAAAATTGGAATGAGTTCACAACAGTACCTAAAAGTGGAGATTTGTTTTATCATACTAACGGATCTCCCGAGTTTTTTGTTGAGTTTTGTGTTGTGAAGTTTTCAAGTTTTGGGTAAAGGTTTGATGGACTATGGAATAAGGAGTGGCAAGAGCCTAAGCTTGGGGATGCCCAAGGCACCCCAAGGTAATATTCAAGGACAAACAAGCATCTAAGCTTGGGGATGCCACGGATGGCATCCCCTCTTTTGTCTTCGATCCATCGGTAAATTTACTTGAGGCTATATTTTTATTCACCACATGATATGTGTTTTGCTTGGAGCGTCTTGTATTATTTGAGTCTTTGCTTTTTAGTTTGCCACAATCATCCTTGCTGTACACACCTTTTGAGAGGGACACACATTAATCATGAATTTATTAGAATACTCTATGTGCTTCACTTATATCTTTTGAGCTAGGCAGTTGCGCTAGTGCTTCACTTATATCTTTTTAGAGCACGGCGGTGGTTTTATTTTGTAGAAATTGATAAACTCTCATACTTCACTTATATTATTTTGATAGTATTATAAATAGTATGGCAATTTGCTTAGGTTATGAATTTGGTCCTAATATGATGGGTATCGAAGAGGGATATAATAAAAACTTTCATAAAGAGCATTGAATATATGAGAAGTTTGATTCCTTGCATTTGTTTTGAGATATAAAGATGGTGATATTCGAGTCATGCTAGTTGGTAATTGTGGATTAGTATAAGTACTTGTGTTAAGGTTTGTGATTCCCGAAGCATGCACGTATGGTCTATCGTTATGCGATGAAGTAAGAGAATGATTTATTTTTTATTGTCTTCCTTATGAGTGGCGGTCGGGGACGAGCGATGGTCTTTTCCTACCAATCTATCCCCCTAGGAGCATGCATATTAGTACTTTGCTTTGATGGCTAATAATTTTTTGCAATAAGTATGTGAGTTATTTATGACCAATGTTGAGTCCATGGATTATACACGCTCTCACACTTCCACCATTGCTAGCCTCTCTAGTACCGCGCAACTTTTGCCAGTGCATTAAACCCACCATATATCCTTCCTCAAAACAACCACCATACCTACCTATTATGGCATTTTCATAGCCATTCCGAGATATATTGCCATGCAACTTCCACCATTCCGTTTATAATGACACATACCATCATTGTCATATTGCTTTACATGATCATGTAGTTGACATAGTATTTGTGGCTTGGCCACCGTTCATATTTTTTATACATGTCACGCTAGATCATTGCACATCCTGGTACATCGCCGGAGGCATTCATATAGAGTCATATCCTTGTTCTAGTATCGAGTTGTAAGTAAATAAAAGTGTGATGATCATCATTATTAGAGCATTGTCCCATGTGAGGAAAGAATGATGGAGACTATGATTCCCCCACAAGTCGGGATGAGACTCTGGACTTAAATAAAAAAAGAGGCCAAAGATCCCAAAAAGAAAAAAAGAGAGAAAAGAAAAAAGAAAAAAGAAAAATAAGAAGAAAATGAGAGAAAAAGAGAGAAGGGACAATGTTACTATCCTTTTACCACACTTGTGCTTCAAAGTAGCACCATGTTCTTCATGATAGAGAGTCTCCTATTTTATCACTTTCATATATTACTAGTGCGAATTTTTCATTATAGAACTTGGCTTGTATATTCCAATGATGGACTTCCTCAAATTGCCCTAGGTCTTCGTGAGCAAGCAAGTTGGATGCACACCCACTTAGTTTTCTTTTGAGCTTTCATACACTTATAGCTCTAGTGCATCCGTTGCATGGCAATCCCTACTCACTTGCATCGATATCAATTAATGGGCATCTCCATAGCCCATTAATTTGCCTAGTTGATGTGAGACTTTCTCCTTTTTGTCTTCTCCTCACAACCTCCACCATATTCTATTCCACCTATAGTGCTATATCCATGGCTCGTGTATTGCATGAGAGTTGAAAAAGCTTGAGAACACTAAAAGTATGAAACAATTGCTTGGCTTGTCATCGGGGTTGTGCATGATAAATACTTTGTGTGATGAAGATAGAGCATGACAAGATTATATGATTTTGTAGGGATAACTTTCTTTAGCCATGATATTTTGAGAAGACATGACTGCTTTATTAGTATGCTTGAAGTATTATTGTTTTTATGTCAATATTAAACTTTTGTTTTGAATCTTATTGATCTGAACATTCATGCCACAATAAGGAAAATTACATTGATAAATATGTTAGGTAGCATTCCACATCAAAAATTCTATTTTTATCATTTACCTACTCGAGGACGAGCAGGAATTAAGCTTGGGGATGCTTGATACGTCTCCAACGTATCTATAATTTTTTATGTTCCATGCTATTATATTATCCATCTTGGATGTTTTATATGCGTTAATATGCTATTTTATATCATTTTTTGGGACTAACCTATTAACCTAGTGCCTAGTGCCAGTTGTTGTTTTTTTCCTTGTTTTTGTCTTTTATAGAAAATCAATACCAAACGGAACGGAATTTTTTGAGGATTTTTATTGAACCAGAAGACAACCATGGAGCTTCGGGAAGAGGCCAGAAGACCCACGAGGGAGCCACAAGCCCTAGGGGCACGCCCTAGGGGGCGCGCCCCCTAGGCTTGTGGGCCCTCGCAGACCTCCTAACCCTAATCTTGGCTCTATAAATACCCAAATTTTCCCCTTATGTCAGAGGACACACCAAAAATACTTTTCCGCCGCTGCAAGATTCTAGTCTCATGAGATCCCATCTTGGGGCCTTTTCTGGCACTCTGTCGGAGGGGGATTCGATCACGGAGGGCCTCTACACCAACCTTGCTGCCCTTCTGATGATGTGTGAGTAGTTTACCACAGACCTACGGGTCCATAGCTAGTAGCTAGATGGCTTCTTCTCTCTCTTCGATCTTCAATACAATGTTCTCCTCGATGTTCTTGGAGATCTATTCGATGTAATCTTCTTTTGTGATGCGTTTGTTGAGATCTGATGAATTGTGGATTTATGATCAGATTATTTATGAATATTATTTGAGTCTTCTCTGAACTCTTTTATGCATGATTAAGATAGCTTTGTATTTCTCTCCGATCTATCGATTTGGTTTGGCCAACTAGATTGGTTTTTCTTGCAATGGGAGAGGTGCTTTGTGATGGGTTCAATCTTGCGGTGTCCTCACCCAGTGACAGTAGGGGTAGCATGGCACGTATTTGTATTGTTGCCATTAAGGATAAAAAGATGGGGTTTTTACCATATTGATTGGATCTATCCCTCTACATCATGTCATCTTGCTTAAGGCCTTACTCCGTTCTTGTTAACTTAATTCACTAGATGCATGCTGGATAGCGGTCGTTGTGTGGAG
This sequence comes from Thinopyrum elongatum, assembly GCA_011799875.1. NCBI lineage: Eukaryota > Viridiplantae > Streptophyta > Magnoliopsida > Poales > Poaceae > Thinopyrum > Thinopyrum elongatum. The sequence goes on along the minus strand of CM022299.1, from coordinate 334,981,589 downwards.
TAATAGTAGTAGATGCAGGCAGGAGTCGGTCTACTTGTCACGGACGTGATGCCTATATTCATGATCATTGTCTTAGATATCGTCATAACTTTGCGCTTTTCTATCAATTGCTCAACAGTAATTTGTTCACCCACCGTATGTGTTCTTTCAACAGAGAAGCCTCTAGTGAAAACTATGGCCCCCGGGTCTATTTCTCATCATATATTTTCAGATCTATAAAATCAAAAACCCAAAAATACCTTGCTGCAATTTATTTATATTTACTTTATTTTGCCTTTTACTTACCTTTTATACCTATCTCTATTTGATCTCACTCTTGTTCGTGACCGTGAAGGGATTGACAACCCCTTTTTCGCGTTGTGTGCAAGTGTTTGTTAGTTTGTGCAGGTGCATCTATTGGGGACTTGCTTGTACCTCCTACTGGATTGATACCTTGGTTCTTAACTGAGGGAAATACTTATCTCTACTTTGTTGCATCACCCTTTCCTCTTCAAGGAAAAAATCAACGCAAGCTCAAGAAGTAGCAACGTCCGACACAAGTAGACTATTAATCTTACTAAATCTACTACTATTACTCCACCCCTCAACCGCTATCCAGCATGCATCTTGAGGTGTTAAGTTCATAACAAACAGAGTAATGCTTGGAGCATGATGACATCATGTAGACAAAGTAGAATCAATCAATATGATTAAAACCCATCGTTTTACCCTTAGTAGAGTAATTAAGGACACCGCAAGATTGAACCTACTACCAAGCACCTCTACCACTAAACATAAATCAATCTAATTGGCCAAAGAAGATAGATAGATCAGAGAGAAATACAAGGCTATAAAATCACACATAATAAATCTCAGAAAAGACTTAATTACTTTCAATGAACAACCTGATCATAAACCTATAATTCATCGGATCCTAACAAACACACCGCAAAGATTACATCGAACGGATCTCCAAAGAGATCATTGTATTGAAGATCAGAGAGAGAGAGAGAGAGAGAGAGAGAGAGAGAGCGATCTAGCTACTGCTATGGACCTGTAGGTCCTGTGGGAACTACTCCCACATCATCATGGAGGCAGCAAGGTTGATGAATATGGCCTCCATGATCGGTTCCCACTTCGGCAGAGTACCGGCAAAGGCCTCCAGATGGGATCACGGAAGAACAGAGGCTTGCGGCGGCGATAAAATTGTTTCGGATCTCACTCTTGGGGTTTGTGAATTTTAGAGAATTTATAGCGCTGAAATTAAGTCAGGGGGAGCTCCGAGCGGCCCACAAGCTCAGGTGACGCGGCCCCCTAGGGGCGCGCCATGTGAGCTTGTGTCCCTATCGTAGATCTTTTGGCCTCCTCCCGAAGCTTTTAGGGTCTCTTCTGGTCCATAAAAGATCACGCAAAGTTTCATCATGTTTCGACTTCGTTTGGTATGGTTTTTCTATGAAACGAAGAAATAGGCAAAAACAGGAACTTGCACTTGGCACTGATTTAATAGGTTAGTTCCCAAAAATGATATAAAATGACATATAAATCATACAAGATTGATAATATAATTGTCGGAGTCCTCGGACCGGGGGTACCCAGACCCATATGCCTGCGGTCCACCGCGCGGCACCGTCGAAGGCCTGGCACGGCCCAACTCCAAGGCTTCACGAGCAAGACCCTCGTGAGGGCCCCCGCCTCGCGAGGCGAATGACATCAAGGCCTCCTGAGGAGCGGCCTCCCAAGGTTGCCTCCTGAGGAGAGGACATCTCTAGGTAGGCATCCCACCTCGCGAGGCGCGCAGTGACATGAGCCATGACGACCAAGGCCAGCAGGGTGCCAGCGGGCGTAGTCCAGGACAGTTTTCTCTTTGGTGCTAAGGAGGCAAGGACGTATGCGGGTTCCCGAGGAATCCCGCAAAGGTTTCCATTCCAATGCAACAAGACCAAGACCACAGGCTTGGCAGGACCGAGGTCATCACCGAGCGCACTGCTACGTCACGACCAGAAGCTTTGCAGACGAAGACCACCTTTAGTCGGGATACGGTGTACTCCTGTCCCCCTTCAAATTGGCCATTGTGGTATTCCTTCCCGCCTAAGCTATGAGGGAAGAGGACCAATGCCACTATAAATATAGACTAGACTCCACCGTAGAGAGGGATCAAATCCTTCCGCCATTGAGCTCACCCGAGGCAGCTCACACTTGTACCAGTTCATGCTCATCCTCCTCGCGAAGCAATCCACCACAAAGCAGGAGTAGGGTTTTACACCGCAAGGTGGCCCGAACCTGGTAAATCACTGTGTCCACTTCTTCTCCCCGCTCATTCGAGCTAGTCGGAGCCAAGCCGTGGGGCGGTGAGCAGCGAGCTGTAGCTAGGCGGGATCATTCGCACACGCCCCGGAGTTCGAACCTTGTTTGGGTCCGTAGAGCCCCGATTCTGACATTTGGCGCGCCAGGTAGGGCCGTGTCAAAGTTCTTCCTTCCGCTAAGCTCCATCGTTGCTTTGCCACTCCCATGGCCGATGCTCGTCGAGTCTGCGCCGAGCGCCAGGCTGCCCACGTCGCCCAGACGGCACCTATGGGCCGCGGCGTCCCCCGCTGCTCCACTTCTCCCGCTGCCAATGCCGCCACCGACACTGCTGCCCACGAGCAGCAGGACTCTTTGATGTCGCCCTCCGTGCAGCGTGATGGCTGCACCGCCACGCCTTCTCCCGCCATGACATCGTCCTCCCATGCTCGCCGCGGGCCGGCGAACGCGTAGGCTGCGCTGCTCATGGTGCGCGAGCTGCTGTGCTACCGCCCCGCCAACGAAGGCTACGACGTCTGGCTAGGCCGCATCACCGAGCTCGTCAACGCCGCCGGCGAGGCCCTGGTGCCTTCCCACTCGCTCCGCCCCCCGCCGTCTCATGCGAATGACATGGCTCATGGCGCGCCTCCACCTCCTCGTCTGCGCAGCACTGACATCGATCCAAGGTGCGACGCGCGTCCGCGCGACCCACCGCGTGGAGCGCCGGCGCCGGCCCGGAACGAGGCCAGCTGCCAGGTCGTGCAGCAGCCGCAGTACGACGCGCGTGCACTCCCGGCGCCGCCGCGCCAACACCAAGACCGGGCCGCTCTGGAGGCTGCCACGCATGGGCGTCAGGACCGGGCCCCTCTCGCATGGGCCGCGCCTGTATGTGCGGCAGGCTGCCGCACCTTCACTCGTGAGCTGCGCCGTGTTGTCTGGCCGGTCAAGTTCAAGCCAGATCTGCCCCCGCTCTACGATGGCATCACCGACCCTACGGAGTTCCTCCAGCTCTACTCGCTGAGCATCGAGGCGGCAAATGGTGACGACAAGGTCATGGTGAACTGGTTCCCCATGGCCCTCAAGGACGGCGCGCGCTCCTGGCTCATGTACCTCCCGGAGGGGTCGATCTTCTCTCGGGATGAGCTCCGCGAGCGGTTCATCGCCAACTTTCAAGGGACCCGTGACCGCGCCCTCGCTGTCAGCGACATGCGACGCGTGAAGCAGCAGACGGGCGAGACCCTCCGCAAGTACATGCAGCGCTTCACCCAAGTTTGCCTCAAGATCCCGAAGGTTTCCGACGAGGCCATCATCTCCGCATTCATAGAAGGCGTCACAGACGTCAGGATGAGCGAGGAGCTCACCATCAATGATGACCTGTGTTCAGCATTGGAGCTATTCAATCTAGCCGACAAGTGTGCCAAGGCCAAAGAAGGCCGCCTCTCCCTCAAGCACCCGGACATCGACCCTAAAGACAAAAAGGCCAAGGCCAAGGAAGCAAAGCGCAAGGGCCCCACCGTGCTGGCAGCAGAGCCTGAGATGAAGCGCGGTCGTGATCGCGATGAGCCCTCCAAGGACGCTCGCCCGTTCTGCGTCTTCCACAACATGCACACCCACAACATCAATTACTGTCAGGAGCTCAAGGCACTCCGGGATGAGCGCCTGGGTCGCCCCGACAGCAGCGACCGTGGCTTCAGCCGTGGAGGGGGCCGCGGCGGAGGCCGCTAGGACAACCGCAACCCCCGTCAGTGCTGGTGTGATCAGCCTCGCGAGGGCGGCTGGCATGACCAGCCTCGCGACGGCGCCTGGCACGATTAGCCTCGTGAGGCCCGTCCTCAGGGCAACGCTGGTCTTCTGCCTCTGCAGCCGCCGCCCAGGAGAAATGATGACAACCAGCAAGATGAAGGGGCCGAGGGCTACCAGGAGCCTCGCACGATTGCCTGCATCCTTGGCGGAGCTCAGGCACCCGCCTCGAACCGCATCTTCAAGCAGTTCTCTCGTGAGGTGAATGCAGCCCTCCCGAGGATTGAAGCTGCGCGCCCCCTCAAGTGGTCACAGTACGCCATCACCTTCGACTCTAAGGACCACCTCAGGTGTTCGGCTACTGCTGGAGCGCTCCCCATGTTGTGCACGCCCACCATCAGCAACGTCTCAGTCACCAAGATGCTCATCGATGGCGGCGCCAGCCTCAACATCCTTTCCGTGGAGACCTTCGAGATGCTTCAAGTGGCTTACGACCAACTCATGCCCACCAAGCCATTCTCTGGAGTGACTGATGGCTCCACCACTCCCCTGGGGTAGGTGCGCCTCCCTGTCACCTTCGGCAAGCGCGACAACTACCACATTGAGCTCATTGACTTCGACGTGGCCCACATCGGCCTCCCGTACAACGCCATCCTGGGATATCCAGCGCTCGCCAAGTTCATGGTGGCTACCCACCATGGTTACAATGTCCTCAAGATGCCGGGATGCAGCAGTGTCATCACGGTCGCATGCGATGAGAAGGATGCGGTCTGCTCCCTTGAGCATGCCTACCGGGCCGCGGCGGCTGAGAACTCAGATGGCGAAGGTGATGCCGCGCCCCCTGAGGCTTCCCCGCAAAGAAAAAGCAGCTCCTTCCCAAGAGCCGTCCGGAGGCCAAGAAACCCACCGACGATGCCTCAGGCTCCGCACCTATGGCCAGGGCGCCTCTTCCTCCCGCATAGGAAGGTGCGTCGGTGCCTCCTTCAGGATGGGCTCGGGGGCTCCCATCTGGAGGGCATATGACCTGACTAGTGCGACGAGGGAAGTGCTCGGGCACCATTTGGAGGCGTGCCTTGACGCGCGCCCCCACAAGCAAGGAACAAGGCGCGAGGCGCCAAGAGCACGAGAGTTCATCACCAAGGCGATCAAGGAACTTCAGGAAGCGCAAGCCATGCGCGGTGAGCACCGCCCCGCGTGCCCCACTGGTGCAGCCGCCGCCCCAGACGCGGGCGACAGGCTGCGCGTCTGCGTCGACATCCCAGGCCTTAACCGGGCCGCCTCTCAGGACCTCTTTTGGCCTTCTCGTGTCAGCCGGAGTGGGGGCTTTGCCTGCAACTACGTCCACATGTTGTTCGGCCTGCTGAACATTGGCACCTCGTACCAGTGCCTGACGCAACGCGCTATGGCGTTTCACGAGGCCCGACGCTTGGCGGTGGCGTCTCAGGAGGCCCCGGACCATCGCGAGCCCCCTGGGCCTCGCGGGCCTCTCGAGCCTCCGGAGCCGTCCGGCTCATGAAGAGCGACCCTCCGCGACACGCTTCATCGACTACCTCGACGCCTCTGTAGCATCATTGCCAGGTGACTTTTTGGTTTGTTCAATTGAGGGCGCCCCACGGGCTGCACTATCCTCAGGCTGTAAGGGTACGCCCCTGCAGCTGTATCGCTTTTGCGCTCATATCAGAACTGGCAATGCCTCGATGAGATTTCATTGATGTTTTAACCTGCGTGTCCGGTGCTTCATCACCATGAATGTCGCCGCGCCCTCGCGAGCCCACTCTTGACTGCCTCATGATTAAGGGCTAGCACGGCGTCAGTGCTCGGGTCCATCCCTGCAGCGTTGTTAAATCCAAGCGACCGAGCTCTGTCTCGCGGGCCAACTCCCGTGCACGTCACCTCCCGAGGTCCTTGGTGCCTTGTCCTCGCATGAGCTCATCGAGGGTAGGTGGGTAAGGGCGCGTGTCTTGGTTCGTACAACCGCAGTTTTGGTGCTTCGCCACCGCGGGAGCCGCGCGCCGAGCGTTCTTCCTTAGATTTTTGCATGAGAAGACTTGGCACGGCGTCTGTGCTCGGGTCCGTCCCTGCAGCGTTGATAAACCCAAGTGACTGAGCTCTGTCTGGCGGGTCGGTCCCATACACGTCACCTCCTATGGGTCCTTGGTGTCTGGCCTTCTCATGCAGTAGCCTCTGGGCGCTCGTTCAGTGCAGGTTGCCCTCCCAACACTACAAAAAAAAGACACATCCGTGACATTTTCGCCCGAACGAAAAGTTTTCTGTCATGCTTATGACACTTCTATGATGATAATTGTGACAAAACCACATATCATCATAGATGTGGTGGGCTCCTACTTCTATGACAAAAAATCATGACAGAAAATGGGCTTTTTTCCTGGGCGGGTCGGGGACGCACCAGTATGACATTCTTTGGGCCGTCCATGATGGAAAAAATCATGGTAGAAGCGAGGGCGAGGAAAATTTCGGGGAGTTCCCGGTTATGGTGGGTGGTCGGGGCCGAGCGATGCATTGTGGTTTACGCGTTTCTCTCTCGTACGTGCGTGTGTGCGAGGAGTTGGGATCTAACTGAACCTGAGCGATCGCACTAGCTAGCTACGTTACTGAACCCAAGCGATCGATCGATCCCTTGGCTGTTAACTGAACCCGAGTGATTCATTCACTGCTGACTGAACCCGAGCGATTCCTTCGCTGCTGCTGCTAACTGAACCCGAGCGATCGATCACTGTTGCTGCTTACTGAAGCCAATCGAGCCCCCGTGCGAGACGTAGCCTGCCGGTGTTGGCTTGCCTCTCGATGAACAGCGACCGTTGCTACCGTGCGCGTGGTACGTAGAATGAGTCGAGACGTGGTGAGTCGAGCCGGTTGGTTGGCTATGGATGAACAGTTCCCGGTGGGGGTTGGATGAACAGGACCCCGTGGTAGTAGGCCGTTGCCGCTGGATGAACAGGACCCCGAGGAGGGCGCCGCACCCCAGCCGGTTGGGGGTGGATGATCAGGACCCCATGGAGGCTCTATGAACAGTAGCCGGTGGAGGCTGGAGGACGACGGTGGATGAACAGTACCCTGTGTTGGATGGAGTGAGAGGCAGTTGACGGTGGATGAACAGTAGCCCGTGGAGTCCCATTTTGCGGTACACCACACCCCTCCCGATGAACAGGACCCTGTTTTGACGGTAGGCGCTCCAACAGAAGTCTGTTTCCTCCGTTTTGCGGTACGCCAGAACCCTCCCAATGAACAGGATCCTGTTTCGACCGTAGGTGGTCGAACAGAAGGCCGTTTCCTTCGTTCTGCGGTACGCCAAGCCTCGTTTCGGCTGTTCCGTCCAAGTCGGTTGGCTCCTGATGAACACGATGCATTCCGTTGCCTCTCGATGAACACGATGCAGTTTCTCCGTTCTGACCCAGTCGGTTGGCTACCGATGAACAGGACGCTATTGCCGCCGTCCGCTGCCTCTCCATGTACACGAGCCCTGGCCGTACGTATGTGCGAGTAGGCATTCGAGACCCCGCCCGTATGTACGTACGTGGCCGTATTTTTTGGCATCTGGTTGTACATATGTGTACACAGTTTAGACTGGACTTCCTGAACTACTACGTCGGGGGCTCTACTACTACACGTGACGCTGCTTGCTCGGCCACGGTTCATCGTTACAGAGAGACCGATCGACCAGTATGTATGTACATGTTCGCGACCAGATAGACAACGCTACGTACGCTTCGACCGGGTGGGTCCCAGCTATTAGGGAGGATAAGGACGCACTTCCTTGCGTGCGAAGATATGGATGGTGGGTCCCGGCTGTCAGGGGGGAAATCATTTTTATTTTGCGAGTAATAAGGAGGCACTTCCGTGTGTTCGAAAATGTAGCTGGTGGGTCCAGCTGTCAGCCTCACCGCCTAAAGTCCTCTTCCGATGGCTGCCGTTCATTGACCTTGTTGACCACGAGGCGCCGAGAGCATCAAGGCGGTGGACAACGGCGAGGCCTGGGAAGGGAATGACGCGGAGCCGGAGAAGATGAGGCAGGTGGATGCCCACGTGGAGGGGAGTACGAGGGTTCACTGGTTCGGCTGCGGTGTAAGGCTACCGTCACCGGAGAATAACAGGGGGTGTGGGTGAGTAGAGGGAAGGCCTGGCCAGTGGTAGTATGGTCGGGCAGTGAGGCCTGCACGGCAGCACAGCCGGCCACGGGAGGCTGGAGCAGGTGGTACGGCGGGCGCTGGTTTGGGCGGCTGGAGCAAGAAGACCAGAGGTTGAAGATGCAGCACGGTCATTGATTTAACATCCAATGGTCACTGCAACTAGAATCATTTTGACTAAGTTGACAAAGCCCGCACGCGTCAACTTAGTTGGCCCACAAGTCAGCCTCCAAATTTGGTGGGTCCCAACTAGCAGGGGGGAATCATTTTTTTGCTCGTAATAAGGTGGCACTTCCTTGCGTGCGAAGATGTTTTCTGGTTTTTTTAATTTCTTCCTTTTCAAGTTAGAATAAAAAGAAAAGAATTTAGCATCTTTGGTACAATCTATATTTTCGCAAAATGGATCATAATAAAGCTGATGGATCCCAGCTGTCAGGGAGAGGTAACTTTTTTTCCGCGTAATAAAGGAAACACTTCCTTGCGTGCGAAGATGTAGCTGGTGGGTCAAACCTGTCAGGGGGAGAAATCATCTATTTTCGCATAATAAGTAGGGACTTGCTCGCGTGCAGCCATGGGCCATGTGGGTCCCTACTGTCAGCCACTCCACGTACATGCCTCTTCTGATGGTTGTCATTTGTTAATAAAGTTGACCACGCCACGCCGAGAGAACCAACGCGGTGGACGATGGCGAGGCCTAGGAAGGGAACGACCCGGAGCCGGCGAAGACACAACAGTGGATGCCCACGTGGAGGGGAGTACGAGGGTTCATTGGTTCGGCTGCGGTGTGAGGCTGCCGACGCCAGAGAATAACAGGAGGTGTTGGTGAGTATAGGAATGGCCTGGACGGCGATGGGAGTAGGGTGGGCCGGTGAGGCCTGCGCGGCAGCACAGCCGGCCTCAGGAGGCGGTAGCAGGCGGTACTGTCGGTGGTGGTTTGGGTGGCTGAAGCATGAATATCCGAGATTGAAGAAGCACCATAGACATTGGATGGACATCCAACGGCCACTGCTACTAGAATCGTGTGTTGACTATAAGTTGACAAAGCCTTGCGTACGCTTCAACTTAGTAGGCCCACAAGTGACCATCACATCTGTGGCAAAGAACATATAGCTCATTTGCGATTTGTTATAATGTATAGCCCATTTTTGAATTGTAATGGAATTTACTGCAGCCCATTTACTGTTTGTTAAAATTACAGCCCATTTTCTAGCCAGGACAACGGTTAATAATTTCAACCAACCGCTAAAAAAAATTCAACAAAATTTCCCACATTTTGATGGGATCCAAAATATTTTTTATCCCAAAATTTTGAGTCAGATTAAATATAATTTCAAAATAAATTTGTGTTAGGTAAAAATCCAACAAAATTTTGCGCACGCAACAAGTAATGAAATTAAAAATTTTAAAATCCAAAAATAGTAATTTTGAAACTAATTACCTGTTCGGTGCATTTTTTTATATTTACAGCCAAATTTTTATAATTACAGCCCACTTATTATTTCTTAAAGCCCATTTTCTTGGCAAGTCGAATGCGTGGCGGAGAATAACAAGTTGACCTGGGTTGGGTATTCCGCAAAAAAAGTATAGCTGGGCTAGCCATTTTCACATTGAAAAATTAATATCTGGGCTGGATATTTGGTCGACATAAAATAATAGCCTGGGCTAGATGGGCCACAGCCCGCCCAGTTGACACCCTGCTCCTCTGAACAACAACAAAAACATCGCTCAAGAAAAACTCTGCTCACACCTCAAAAAACAAATACTGCTCGAGCTGCTGGGTCCCAGCTGTCGGCCGCTCCTTGTGCAATTCTCTCGTTTATTGACTATATAGGTTGACAATGGTGTGGGACCGTGATGTCAGGAAACCAGGAGGAAGCAAAAAAAATTATAGTTGTATATAATAAGGAGGCACTTGCGTACGTACGACTATGGCCCTGGTGGGTCCCTACTGTCATCCTCTCCAAGTAAAGTCATCTCCTGATTCCTCATGTTCGTTGATCATGTTGACAACGTGAGACGGCGGTGCCACGACGAGCGCAACAACTCGAAGGATGATGGAGAGGGCCTCACGTGCCCTACGGATGGTCTGATACAACACCCGCTAGTCATTCAGGAAGCCAGGATCATCGGACCCCTATGAGCACCTTCGAGAGACCGAGCCGGCATGAAATGGTAGATGAGTTGGTCAGAAGATCATATGGTTTCACCTCTAGCCTACCCGAGTTGTCGTATAGGCTATGAATGAAACATAAGATGATGAACTTCTTAAGCACAGAAACAACAGAAGAGGATGATCTTCTTAACATGCAAATCACTGGCATTAGATCAACATGCAAAACAATACGAAGCATTATTCTCAGGAGGCACGGTGAACAGCTCGTGATGCCGCATGCCACATCATTCCAAGCTCCACTTTGCAATCAAACTCACAAGGCCTGGCATTTCATAGACAACATTCAGAACAAACTCTTAAAATACCTTACATAAGTCAACATTCATGAGTATAAATCTCATCAGAGTACATATTTACTTTGAACTAAACACACGAATAGGAAAAAATGATCAACGCTGCTCACAGCAAAGGGCGTCCCATTCCAAAATATCAAATGCATGTCTTCTGGCTAACATCAATGAGCAAAATTTGACAATGTTTTCCAATTCCAAAATATTAAACAAATGTCTTCTTGCTAACATCAATGATTAAACTTTGATAAGCTCTTCCCATTCAAAATATGTAATGCCTATGATTGTGGAACGGGCAGGGTTTGTCATCAGTTTGCACATTAAAATGGCACATGGAGCCGGATTAACTAGCGTATCTTTTTGTGCAGTTCCATTGAAATCAAACAATGTCTTGCGTAGCATGGTGGATTTCGTATTTATATGTTGCAAGACCTTGAAGACGTTGGCAGCTCCATTCAAGTAGATAGTCAGGTGGCTCAAGGTGATGACAAATTATTAGAGAACCATTCGATGTATTGTGCATGATGAAGTATTATGGAGGACACGAACCATCTGAACATTTTGTGCAGTTCCACTGAAATCAAGCTGAGCATCCCTGTCTGCATAAATACAGAAAAAGTGTGATGAATATAATAGTGGTACTAGTTGATTAAACATACGCTCACAAATATAATCATCTTCATTATCTTAACAGGAAAAGATAGCAATACAATAGCTTCAATTAAACATTTATTCAAAACAATACAACAATATAATTAGCACAACATAACAAAGCATGATCATGTGGATGAAGGCCGATACTGACCTCGTTTGTTACAGCTGCGTCGGCCACTGACTTGGTCATACCTTTCCTTGTGGAGTGAATTTTGCACTCCACGTGCTGTTGAGTTTTCCGTGGTCTCTGAAGACTAGTCATGTCACCAGCATCTACTAATACTCTACAGCTTCTCGATCATTCCTTCTGTAATGTAGCGCAAACAGTGACTACTTCTTTCTGCAAAGTGGAAAGACCAACTGGGCCCAATAATGCAATAGTTTGCCTTAAACACATCGGCTCCTTTTGTGCAGTTCAACTAAAATCAAAGTCAAAATAGAACTGAGCAGAAGTTTTGATATCCATGTATGCACAAATAGGTATAAAGGAAACAATTACTGAGAAATAACGGTTGATGACTTATACTCTCAGAAGAAAAAACATCTACCATATCTTAATGGGAAACAAAGCAGGACAGTAGCAATTCTCAAACAGTGTGGTTCATTCATATTAACTGAGACATTATCTTAACAATACCTTGTTTCAACATGTATAAAGAACGACAAAGCAGAAAAGAACCATTCCTAAAACAGTGCAACTGATTCATATTAACAGAGACATTATCTTAATAATACCTTGGTTAAACATGTAGAAAGAACTACAAAGCAGGATAGTACCATTTGTAAAACACTGTAACTGATATATAATAATAGAGACATTATCTCAACAATACATTTCTTAAACATGTCCTCCCGCCGATCCCTAACAGAAATGGTACTCCCGTTGATCCCTAACAAGTGTTGCAGTTTTGAACTAAGATTCAGTAGTTAATTCTAAGAGTGGCATTGCTTAATTTTACCAGTGGCATTAGATTAACAAAAAGCATAAACAGTTGTAGGGGAGAGTGGGCGCAACAACACCATGTGCTTCCATCTACTTACAAAGGGGGTGATGCAGAGTTTGTTGTAACAAAGCAACAAGCATCATGTCTGGGTTGGTCCCATTTTCGTTCACTTGATGGGAAAAGACAGCAATACAATAGCTTCAATTCACCATTTATTTAAAATAGTACCACTACAAGTAGCATAGCATCTCAAAGCACACTGCACAATCATGTGGATGAAGGCCGATACTGACCTTTCATGAGGCAGACAAGATCAAATACAAATCTGCCAACACGAATAGGAAATCTGATCTCGTTTTGTGTAGTTCAACAAAATCAAGCAAAGTTGCCGGTGTGACATTTAAGTTGAACTGCACAAAACACTCTTAAAACAAAAGTGTTTTGCGTAGTGAAGCAAAAGGTCGCAATAGCAATGAGTTGAATAGATATCCCTATTTTCAGAGGTAAAAAAAGAAACAATTACTGGCCAATAAAGGAGGATGAATCATATTGCCACAAAAAGAAGCATCTACCTTATCTTGATGGAAAACAAAGTAGGACAGTAGCATTTCTAAAACGGTTGCATTGATTCATATTAACAGAGACATTCTCTTAAAATAACATTCGCTAAAAATATAATTTACTTTTAACAGTGGCATTGCTTCAATTTTCCAGCGGCATTCTTAGATTAACAACAGCAAAATAGTTGTATGGGACATGGGACATGCCAGCACCATGTGCGTCCACACGTATAAATGGGTGATGCAGAGTATGTTGCCAAGCAGCATATCTGTGTTGGTCCCATATTTGTTCTCTTTGAACATTTTTCCTATGTGAGGGCAGCAAATCTAGTCCTACACAAACTCCCCGACCCCCTGGTTTCTTTCCTTTTTCAACAAAGAGGACGGTTCCTTACAGATGTGTGTATACTGGGTTACGCCATTTTTCCCTTTTCGACCAACAGAGCGGCTGGATAGCCAGTCTGTACTACTTTCCCTCCTTCCTTTCCACATTGAACCACGTCCTAGATTCATGCTCCACCCCACCCCCCTTCTTTTCTCTTTGAACCAAGACCTAGATTCTACTACAGAATCAAAAAAGATCCGCATGCAGCTAGAGCAATGACGGTTTCAAAGAAAGTTATACCTTAGGGTTGTCGGGATGTGGCTAGGCGTGCGGCGGGAGGCCGGATCTGCCCACACTACATACGGCAATGAGGAAGAAGGGGTCGGAGGCCCTCCCGCATAGGCGCTGGGTAAAAGAGAACAGCGCAGCCGGCAGTCGATTACCTCCCTCGCCGAAGGTGACAGAGTGAACGCTGCACCTCCTCCCCTTCCCGGTCCGACGGGATCCGGATGGCTCCTTGACCAGCTGTGAGGGGGGAGAGAGAGAGGCCAACACAGTCTTGTTTAGATCTGATGAAGAGGGTGAGAGATTGTGAATAGAGCAAACCCTAGCAAAGGAACGCTAAGCCTCCAGCGTGTCTATATATATGTAGTGCAGCGAGAGTGTGAAGAGTGCAAACCCTAGCAAACAAGTGCTGAGGCTCCAGCTTATATAGTACTCATATATAGTACTAATATAATGGAGTGGTTTTCTTTTTCTCTCCATAACAATCATTTTAAATTGGGTACGAAATGAAACTCTTTATTTAACGTACCAGTGAAGAAAACTACGATCAACTAACGATCCACGCATCCTGATCGCACTTCCTTTCGTTCACATGCGGTACACTACCCTCCGTTAAGTGAACAACCACACACGTGCCAAATTATCGAAAAGGTGTGAGAGTGTGTACAAATAAAGAAATTTAATTTCAATTATTTTGTATGTACAGTTTGCCCTCTCTCAATAATTATGGTGTGTTGTGTTCGGCCTAAATCAGTGTGCCATCGTATCTCGTACTCCCTCTGATTTTATTTAGTCCGTGTATTAGCTTTGGTCAAAGTCAAGCTTTGTAAACTTTGACTAAGTTTCTAAACAAAAAATATTACTTTCGCATCATATAGATTTATTATGGTAAATATTTATATTATTTTATATAAACTTGGTCAAACTTTACAAAGTTTGACTTCGGTCAAATCTAATACGCAGAGTAAATAAAAACAGAGGGGTACTACCTCCATTCGGGTTTTTGGTCCACCCCATATTTTTAATCAAAGTCTGACCACATATTTAGTTAAAAGCTGGACAAATAAAATTACAGGGGAGCTGAAGACAAAGTTGTGAGAAGGCTTAGAAATCAATACAAAACTTTTGCTCTTAGTCCGTACGTCGATGCTTCTTCGAGGAAACATTTGGTTCATATCCAATTGTGTGATAAAATTGCACCAACGTAAACGACTGCGTCCAAGATGAACTGATGAAGGACATGTCTTTGTGGGTAACAAGCAAAGAGCAATGATGGAAGACAGCCCTTTCTTCATTGAACATCGATCAGCTTCACCAGCCGATGCAACCATGAGACGCAACCATGAGCATCGATAGGTCACCGTGGTGATGCATGACAGAAAACGTGACCTACTGTGAGAAACACGTATCATCACAGAAGTGTTTTTTTGTAGTGCAACTCAGGTCTCACAAGCGCGCTCCGCACCGAAAATCTAGGCGCAACCCGCCTTGAGGTAGGACCTCCTGAGCCCCGTGCTGCCTCACGAGATCCAGATACACCTCCTCAAAGTTCTGTCGTGCCAGCCACGCATACGAACGAATCAGGGTTGTACACGCCCGGAGACTCTAGCACAGAGCTCCCTACCCACGCCCAGTGGAAGCCCCATGCTCAGAGCTGGCGGATCCGGTCGCAATACGACCATGCCCACGCCCAGTGGAAGCCCCATGCCCAGCGCTGGCGGATCCGGTCGCAACACGACCATGCCCACGCCTAGTTGAAGCCCCATGCTCCGCGCTGGTGGATAAACAACTGGGGGCGCCCTATGGGTTGCATCAACCTCAGGATGGCCTCTCGGCTCTCCAGCGACGCCCCTCGTAGCCTTCCCCGGGGCCTCACGCGAGCGGGGGCCAGACATGGAGCCTGTGCTTGGGCCAGTCTCAGCAGCGCTTGGGCCGGGATCTAGCTCATGGGCCTGCCCCTACGCACGTCGCCTCACCAAGGTCCTTGGTGTCTGTCTCCTCGCGTGCCCCCAGGCGCAGGCTTATGAGGAAAAGGTATGAAGGGCCCTGGGTTAACCTCGCCGTCGCCCGTGTTCCCTCCATGCGAGCCGCTTGCACGTCAAGGGGGACCCCTGAGCATCGCGACTCAGAAGCCTCACTAGTTTCGTAGCCCCTCGCCTCTTGGCTTTGTCCGAGCATCACGACCTGACATTCCAATGGCGACCGAGTTATGCGTGGGGCTGGGCCCTGCCGACGCAGAGCACAAAGGCAAGCAGGAAGGAAATCGAGCACGAAAAGGAAATCATAGAGTTCAAACAGTTATTACAGGCACCAAATGTATCACGAATTCAAACAAAGTCTAATGCCTCCATGAGGCACAGTCAGTTGTTGCAGGGTAAGCCTAGGAAGAGGAACCGTTGCCACCATCGCCATCGTCCGCCTCGGCCGCTGCAGGACCGGTATCGATGTCGCACGTGAACTTCCCTAGTAGCGCGGCCACCTGGCCTTTCACGGCCTCCGTCGTGGTGGCGCGGGACTCGCGAGGAACGGGGCCTATCACCGCGTCGAAGTCGAAGCTGGAGTCGCCACCCCGCAAGCATCACGCGTTGCCAGCTCTCCTCCTGAACGTCCCATGAGAGGGGGCTATCGGCACGGCATCTGTGCTTGGGTCCGTCCCTGCAGCGCTGATAAACCTAAGCGACTGAGCTTTGGCTCACGGGCCAGCCCCGTGCACGTCACCTCATCAGGTCCTTAGTGCCTTCATCTTCTCATGAAACAATCATGAGCAGACAAGCAAGCACGTGCCGCCATCTGTATTTCATGATCTGTCAAATGCACAGGAACTTCAGGAGACAGGCGTTCGAGCAGCCCCTTGACGACACCCTGCCACCTCAGGATGGACCGCCTCGATCAGGCAGCGGTTTGATCCGCAAAAGGCTAAGTAAAATCACTTCGTCCGCCGCGTATTGCCGGCCAAAGCACCTTTCCTTGCAACCCATGCGAGGCGAACTGCTCCTTTTCGTGCAAGCCGCTTATACGTTAAAAGGGGAGCTCTTGAGCATCACGCCTCATGAGCCCCTACTGGCTCTCCGGCCCTCACGCCCTGGCCTTGTCCCAGGCATTGCGACCTGACATACCAGCGGCGGCTGAGCTCCACTCGAGGGCCGGGTCCTGAGGACGTGGAGCACCTTGCTGAGCAAGGAAATGAGGGGTAAACCTCACGAGGGAATACGGGAAAAGGGGCGCAGTCCAGCAGTGCAGACATCGCTTGAAATATAAAGGATGCCAATCTTTTCACGCGCCCCTAGTGTGACTTGTGTTGACTCATTGCAGAACAGAAAGCGTACAGAGGATCAAAACTCCAGGGAGGCGCACCCTCATGATGCAGGAATCCCTCACGGGCCACGAGCATCTCAAGCTAAGTTGTCTTATCCATGCCTGGCGTGAGCTTTACTATTAACGCCTTACCTCGACTCTCGCGATCTCATTTGAGCGAAAAACCCATTTTCTCTCGAAAGCCGCTTGCGCGTCTAGGGGGACCTATTGAGCATCGCGCCTCAGGAGCTCTGATCATACCTCGGGTCGCTCACCTCCTGGCCTTGCACAGGGCATCATGACCTGGCATACTAGCAACGGCAGAAGCTCGCCTAGGGACTGGGTCCCAATGACGCAGAGCACTAAGCTATCACAAAGAAAAAAAGGGGCTCAAGCCCAAATGAGAGACGCCAACATAATTTAAAACACAAGATGAAAGCATTAAGATAAAGGCGCGTCCTTACACGCCCCCACGGGGCCCTTCATGGTTTCGATGCAGGAAATAAAGAAACAAAAGAAACAGCCTCCCGGAGGCTGCATCTCCTGAGGCGCCGACTCCGACATCGTGATGCCTAGTCGGAGTCGTCCTCCACCTTGACGCGGTGGTGGTGCAGCTCGTCGTAGTCGTCATCGCTCCCGCTTTCCCCGGAGGAGGTGTCGTCGCTGCTGGAGGCGCCATGGCCATCGCCAAGGGCAAGTTCACCGCCGAGGATGCCACAGCCGCTGCTATGGTCATCGTCGCTGCCGCTGTCGTCGCCCTCCGGACAGCATCCGAGGCGGCAACCCGTCTCCCCGAAGATCTTCACGAAGAGCGTCGCCGCCCCATCAAACTTGAAGTGAAGGGTGTGCCTCCCCTTCAGGTCATGGGCGCGGGCGAACGACTGCCACCCCCGGGTCAAGTACACGAAGCCAGAGGGGTTGACTTCGACCTCCGCCCAGGAGGATTTGCTGCAGCAGCCGTAGGGCTGCAGCCACAGCCCGACGGGGCCGTCCGCCACCAGCTCCCCCGCAAAGGAGCCCGGGAGCTGGATTCAGGTGCGCGGCGGGCTCTCCATCCATACAACAAACTCGCGGGCCGACTCGGCGGAGTGCGCCCACGCCCGAGGTGGCCGGGCGCCGACACCGTTCCGCCCCCCGTGTCCGTCGACGTGCTGCTTCTCGCGGCCCCACCCGCGGATAGAGTTCTTCGCGCGGCTGCCGGAGCCGGCGCGAACTGCCAATGGAGGGCGCCCGCGTCCTCAGGGAAGCGCCGCGGATGTGGTGTCAGACTTGAGGGGGCGGCCACGCCCCCTCTTGGGCGGCGGCAGCTCCGGTCCTTCCTTTGGAGCCTTGCCCTTCTCGGCGGCGGTAAACCTTCTTACGAGCGCCATGGCTGCTGCGACGAGGGTTGGAGGCGAATGGACGAGAAGACAGAGATGGGTTGGGGGCTCTGCCCCTTCGCCCTCTTATAGGCGATCAGAGAAGGCCAACCAGTGCCCTTCCACCTTCGTGCAATGATGGCCTTGCAGCGCGCGCGCTAGGCTTTTGTCAGCCCGGGTAGTTGCCGAGGCGACGTGGGGAAGTGAGGGCGTCCGTGTCCTGTCGTGCGCCATGTGTCAAGCCTGGCCCGCAGGCGGTTAGGGCCCGCATCGCTTCGCCCTCCCCTCTTTGCCTTCGCCTCGAAGCTAGTCCGAGTGTGCCGTGGGCCCGGGGGCTACTGTCGGAGTCCTAGGACCGGGGGTACCCAGACCCGTCTGCCTGTGGTCCAGCGCGCGGCACCATTGAAGGCCCGACACGGCCCAACTCCAAGGCTTCACGAACAAGACCCTCGCGAGGTGAACGACATCAAGGCCTCCCGAGGAGCGGCCTCCTGAGGCTGCCTCCCAAGGAGCGGACATCTCTAGGCAGGCATCCCACCTCGCGAGGCGCGCAGTGACGTGAGCCATGACGACCAAGGCCAGCAGGGCGCCAGCGGGCGCAGTCCAGGACAGTTTCCTCTTTGGTGCTAAGGAGGCATGGATGTACGCGGGTTCCCGAGGAATCCCCCAAAGGTTTCCATTCCAGTGCAACAAGACCAAGACCACGGTCTCGGCAGGACGGAGGTCATCACCGAGCCCACCGCTGCGTCAGGACCAGAAGCTTTGCAGACGAAGACCATCTTTAGTCAGGATAGGGTGTACTCCTGTCCCCCTTCAAATTCGTCGTTGTGGTATTCCTTTCCTCCTAAGCTATGAGGGAAGAGGACCAAGGCCACTATAAATATAGACTAGACTCCACCGTAGAGAGGGATCGAATCCTTCCGCCATTGAGCTCTCCCGAGGCAGCTCACACTTGTACCAGTTCATGCTCATCCTCCTCGCGAGGCAATCCACCACAAAGCAGGAGTAGGGTTTTACACTACAAGGTGGCCCGAACCTGGGTAAATCACTGTGTCCACTTCTTCTCCCCGTTTGTTCGAGCTCGTCGGAGCCAAGCTGTGGGGCGGTGAGCAACGAGCTATCACTGGTACAGCGAGGTGTTATACAAACGGTTTTTAACCCCTTTCTGCGACGGCGTTTCGAACCGTCGCCAAGTGAGTGGCTGCGATAGGGGGGGTCCTTCCCACACGACCCAGAAACCGTCAGGGATATGCCCGCCTAGCACACACGCTCGGCAAAATGAGGCCGTGTGCGACCGGCGAGCGATCAAATACGGTTATACATACAGTTGTGCTAAAAAAACAATTATACATGCCAAATCATTTTCGGTCGTAAGTACATCCCACACAGTCAGTCCCCGCTAAATGTTTCCGTTCGTATGTACATTCCACACAGTCAATCCAAGGAATACGTTTCCGTTAGTATGTACATCCCACACAGTTAATCCAAGAAGTATATTTCCGTTCGTATATACATCCCACACAGTCACTCCAAGGAAAATGTTTCCGTTCGCAGGTACATCACACACAATTTTCCCCATTAAATTGTTTGTGATAGCGTTGCCATTGCACACGATATTAACAATTTTATCATTTGCGTTATTCAATGCATCACACATGGTGCGTAGAAGAGACTCTGTGGCAAAGGCTGTCCATCATACATACTTTTTATGTGGTAAACGTTTGCACAAGGTGGCCTAACACAAACAGTTTTCATGAGGATGTCGTGTGTGATTGTTCATTGATCCAACATGGTTTATTCCTAGAAACTGTGTGCGTTGCCTGAGGTCATCGCCCACGGTGTTTTCTCAATAACTGTTTGCAATAGAAAAAACCCAATTAGCAGGCTAATTGGCCATTAGCAGGCTAATTGCCCTATTATTAATAATCCATTTATTAATCTAATTGACATTTCATATTAAGCACACAATGTATTGCATTTCCATATTAAGGAAGCAGGATTTCATAATTGAAATACATCAGAGTACAACATCATATAGCTTCAGCACTCAGCTACCCCATTACACAACTGCACCAGCACCAAGTTTCACATGCAACATCTATAACCTTTCGAAATTAGCATCATAGATGGTACATAGACAGATGCATCTCATCTGGAAAACTGCTGAAACGGAAGGCGAATATTGAGCCTTCATTGATGTTGAAGGTCTTTGCAACTTTAGGCCAGTGCCTGTGGATGATTGACCGTCCATCCTTCGTCCTCTTCAGGAACACTTCAATATTGAACCGTGGGTGTTCTATGAAAACCTTCCTCGCCTCCTGACCATACAGGTGGTTTGAGAGGTAATCATCAGTGAACTGCTTTGGAAAGGCCTGAAAACAAGGATGTGCATAAATATCTTCTCTATATTGGAAATGGGGCAAAGGAATAAAAAAAGGCAAGGTATAATAGTTAGTACCACCTTGTAGTGAACTGACGTCTTCTTCATTGTGCAGACAAAGATCTTGTTGTTTTTTGTCGCTAATTTCTTTATCCTAACAATCTTTCTGAGTTTCTTGACTTGACTGATATTTATGGACAACTCATTTCCCCATATGCAAAAAGGGTCGAACAGTGGGTCAAAACCTCTGACAACAGGACCTACATGTGCAAGACCAAATTGTTAAAAACCTAAATATTAGAATGGTTCGTGCAATTGCACAATAATGTGCTATTAGACAAAGGAACATGCATGTGCAAACCTCGATTGTAAACCTCAGTGCTTCCCATTGTTTCCCTGCAACACATATAAGGTAGTTAGTCATCAGGTTAAGTGAGGGTTCGCATGCTATCAGTAAAATATGTTGATGAAAAATAAGCACATTGCAGATTCATCAGATTAATTCAAGCCACATGGAAAACCCATTTATCCAAACCAAGCATGATTAAGAACTAGGAAATATAGCAGTTGTATATGTTTCTCATGTATTAAGTGCAGCCAAATTCGATTTATTCCTCACATGCACAACAATACAAAATTCTACCCACGACAATTGGACCAAACATTAACTAAACACCACAACAAATGAACCAAACATTAACTAAGCACCACATTGCACAATATAACATACTCCTAATAGAAGATCAGACAGTTAACCAAACCAAGCATGCTTAACAACTTGGAAATATAGCAATTGTATTTGTTTCTCATGTATTTAGTACAGCCAAATTCGATTTATTTCTCACATGGTATACAATAACAAAATGCACCCACAACAATTGAACATCGCATTACAGAATTGAACCAAACTATTAACTAAACACCACAACAAATGAACCAAATGTTAACTGTGCACCACATTGCACAATGTATAACATACTAGAAGATCAGACAGTTAACCAAACCAAGCATGCTTGACAACTTGGAAATACAGCAATTGTATTTGTTTCTCATGTATTTTGTAAAGATAAATTTGATTTATTTCTCACATGGAAGACAATTCAAAATTGCAGCCTGAAGAATTGAACATCACATTTGCATAATTGAACCAAACAGTTAACTGAAGACGACAACTAATTAACCAAACAGTTAATAAGTGAGCACCACATTGCACGACATATAGAACATATACACTAGAGCAACATATTGCATGGTAAAAGTAGATAGCACAATTCACTAGAATTTGTTAAGGAAAGGCAGGAGCAGCACATGCAACGGGTAAACCGAGCATGCTTAACCGGCGTAGCTAGCAAACTGAACATGGGTCCTTATAGTGAGCTAATAAGACAAGCTACTCCTCATCGTCGGAGATATCGATGATGATTGGCTCCTTGGACATGGAAGAGGGCGAGGCCTCCACATCGTGGGTGCCCTCGTCGTAGTGGTGAGTTGCTTGAGCCGCTCCGGGCAACAACCTGCTGGCTCTTGAGTTGAGGTAAGCACGTGCATGCTGAGAAAACACCTTGTAGTCTTCGTCGAAGGCATCGAGGGTGGCCTCGAGAAAACGCCACGAACTATCGTTTAAAGCAGCCAACCGCGTCGCGGCGTCGGTGCGCGAGGCATCGACGGTGGCCTCGACGGTGAGGTGCTCCTCCAAGATCTGGGGGTCGGCACGAATGGCAGCCATCGCGACCTCATCCGCGCGTGCGGCCGCGATTTGCTTCTCCGCTGCCAAATGCTCCTTGAGCTCCTGGATATACTGCATGCACCATGGCTTAGGGTGGTGCTTATTTGGGGGAGGGGTCGGTGATTTGGGTGGAAGGTGTCGCGCCGGCGGTCGGGGCATGTGGGATGTGGAAGGAGGAGGAGGATGGGGGTCAGGTGTAGATTACCTGCCTGGATAGACGAGGCCGAGCAGCGTGAAGGAGGGTCGCCGGCGAGGAGGCGGTGCTGCAAGCAAGGAGTGAAGGTTTCAAGTTGGAAAGGAAGGCTGAAACAGGGGAAATGTGGCTTTTGGTAAGGGGGAGGGGGCGGGGGAGAAGCCGAAAATTTTGAATCGGTGCAGCGAAAAAACTGGCGCGCAAAGTGTCATCAGACACGGTCCCTTATTTAGCACTGTGTATGATATGTGAACATAACAAACAATTCATATAGCTTAACCCGTGTGTGATGAGTTTGAACGTCAAAAATTTTGGTTCGAATTTCCCTGGTTACAGTGGTCATCCACGTCATTGCATAATTTGGGTACACAAAGGAGACTACAACACATCCACACTTCTTAATCGAGCAAGTTCAGCAATTAAACAGAGCTAGCTGACCTAAACATTACTCTAACAAATTAAAGATCGGCGCTCTTAATTAAACAAAACAAAGAGTACTACTACGGGTGGTGATCGTCGATCTTCGCCGCCTCCTCCATGTCCAGCTCACGCCCGACGGTCTCCTGGGGAAGGGGCTCCATGGCATCCATCGCACCATACTCGGCAAGTATCTCACCATCCGTGTCCGCCATATCTTTGGAAAAGGCCGCCACGAGCTGGGCGTGGGCGGCCGTGATCTGGGCTTGGACGAGCTCCGTCGTGGCAAGGTATGCGGCAGAGGAATGGACGGCTGCTCGAACGCCCTCGGCGATTGCCAACTCATCGGCCGTGGGTTGCCGACCATTGTCGGAGAAGCTTCGTTCGATTTGTGCAGTGACCGCCATGAGCTGGGCGTGGGCGGCCTCGACATGGTCGTGGGCGGCCTCCATCACGGCTAAGGCCGCCGCTGCGGAACGGACAGCTGCTGTGCCGCTCTCGCCAGTTGCTATCCCCAAGGCAGATGTTGCTGCCGCCACCTGAGAAGCAACAGCGGCCGTTTGGGCTGCCTTGGCCGCCCGGTCGCAGATTGTGGCCGCACTCATGCACCTTGTTAGCACGCGCATGGCGGCTGCGGCCGCGCTCTCGCCGGAGTGGGCTGCCGAAGTTGCCCTCACGACGCGGGTCCACGTCCCCATCTTTCACCGACGATGATTGAACAGTGAAATGATATTTGGGGAGCGAGCTAGTGTGCTTGACACGCCGGCTGTGGACTGTAGACGACGCACCTTCTCGGGTAAGCCATAGGCGTACTATACTCTGACGGTGCTCCAAGATATTTTGTACTGCATCTCACATGGTTGGTGATAATAAACTGTGTGCGATCTATTTGATTTTCCATCGTGATTTGAATTACATAATGGGGTCACAGCGGCAATGGAGGGTGTTTGAATTGCTAGAACTTTTATCTGCAGTGAACATGCAACTATAGGTGTGTCGTAAAAAAATGGAATTATTCAGGGTTCGTTTGGACATTTTTATACATTAACTTGGTTTTCTAGCCATTTCAGGTGCCCAATTCAAAATTCAACTACATGCACATGCTTCGGTGCACCAACATGGGTTGTAAAATCATATATGTGTCCATGGGTTTATGCTTATGTCCCATGCAAGAAATGGGGATGAATTTCGATCACCACAGCACCGTGGCTCTCCGGCAAACGTTGAGGTACTTGCTATTGTAATTCTAGTAAATCCAAAACCCGTCTGAAATTCATGAACCTTGGCTTGCTATCATGGAATGGCATCAACATGCTGGGGTAAAAAATATTGTCCCATTTGGGGCAGGTTATGGTATAAGCTTCTCACAAACCAGAGCTTCTCACAAGAAGCCTCATGGTTCCGTTAGGGAAACGTGTCACCTTTGTGGACAAAACGATATTCATCGCCTCTTCTTGCTTTCAATTTTTTCCTAGTGTCAACATAAACCAACAGGAGTGTCGTGTTAAATTTTGGAATTTTTCAGGGATCGTTTGGACATTTTTATATGTTAACTAAGTTTTCTAGGCATTTATGTGCATAATTCAAAATTGAACTACATGCACATGCTCCAGTGCATAAAAACGGGTTGAAAAATCAAATGTGTGTCCTTGGTTGCAAGCTTAGGTCACATGCAAGAAATGAGAATGAATGTCAAACACCTTGACACTGTCGCTCGGCCGCTAACATTGAGATACATGGTTTTAAAATTCTAGTAAATCAAAAACTCGTCTGAAATTCATGGAACTTGACATGATATCATGGAACGGCATGGACAAGCCGTGGTAAAAATATTGTCCCATTTGGGGCAGGTTTGGGTATAAGCTTCTCGCAAACCAGAGCTTCTCTCACAACAAGCCTGATGGTTTCGGTAGGGAACGTGCCACCTTGGGGGACGAAACGATATCTGTTGCCTCTTCTTACTTTCAATTTTTTTTCTCGTGTCAACATAGAACAACAGGAGTGTTGTGTCAATTTTTGGGATTTTTCGGGGTTTGCTTGGACATTTTTATACATTAACTGAGTTTTCTATGCATTTATGTGCATAATTCAAATTTGAACTACATGCACATGCTCCAATGCATATAAATGGGTTCAAAATTGAAATGTGTGTCCTTGGTTGCATGCTTAATTAAGTCCCATGCAAGAAATGAGAATGGATGTCAAACACCTTGCCACCGTCGCTCGGCCGCTAACATTGAGATACATGGTTTTTAAATTCTAGTAAATCAAAAACGCGTCTGAAATTTATGAAACTTGACATGCTAGCATGGAACGGCATCAACATGCCGTGGTAAAAATATTGTCCCATTTGGGGCAGGTTGGGGTATAAGCTTCTCACAAACCAGAGCTTCTCACAACAAGCCTCATGGTTACGGTAGGGAACGTTTCACCTTTCTGGACGAAACAATATCTGTTGCCTCTTCTTGATTTCAATTTTTTTCTAGTGTCAACATAGAACAACATGAGTGTTGTGTTAATTTTAGGAATTTTTCGGGGTTCGTTTGGACATTTTTGTACATTAAATGAGTTTTCTATGCATTTATGTGCATAATTCAAATTTGAACTACAGGCACATGCTCCAGTGCATGTAAATTGGTTGAAAAATCAAATATGTGTCCTTGGTTGCATGCTTATGTCCCATGCAAGAAATGGGAATGAATGTCAAACACCTTGCCACCGTTGCTCGGCCGCAAACATTGAGATACATGGTTTTTAAATTCTAGTAAATCCAAAACTCGTCTGAAGTTCATGAAACTTGACATGCTATCATGGAGCGGCATCAACATGCTATGGTAAAATTTTTATCCATTTGGGCAGGTTTGGGTATAAGCTTCTCGCAGACCAGAGCTTCTCACAACAAGCCTGATGGTTTCCATAGGGAACGTGCCACCTTTGGGGACGAAACGATATCCGTTGCCTCTTCTTGATTTCAATTTTTTTCTAGTGTCAACATAGAACAACATGAGTGTTGTGTTAATTTTAGGAATTTTTCAGGGTTCGTTTGGACATTTTTATACATTAACTGAGTTTTCTATGCATTTATGTGCATAATTCAAATTTGAACTACAGGCACATGCTCCAGTGCATGTAAATTGGTTGAAAAATCAAATATGTGTCCTTGGTTGCATGCTTAGGTCCCATGCAAGAAATGAGAATGAATGTCAAACACCTTGCAACCATCGCTCGGGCGCAAACATTGAGATACATGGTTTCTAAATTCTAGTAAATCCAAAACTCATCTGAAGTTCATGAAGCTTGACATGCTATCATGCAGCGGCATCAACATGCTGTGGTAAAAATTTTGTCCCATTTGGGGCAGGTTTGGGTATAAGCTTCTCGCAAACCAGAGCTTCTCACAACAAGCTTGATGGTTTTGGTAGGGAACGTGCCACCTTTGGGGATGAAACAATATCCGTTGTCTCTTCTTGCTTTCAAAAATTTTCTAGTGTCAACATAGAACGACAGGAGTGTTGTGTCAATTTTTGGGATTTTTTGGGGTTCGCTTGGACATTTTTATACATTAACTGGGTTTTCTAGGCATTTTATGTGCATAATTCAAATTTGAACTACATGCACATGCTCCAGTGCAGAAAAATGGGTTGACATATCAAATGTGTGTCCTTGGGTGCATGCTTAGGTCCCATGCAAGAAATGGGAATGAATTTCAAACACCAGGGCATTGTTGATTGCCGGCAAAACATTAAGATACTTTGTTTTTAAATTCTAGTAAATCCAAAACTCGTCTGAAATTCATGAAACTTTGCATGCTATCATGGAATGGCACCCGACGTGCTGTGGTATTTTTCGTGTCCATTTTGAGAGAAGGCGCACTCGAATAACAGCCAACAAAGGCATTTTGAAACAAATAGCTGCCACTTTAACATCTCAAACGTTTGTATAATTTAAATCATGTGTGTTCTGTTAACCATTCACGTGACGCCACGTGTCTCTCTTTTAATGGCTATAGGAGTGTGGCGCCCTGCCTGATTACCACTGTAGCCAGACGGTCGCCACGCATACCAGCCCAGGAAATCACTCTGGCATGCGCGCTTACAACAAGTATCATCAACACAGGTATTTCTATTAATGGATATATAAGTCTTACATGAGATATATTACAGAGGTGATGGAAGCGGAAAGGCTCTATCTAAGGCAGCATGGTCTTGGTGCAGCTCCAATCCACAGGGATCTGACTGGGTTACGCTCCTAGCCCGCGAACGCTCCGGCTCCTCGTCGACGGACGACGGATCCTTATGTGAACCTGGCCACATTGAAGGCTGCTGAGTACTTTTGAATGTACTCGCAAGCAAACCAAACTAACATATACACCAAGCAATGCAATCCATGGCATTCAAGCATGCACATGTTATTAGAGCAAGATTAAATTATCATGGCATGGCATGACTAGCTAGCAATATTAATTACTCAAGTAGAATACAGTAAAGAAAAGCATATCAAGTAAATAATCCATACTCCGAACATTCTCATGATCCAAATCCAATCCAAGTCTTTCGGTCATCCGACCACTCATCTCATAGCTATCCCATGGCTAGCATATCATATTCCTGACATCATCTGATGTCTATGCATCTGCACTACCAGTTTGACAAACTTACTCTCTTCCATTATTATCACTGTTCCGGTTGACCACCTAGAGAGGTCTGGACGGACTGTCCAATACCATGGACGCAGCTATTCGAATAGATTTTACACTCTGCAGAGGTTGCGCACTTTACCCACACCATGGAGCACCTGACCTCGTGATCCCATTCGGGTGGACCAGTGTTGCTCCAACAAAACCTGCCTAACCCGTGACTCCTCCACCGTACCACCGGCAATCATTCTCCCCCAGAGTCCTGTCCTGGGTGGCCGCTGTGTCACCTCGTGACACCTGCCACCATCGTGGCCAAACTAAACTGTCCCAAACGGGGACTCCCGGGTTAAACAATCAACTGGGCTCACAAGGTTATCACCGCCTACCGGGCCAGGGTAGTGCGCACGCATAACCTTCCCTAGTTGGCAGTACCGATAAAAGAGCACGCGATCAGACCAAGTCAAGGCCGTCCCATACCGGCAAATGTGGTTGCACGGATAAGTCCGGACAGGTGACTCTGGATCAATCGAGTAGGTTTAGTTTTAGCCAGTATTTAGCAAGCATGGTTGTTTATCATAATAACTTGAGATGGCAGTAGCTATGCATGATAAAAACATAACAACCTATCTCCATATAATATCACGACATGTCATTAGTGAAAC
Organism: Thinopyrum elongatum; assembly: GCA_011799875.1. Classification (NCBI taxonomy): domain Eukaryota; kingdom Viridiplantae; phylum Streptophyta; class Magnoliopsida; order Poales; family Poaceae; genus Thinopyrum; species Thinopyrum elongatum. The sequence goes on along the minus strand of CM022299.1, from coordinate 334,953,548 downwards.
AATATTTAAATGACAAGTTATCACTTTACAAGTTGCAGCTGTAGGTTACGACCATCGGAACCCTTGCACAAACCGGCAAAGAAACCAGTAGCCACCAGAACGGTCTTTACAACTCAGATCTGGGACATTACCGGAATAACTCAACCCCGGCTCAAGACAGCTGGAAAGCAGCTCAGAGCATGAGACGGTGTTGATAAAAAGAATGTAGCAGTTCCCTAAGACAGCCGAGAAACAGCTAAGAGCATAGGGTCACTGCTACGGAAAGAAATTCAACAGCTGCCCGAGATGGCAGAAAAGCAGCTCAGAACACGGACAGTTGCTGACAAGAGAAATAAAAAGTCGGCATCCACCCCGGACGGCCGGAAACAGCTCAGAACACAAGCGTGGTGCCGTTACCGAAGAAAGTGCAAGCAAGGGTTCGTCAGCGTCCCATACAACTCACCACTACACAAGCAAGCATAAGCATATTAATTTAAACATGCAAGAAATATCATAGAGCAATGCTTTAGGGCATATATCAGATGGTCGGCTTGCCTGGATTCGAGAAATACTCCAGGAAGAGGTGTGGAGAGTCCGCGGAAGAATTCGCCGAAAAGAATTCTCTCTCGGAGGGCTGTTAGAAGGGCAAGGGCAAAATGGTCATTTTCAGAATGTGTCATCATGGTGAAAAGGATACCATCGGAACGGGCTCGACGAACTGAAGGCGTGGCCGTTGGAATCACCTGATTCGGAGTTGTGGTTGAAAAGATACAGCAGATTGACTGTTTAGGGACCTTTCTGTAAAACTTTTATTCACATCCAGGTCCTTGGATAGTTTTTCTGCGAGAAAAAAGAAAAAGAGCACTGTGCTCTTTGGGCTGCACTGTGCCGAAGCCGGCCCAAGTCCTCGGCTGCTGCCAGACTGCTGCTGCTGCTGTCCTGGGCCGAGCCCACTTGCACTGCCACCGAAAAAAAAACGAAGATAGAGGGGGTCGAGCCACTGACGAGTCGGGCCCGCCAGCAGGGCCTTCGTCCTCCTCCCGCGCCTGCCTGGCAAAGGAGAAGGGTGGCTTCCGCCGACGACCGCCGGCGCTACAGGCCGTCTCCGGCGACGTTCCGCCCATTGATGGATTCAGAATAGAGAGACGCATCCAACGGCGGGCGGCACGGACGCCGGGGACCATCAGAGCGGTGGCGACGCTGCCCGCGACGGACGGTGATTCGGGCAGCGACGGGTTCGGCGCTATGGTGGCAGAGAGGGAGGGATGAAGTTGGGAAGGGCTCTGCGGTGGCCAAGAGGACCCTCTGGTGGGGAGAGAGGTGGAGGAGGGGCCCTGGCTTGCCCGAATTCGAGCGGAGGCCACCGACGGCCATGGCAGTGATGAGGGATGAGGAGGGCTCCTGGAGCTTGAATGGGAGGCATGGCGGGGTGCTAGGAATGTGGAAAGGCTGAGAGGTGAGCTCGAGGGGTCCGGAGACGGGCTATTTATAGCCATGGGGGCTCGTCGGATAGGTTCGGCCACCGTGGCCTTCCTATCCGCTCACTGGAGCTCGGGGAATACGTGGCTGGAGATGGCGATGTCGGCATGGCCTCTGAGAGCATGGAGAAGGAGGTAGTAGCTTCGGGAGAGCTCGGAGAAAGAAGAGACAAGCGAGAAAACAACGATGGTCACGGGCAGAATAGTGGCGGCGATCATCGTGGCGCGAGGAGGACGATTGGGGAGGGGGAAGGGCCTAGAGAGGGGGTACGTGGGTGCTGCGGAGCCACTAGACATGTTTGTACAAGCCGGCGCTGCTCGAGCTGTCCTGCCCAACGCGACGACCGCGTAGAGCATAGTTTCTGCTCGCTGTTCACGCGGTCACCAAGGGCACAGCACGCTCTGGAAGGCTCCTGCCTATCCAACCATGTCCATCACGTTCCTCGCTGCTCAAATAGGTGAGAGGAGTATCTGGAACCAGCTAGGTAGCTCTGATATAAGAGAGACCTGCAGAATAAGGTTCTGACAGGAAGGTGTTTGTAGTGGTTTCTGGAGAAATGGATGGACCAATGGAGTTGGATCTGTGTCAAAATGAAATGAGGTAGGAAGTAGTATGTGCTTGCAAAATTTGAAGTCATTTAGGCCCCATTTGCGTACACTTCCTTCACAAACCAAAAATTGGTCCAGAAACTGGAACTTGAAGCTGTGCTCAAATGGTTTGATGAAATGAAGTGAATTTTTGTGGAGAGTGATGGTTTGGATACATGAAGATGCTGATAAAATTTCAGCTCATTTGGAAATGCCAAAGTGGTACTTCCTTCACAGAGCTTTGAAATGGACAGAAACTTGAGAAAATTGCTGGGGAAGAATGGATAGAGGGATTGAGCTGATTTTTGTTATCCATGGGTGATTTCTCAATGTTAATCACCATGAAAAATTTCAGCTCAAATCGATCAAGGGTTCAAGCACTTCCTTTGCAAACTGAAAATCTGGATAGAATTTGCAAATGGATGCTGTGCTCAAACTTTGAACTATGGAACTTGGGTTTTTTTATGGAAATGGTGAATATATGGATAGGAAAAGCTCTACAATTTATTTGGGATTCTTCCTAGCTACCAAAATGATAGTTCCTTTAGAAACTGCCCAAAATGCAATATTGGCATTAAATAGGAAAATGCAATTTCCCTTATTTAATTATGGCCAATATTTTTATTGGAGCTCAATATGATCACAAAGAATATCTCCACAAGTTTTCATGAACTTTGGAGATGGATAGATATTTTCTTGGATTTAATTCCTTTAACTGGCAGAAAAAGGAATTAATTATGAATGAAAAATATTGCAAATGACTTGGCAATATTTTTGCATATCCAGGGTTTATAGATAAAGGATGATCACTGGGAGAAGTTTGGGAATCAGCTGATCAAAGGAAATTGGGGTTCCTTTGTAACGGAAGAGATCAGGGTTTCCCTTCCGGCAACTCGGAAGGTAGGGTTTTGATGGCAAAATCTTGAGAATAGATCTTGGGTGGCAAGGTTGGTCTGGAGAGAATCTCAGGTTGGATAGGGAAGGCAAGACTAAATGACCATCTTCATATACCTAAGAGCTAAAGAAATTCGGTAGCACCGAGAAAAAAAAAGGCGGGAGTCAAATCCCGCGAAGGAAAAAAAAACAGGAGCGAAAACCAGGGTGTTACAAACCTACCCCCCTTAAGAAAATCTCGTCCTCGAGATTTCCGGGCTTACCCCCTAGTGAAGGGGACTTACCTGTGTGCGACTTGGATCCATCAGCTGTCTCTTGTCTTCGTTGGTTCACTGACCTTTTTAACTGGCTCTTCTGATGGACCATGTGTTGTCTCTGCACACAACTTCCTTGAATCCTTCTCTTTCCTGTCAGGTGTACCTTTGTCCTGGCAGTGGTATTACTGGGTGGGGTAGCGGGTAATACCAACAGACAGCTCGGTTTCCATGGCCTGGAAGCGACTGCTTCGGATTTTATTGTGATACTTTGTACTCTGACTGTCATGGGCAAAACATCCTTTTCTGGTACCAGGCTCACATGCTCGTATGGCCTCGAGTGAGTGGGAGATGATTTCTTTCTGCCGTGTCAGAATGCTCAGTCTGGCTGCGGATTCTGTACTGACACTTCCTTCTGCTTTAGGCATTTTGACTTTGTCCTAGGTGATCCACAATTCAAGGAACAACATGACCGAACTATTGCTGCTATATCCTCAACTGAAATGTCAGGCATGATCACAAAGTAATCATAGAAAGTAATCTCTTATTCCAATGACATCCTGATGTCTACGAGCTGTTGATGCTGATGTGTTTTGAGCCATTCTATCTGAATGTCTGGTTTCAAACTCTGTCGCTCGTGGAGATGGCTCTGTCATATATATAGCCTCTGCAGTCCTTGCCATGACCATTGAGCTAAACATAGTATCGCTATCATCCGGTGTATCTTTTGGAGCATAGCCTCTTATCTTGGTTGATGGCCCATATTCAGGTGAGTATGTCATGTTGGCTGCATTGTTGTGGCCATATATGCGAGAGTCTGACAAGTATTACTAATGTCACTCCGTCCGTGAAGCTGTATCTTGTTGACCGGCACGGAGGTTGTTTGTTCACCACTTCTTTGTTCTTGAGAATTCCTTTCATGGACCTGTCATGACCTGCCAACACACCTCCTTGATTGTTTTCCCGGCTTGTCAGGCTTGTTCTCACAATTTACTCTTGCATATCTCGTAAGGGTTACTGTGCTCGTATTCTTCTTTTCAACATGGGGCCAATGTTTCTCTGAACACAGTCATTCCTGATGAGTGGCTCGCATGAACTGATCCATTGGACTGCATGCTCACAGCATATGCAGGGGTAGGATAAATCCTTTCATAACCACTGAGTTCTGAGGCGGATGTGTGTCTGGACTAGTTCGTGCTCCTGACAAGCTTGTCGTGGGCACAATGGTGCATGTTGATGAAGGCTAAATTCCTTATGCTTGAAGCTTCTACCCAAGGTAGCGTGCTGAAGAAGGCTAGGGATCGTACCTCAGAAGTTTTTCCTTCATGTAGTTTATGGCGGAAGGTCAGGTACCTTATGCCGGAAGGTTTCCGTGGTAGCACACGGTGGAAGATGGGAGTGTCGTACCCCAGAAGATTTTTCTCACCAAGTGGCATACCAAGGAAGATTGGCAGCCTGGTAACTTGCGGAGGAAGGCTGGGTTCCTTATACCAGAAGCCTTTCACTGTGTACGCAGTCAGACCTGTGGCCGATTCCGGCTTCCTTCCGAAGTATCCGGAATTTACCCATAGCGGAGCCAAACTTGGTATAGGCCATACCTTGTCTGAAGGTTTTCTATTGTCACACACCGCTTGTCTTCTGCTGGTCTGATTATTGCCACTGTAAAGGCTGCACAACTGATGCAGGCTTCATGTTGTTAATTAGTTCGGAATACCTTTTTCATTCAAAAAAGTGTTGCCGACAATAAGCAATTGACGGATAATTCCATTTGGTTCAGCTGAGTTTCCAATCATGTTAGGTGCTCCTTGATTCTGGATGCTTGGAAGCTCAGTGATTCTGGGCAACTGTGAGCTCATCCATATTCCTTGCAAACCTTGTTCACAGTGCCCTGAAAATTTTGTATTTGCACCGATGAACTCCAAAATATGCTTTGCAATTTGTACCAACGTACCAGAATTTTGTTGCTGCTCTTGGCATATTCACATTCTTGAAATATATCTTCGGTGGGTAATAAATGATTCTTGGGTCCATTGAGAAAAGATTCGGTTCACCTCACTAACCAAAGTAATCCTTGTATCGCAGACGGAATAATTTGTCCTTGCTGATATTCATTCTTGGTAACTCATCTGACTACTCCTTAGGCGTGATCTATTCTAAGGCCAACTCTCTCAGGTATATTCTGGTCTTGTCTGTTCCACACATATTCTGCTTCTGACCCATTCTTCACTCCTGGCAGATCCGGTGTTGTTATTCTGAATATCAGCCAGTTGACTTGGCATGACCTTTGCTGAATTTGGATTATTGGGTATTATCCAAGTTGTATGCTGGTCTTCTTGACGGCACTTGCGGATGGATCCAGTCGGAGCGAAGAAACGAAACCGACGAAAGAAACAAGAGCCATGAAAACCAAAAGCAAATAAAGCTCAAATATTTGCGGACCTTACACACGTGGCCAAAGATTCACTAGTATAACTATTATAGCGCACTCGATGCACCTTTAAGGACTTAGAAGCAAAACCACACGATGCTCCTGGTAGCACCGGTGTCAAGCTCCTACTACTTCCTTAGGGAACATCTCACTCGATGGATGACCATAGCCAAAGTGGCTTAGTCAACGATCCTACGGTTGTTGGGGAGAGTTAGAATTATAAGCGTTTCCCAAAGGAAACTAGAGTTAAGAAGAGAAATGCCATGGCTAGCAAGCAGGGTAGGGATATCTGGTTTACCTAGGGGTTCAAGGCTCACGGGTCGTTGCCTGGTGCGAATATTTCACACCGAAGGCAAAGGCCACAAGAGTTGGGTCTGATGGAGCCAAAAACCTATGGGGTTGCCTTATGATCAATAGTAGCCGTGCCTGTTTGGCAAAGATGGCTGAAATCCATCTGTGCTTTCTACTGAGCACAAGACAATGAAGTGTGGCTAGGGTAACCTATAGCCAACCTGGCTGCTCTGATACCATCCGTTGTGGCGCCCCGCCTGATTACCACTATAGCCAGATGGTCGCCACGCATACCAGCCCAGGAAATCACTCTGGCATGCGCGCTTACAACAAGTATCATGAACACATGCATTTCTATTAATGGATATATAAGTCTTACATGAGATATATTACAGAGGTGATGGAAGCGGAAAGGCTCTATCTAAGGCAGCATGGTCTTGGTGCAGCTCCAATCCACAGGGATCTGACTGGGTTACGCTCCTAGCCCGCGAACGCTCCGGCTCCTCGTCGACGGACGACGGATCCTTATGTGAACCTGGCCACATTGAAGGCCGCTGAGTACTTTTGAATGTACTCGCAAGCAAACCAAACTAACATATACACCAAGCAATGCAATCCATGGCATTCAAGCATGCACATGTTATTAGAGCAAGATTAAATTATCATGGCATGGCATGACTAGCTAGCAATATTAATTACTCAAGTAGAATACAGTAAAGAAAAGCATATCAAGTAAATAATCCATACTCCGAACATTCTCATGATCCAAATCCAATCCAAGTCTTTCGGCCATCCGACCGCTCATCTCATAGCTATCCCATGGCTAACATATCATATTCCTGACATCATCTGATGTCTATGCATCTGCACTACCAGTTTGACAAACTTACTCTCTTCCATTATTATCACTGTTCCGGTTGACCACCTAGAGAGGTCTGGACGGACTGTCCAATACCATGGACGTGGCTATTCGAATAGATTTTACACTCTGCAGAGGTTGCGCTCTTTACCCACACCATGGAGCACCTGATCTCGTGATCCCATTCGGGTGGACCAGTGTTGCTCCAACAAAACCTGCCTAACCCGTGACTCCTCCACCGTACCACCGGCAATCATTCTCCCCCGGAGTCCTATCCTGGGTGGCCCCTGTGTCACCTCGTGACACCTGCCACCGTCGTGGCCAAACTAAACTGTCCCAAACGGGGACTCCCGGGTTAAACAATCAACTGGGCTCACAAGGTTATCGCCGCCTACCGGGCCAGGGTAGCGCGCATGCATAACCTTCCCTAGTTGGCGGTACCGATAAAAGAGCATGCGATCAGACCAAGTCAAGGCCATCCCATACCGGCAAATGTGGTTGCACAGATAAGTCCGGACAGGTGACTCTGGATCAACCGAGTAGGTTTAGTTCTAGCCAGTATTTAGCAAGCATGGTTGTTTATCATAATAACTTGAGATGGCAGTAGCTATGCATGATAAAAACATAACAACCTATCTCCATATAATATCACGACAAGTCATTAGTGAAACAATATTTAAATGGCAAGTTATCACTTTACAAGTTGTAGCTGTAGGTTACGACCATTGGAACCCTTGCACAAAACCGGCAAAGAAACCAGTAGCCACCAGAACGGTCTTTACAACTCGAATCTGGGACATTACCGGAATAACTCAACCCCGGCTCAAGACGGCTGAAAAGTAGCTCAAAGCATGAGACGGTGTTGATAAAAAGAATGTAGCAGTTCCCTAAGACGGCCGAGAAACAGCTCAGAGCATAGGGTCACTGCTACGGAAAGAAATTCAACAGTTGCCCGAGACGGCAGAAAAGCAGCTCAGAACACAGACAGTTGCTGACAAGAGAAATAAAAAGTCGGCATCCACCCCGGACGGCCGGAAACAGCTCAGAACACAGGCATGGTGCCGTTACCTAAGAAAGTGCAAGCAAGGGTTTGTCAGCGTCCCATACAGCTCACCACTACACAAGCAAGCATAAGCATATTAATTTAAACATACAAGAAATATCACAGAGCAATGCTTTAGGGCATATATCAGATGGTCGGCATGCTTGGGGTCGAGAAATACTCCAGGAAGAGGTGTGGAGAGTCCGTGGAAGAATTCGCCGGAAAGAATTCTCTCTCGGAGGGCTGTTAGAAGGGCAACGGCAAAATGGTCATTTTCAGAATGTGTCATCATGGTGAAAAGGATACCATCGGAACGGGCTCGACGAACTGAAGGCGTGGCCGTTGGAATCGCCTGATTCGGAGTTGTGGTTGAAAAGATACAGCAGATTGACTGTTTAGGGACCTTTCTGTAAAACTTTTATTCACATCCGGGTCCCTGGACAATTTTTCTGCGAGAAAAAAGAAAAAGAGCACTGTGCTCTTTGGGCTGCACTGTGCCGAAGCCGGCCCAGGTCCTCGGCTGCTGCCAGACTGCTGCTGCTGCTGTCCTGGGCCGAGCCCACTTGCGCTGCCACCGGAAAAAAAACGAAGAGGAGGGGGTCGAGCCACTGACGAGTCGGGCCCGCCAGCAGGGCCTTCGTCCTCCTCCCGTGCCTGCCTGGCAGAGGAGAAGGATGGCTTCCGCCGGTGACCGCCGGCGCTACAGGCCGTCTCCGGCGACGTTCTGCCCATGGATGGATTCAGAATAGAGAGGCGCATCCAACGGCGGGCGGCACAGACGCCGGGGACCATCGGAGCGGTGGCGACGCTGCCCACGGTGGACGGCGATTCGAGCGGCGACGGGTTCGATGCTATGGTGGCAGAGAGGGAGGGATGAAGTTGGGCAGGGCACTGCGTGTTGGGGAACGTAGTAATTTCAAAAAAATTCCTACGCACACACAGGATCATGGTGATGCATAGCAACGAGATGGGAGAGTGTGTCCACGTACCCTCGTAGACCGAAAGCAGAAGCGTTAGCACAACGCGGTTGATGTAGTCGTACGTCTTCACGATCCGACCGATCCAAGTACCGAACGCACGGCACCTCCGAGTTCAGCACACGTTCAACTTGATGACGTCCCGTGAGCTCCGATCCAGCAAAGCTTCACAGGAGAGTTTCGTCAGCACGACGGCGTGGTGACGGTGATGATGATGCTACCGACGCAGGGTTTCGCGTAAGCACCGCTACGATATGATCGAGGTGGATTATGGTGGAGGGGGGTACCGCACTTGGCTAAGAGATCAATGATCAATTGTTGTGTCTATGGGGTGCCCCCTGGCCACGTATATAAAGGATGGAGGGAGGAGGAGGCCGGCCCTCACAGGGCGCGCCCAAGGTGTGGAGTCCTAGTAGGATTCCACCTCCCACATGGAATAGGAAAAGGGGAAGGGAGAAGCAGAAGGAAGGAAGGGGGCGCCCCCTTTCCCTAGTCCAATTCGGACCAGTCCATGGGGAAGGGGCGCAGCCACCCTTGAGGCCTTTCTCTCCTTTCCCGTATGGCCCATTAAGGCCCAATACGAATTCCCGTAACTCTTCGGTACTCCGAAAAATACCCGAATCACTCGGAACCTTTCCGATGTCCGAATATAGCCTTCCAATATATCGATCTTTACCTCTCGACTATTTTGAGACTCCTCGTCATGTCCCCGATCTCATCCGGGACTCCAAACAAACTTCGGTCATCAAATCACATAAACTCATAATACCGATCGTCACCGAACTTTAAGCGTGCGGACCCTATGGGTTCGAGAACTATGTAGACATGACCGAGACATGTCTCCGGTCAATAACCAATAGCGGAACCTGGATGCTCATATTGGCTCCCACATATTCTACGAAGATCTTTATCGGTCAAACCGCATAACAACATACGTTGTTCCCTTTGTCATCGGTATGTTACTTGCCCGAGATTCGATCGTCGGTATCTCAATACCTAGTTCAATCTCGTTACCGGCAAGTCTCTTTACTCATTCCGTAATACATCATCCCGCAACTAACTCATTAGTTACAATGCTTGCAAGGCTTATAGTGATGTGCATTACCGAGTGGGCCCAGAGATACCTCTCCGACAATCGGAGTGACAAATCCTAATCTCGAAATACGCCAACTCAACAAGTACCTTCGGAGACACCTATAGAGCACCTTTATAATCACCCAGTTACGTTGTGACGTTTGGCAGCACACAAAGTGTTCCTCCGGTAAACGGGAGTTGCATAATCTCATAGTCATAGGAACATGTATAAGTCATGAAGAAAGCAATAGCAACATACTAAACGATCAAGTGCTAAGCTAACGGAATGGGTCAAGTCAGTCACATCATTCTCCTAATGATGTGATCCCGTTAATCAAATGACAACTCATGTCTATGGTTAGGAAACATAACCATCTTTGATTAACGAGCTAGTCAAGTAGAGGCATACTAGTGACACTCTATTTTGTCTATGTATTCACACATGTATCAAGTTTCCGGTTAATACAATTCTAGCATGAATAATAAACATTTATCATGACATAAGGAAATAAAATAATAACTTTATTATTGCCTCTAGGGCATATTTCCTTCACTGCGGTGGCCGAGAGGACCCTCTGGTGGGGAGAGAGGTGGAGGAGGGGCCCTGGCTTGCCCGAATTCGAGCGGAGGCCACTAACAGCCATGGCGGCAGTGAGGGATGAGGAGGGCTCCTGGAGATCGAATGGGAGGTTGGGTGGGGTGCTAGGAATGTGGAGAGGCTGAGGGGTGAGCTCGAGGGGTCTGGGGACGGGCTATTTATAGCCATGGGGGCTCGCCGGATAGGTTCGGCCACCGTGGCCTTCCTATCCGCTCACTTGAGCTCGGGGAATACGTGGCTGGAGATGGCGATGTCGGCAAGGCCTCCGGGAGCGTGGAGAAGGAGGTAGTGGCTTCGGGAGAGCTCGGAGAAAGAAGAGACAAGCGAGAAAACGACGATGGTCACGGGCAGAATAGCGGCGGCGATCGTCGTGGCGCGAGGAGGACGATTGGGGAGGGGGAAGGGCCTGGAGAGGGGGTACGTGGGTGCTGCGGAGCCACTAGACATGTTTGGACAAGCCGGCGCTGCTCGAGCTGTCCTGCCCGACGCGACGACAGCGTAGAGCACAGTTTCTGCTCGCTATTCACGCAGTCACCACAGGCACATCACGCTCTGGAAGGCTCCTGCCTGTCCAACCATGTCCAGCATGTTCCTCGCTGCTCAAATAGGTGAGAGGAGTATCTGGAACCAGCTAGGTAGCTCAGATATAAGAGAGACTTGCAGAATAAAGTTCTGACATGAAGGTGTTTGTAGTGGTTTCTGGAGAAATGGATGGACCAATGGAGTTGGATCTGTGTCAAAATGAAATGAGGTAGGAAGTAGTATGTGCTTGCAAAATTTGAAGTCATTTAGGCCCCATTTGCATACACTTCCTTCACAAACCAAAAATTGGTCCAGAAACTAGAACATGAAGCTGTGCTCAAATGGTTTGATGAAATGAAGTGAATTTTTGTGGAGAGTGATGGTTTGGATACGTGAAGATGCTGATAAAATTTCAGCTCATTTGGAAATGCCAAAGTGGTACTTCCTTCACAGAGCTTTGAAATGGACAGAAACTTGAGAAAATTGCTGGGGAAGAATGGATAGAGGGATTGAGCTGATTTTTGGTATCCATGGGTGATTTCTCAATGTTAATCACCATGAAAAATGTCAGCTCAAATCGATCAAGGGTTCAAGCATTTCCTTTGCAAACTGAAATTCTGGATAGAATTTGCAAATGGATGTTGTGCTCAAACTTTGAACTATGGAACTTGGGTTTTTTATGGAAATGGTGAATATATGGATAGGAAAAGCTCTACAATTTTTTTGGGATTCTTCCTGGCTACCAAAATGGTAGTTCCTTTAGAAACTGCCCAAAATGCAATATTGACATTAAATAGGAAAATGCAATTTCCCTTATTTAATTATGGCCAATATTTTTATAGGAGCTCAATATGATCACAAAGAATATCTCCACAAGTTTTCATGAACTTTGGAGATGGATAGATATTTTCTTGGATTTAATTCCGTTAACTGGCAGAAAAAGGAATTAATTATGAATGAAAAATATTGCAAATGACTTGGCAATATTTTTGCATATCCAGGGTTTATAGATAAAGGATGATCACTAGGAGAAGTTTGGGAATCAGCAGATCAAAGGAAATTGGGGTTCCTTTGTAACGGAAGAGATCAGGGTTTCCCTTCCGGCAACTCAGAAGGTAGGGTTTCGACGGCAAAATTTTGAGAATAGATCTTGGGTGGCAAGGTTGGTCTGGAGAGAATCTCGGGTTGGATAGGGAAGGCAAGACTAAATGACCATCTTCATATACCCAAGAGCTAAATAAATCCGATAACACTGAGAGAGAAAAAGACGGGAGTCAAATCCCGCGAAGGAAAAAAAACAGGAGCGAAAACCAGGGTGTTACAAGGAGGTGCCGTGCGGACAGCTGCTTGACTGAACGGGAGGCGTGCGAGCGCAGTCCGATGCGCAGGCTGACCAAGAGGCATGCAAGCTATCCTCCAATGCGCAGGCTCACCGGGAAGCGTGCGAGCTGTACGCTGTGAAGGCTCACTGGGAAGCGAGCCCTTTGACTTCCATGGCCGCCCGCCTTGCTCGCATCCTCTCCATTAATGGCGCCCGAGCCGCTGTTTAATACGGGCGGCCTTACTGTTCGCCTCCCATTCCCCTCCCTCCCGCAGACCTCCACCAACGCCATGGCACAGAAGGATCATCTGCCACTAGTCTTCAAGTTTGGTGAAGTCGACTCCGAGCTGGAGGAGATAGAAAATAAGGAGGAATGGGGCCTCATGGACATGGCCCTGAACAAGCTGGCCGCGGCGGTTGCTGCCCCCGCGCCCATCCCAGCTCCCATCCCCGCGCCCGCACCAGCGACCATCCCCGTAGCATTGCCGGGCTGGTCGCCGAGCACTATCGCAGAGCTGGAAGTCGCGGGCGTCAGCGAGGTCTCCGCGGACCCGCGCGAGCTCGTGTGCATGCCAGCGCCAGCGCCCGTGCCCGTGCGCGCCCATGCACCCACCGTGCCGCCGGTCCCCGTGCGTTTGCCTGCACCCGCCACGCCGGTGCCCGTGCGCGCGCCCCCCTCAGCGGCATGGGACACCTCCATCGACCGCTACCTCGCAGCGCTGCCAGTTGCCGTCCTCCCGCGCCCCGCCCATCGATCGCGCGACGACATGATGTTTGATTTCCAAGTGAAGAACATTATGTGCTGCCTTGAAGACTTCAACAACGGCATCCCGGAGGACGAGAACGACAACGCCGGCGCGGCACGCCGCCTCCGCCGCCGCCGGAAATAGTTTTTTTGGGTTTAATACTGTATCTCGATCATATGAATATAAATTCGCAGTGTGACTGAATGAAAGATATGGTTTGAACAAACTTGCGTTTTTCTCTCTTAATGTACAGACTTATCAAACGATTTTCTTTAAAAAAAACGTCAATGGTTTTTAAATATAAAATACTCATCCCAAACGTTTTAGTTAGAACACCCGTATGCAAACCGACAGCTTCCCCAGGAAGCCAAGGGAAAATGTGACGAGCAGGATTTGTGCAGCTCTTGATCGCAAACATTTTAGATAGAACACCCGTATGCAAAGTGAGAGCTATGGTCTTCCCCAGTAAGTCAAGGGAAAATTCGCAGTGCAGGATTTGTGCATCTCTTCAACGCAAACGGTTCAGATTGAATACGGTATGCAAAGCCAGACTTCGGCGCTAAGCCAAGAGAAAATATGCGAGCAGGATTTGTATATCCCTTCAATGCAAACGGTTGTTTTGGATGACCCGTGTGCAACCACGTACAGACAATTTGGTAAGAGTTGCATCTGTCATATTGGGTATATTGCCATTTGTCAAACTGGAAAGATTGACATTTGTTGATCTAGTAACATTGCCATTTGTCAACCTTGTAACACTGCGATTTGTCAAAATATGCAGCTAAAAATCACTAGCACTATCTAATTTTTGCAACTAAAATTCAGTAATTAAGCATAGATTTCATTCATAGATTAAGCAGTCATTCTTTATACAAACAGTTCAACTCGACAGCTGAACCGACCAAACTTTTCCCCAATTGTTGCCAACCACGTACTGAAATAGCTAGTTCAACTATATATACTAGCTAATTTTAAGTACGCTGTACAGTTCCACCACATCTATAGTCAGATGAACTGAACAAAATAGCCCCTAAATACTACTACTACGGAGGGGCTTTGTACTACTTCTGGCAGCCTCTCCTCTGCCGAGCGCACTCAGTAAGAGGTAGAGGAGGAGGAGCCTACCGACGAGCTGGACAACTGCAATACGGTGCCTGCCACTGTTGCACCTTCAGGGACGCTCACCTCGAACGCCCTCTGCCGCTCCAGACGACCCCTCTCGAAGCGGTGGTTCTCCTCGTAGATCTCCTGATTCCTCGCCTCTACGGAGGCGTGTGCTGCGGCCACGGCGGCGGTAAGGCTCTTTGCGTGCTCGACGAGGCGCTCCTCCTCCTCCCGCAGGAACTCGATGTAGCGCGCAAGGTCGCTGACGCACGTTCGGGCCTCCACCTCCGCCTCCCGGCTTCGGGCGGCGGTGGCGGAGTGGGTGATGACCCCGGCGGCCGACGGTGGGCTGGTGGCCACGGCGGCCGACGATGGGGTGGCGGCCACGACCACCACCTCCCGCCTTCGGGCCGCGGCGGCGGAGCGGGTGATGGCCATGGTAGCCGGCAGTGGGGTGGCGGCCACGACAGCCACCTCCCGCCTTCGGGCCGCGGCGGCGGAGCGGGCGATGGCCCTGGCTTTCGACGGTGGTGTGGCGGCCACGGCGGCAGACGGTGGGGTGGCGGCAACGGCAGTCGGCAACAGCTGCCGATGGGCAGCGACGGCGGAGCGTGTGGTGGGTGTTCCGCGCACACCCAACAGGGATGCCACGTGCACTACACTACGCCGGGGACTGTGCCGCCGCCATGGTGTAGCCTCCCAGCTGGAGCTGTCCTCTGATGACGGCGGAGTGGCTGAGCGACGATGACGGACCGGTGTCATTGGCGATTGTGGGAGAAGCAGACGAGATAAGCTACAGGGAGGGAGGGGAAAATGCGACGCAGGACTCGCCGGCCGTGAGGGTTTATATAGCAGGCCGGTAAGCATTGGGATTTTGGGGGATTTCACCGAGTCGGGCGGGAAGCTTGCACGGGAACCTGCGCGGGAACGGGCTCACCACCGTTTGGCCAAAAGAACGCCCCCGCGCACTGCTCAAGCTTGCGCTCGAAGCCGTCTGCGGCAGCGGGGTGACAACATGTGCGCGAGGAGGACGAAAGGACACGTACACATATGGTTAATAAAATAAAAAATGTTTGCGATTAAATTACCTACTACCCCTGTCCTGGTTTATAAGTCGTCTATGTATTTTTCTGCCAAATTTTGACTAGAGATTTAACTAATAAAATACGAATGCATGTCGCCAGAGATTATATCGTTGGATTCGTATTTGAACATAGTTTCCAATTATATAATATTTGTAACATGCATTAACATTTTGTTGGTTAAATTTAAGGTCAAAATATGGCACATAATATAAAGGGGACTAATAGACCAAGACGGCGGTAGTAGCACACGGCCGCTCTCTACGCAGTGACGCAACTGTCGGCCGGCTTGTAGACGACCATTTCCTGCGTGTTCAACTGCTCTATGCGTGTGGTTGCTTGCTGTTGAGGCAGCCGTGGCGCGCTCTGCTCTCGCGTCCCTCCGGGCGCTCTGCCCTTGTCCCTCCATGCGCGCTGCCAGTGTTTGGGGCCGGTGCACGATCACGCATGTTCATGTGCATGCGGTTGCGGTTGCGCCGGGCGCGGCGCCACGATGCAGTTACCCATTGCAAAAACTGCCATGCGGATGCGCCGAGAATCCAGGCCGCCCGGCCCCCATTTATTCCTGTGGCCATTTACCTTCATCTCTCGCGCCACACGACACAATAAGCACACCCACGACGACACATACAGAGAGGACATCCAGCGGTTCCAATGGCGCTCCTGTGGCTCCAATGGCGCTCCCAGCGGCCGACGACGACAATGGCGGGCAGTTCACCACGCATCACGTAGTGGACACCCACATGAGGGGGAAGGCCCTCTCGGTGGTGTGCACGAACGAGCTGGTCTCGGTGGAGAGCTCCATCCAAACTATGGAGCAGTTGCTTGCCGAGGACAAGTACCAAGTGGTCGACTTCGACCTCGAGTACACCATCGGTCGTGCCGGGCACGATCAGAAGGTTGCCGTCACCCAGTTGTGCGTGCGACATGACGTCCTCGTCTACCACTACCACCTGGCCACAAGGCCTTGTGAGCGTTTCTCCAGGTTTATTAACAGCTCCGACTACAGTTTCGCTACGGTGGACACCACCAACGATCTAAAAGCGCTCAAGGTTTCGGGCTTGAAATACCAGAATCTTGTCAACATCCAGGACCACTACAAGGTCTGGGGCAGCGACAACAACAAATAGAACTCCCTGGTTGACCTCGCCTCGGCCATCATCGACCCCTACTACATGAAGATGAAGGATGAGAGCAAGAAGGACAAGAACGCCTGGCACAGTGTCTGGCATGAGAGACTGGATGAACAACACATCAAGTACGCGGCCAAGGATGCATACACAAGCTATGAGATGTACATGCGGATCATTGACATGAGGGAGTGTCTTCTTCCTGCCCCAGATGAGGGATCGAGCCACAGAGCAGTGGCGGGAGCGTCACAAGAAGTAGATGACTAGACGATCGCTTCTCCTAATTTAGAATGCATACAATTGTTTATTGAGGTGTGTGTGAATGATCTGTATAGTCACTTATGTAATTGGATGTTTATTTTAGTTATATATATATATATATGTTATTCTTCTGTAGACAGAGCAAATCACACGGCTTATTAGCAGCAATCGTCTGTGTTATTATTGGTCTTCGCACACATTTCTGATTACGGACCTGTTTGCCGCGTATCACACACATCTTGTTCAGTTGAACCGTTTGTATTGTGTTGCCTAATCACACACAGTTCATCCTAGTGAACTGTATGCCGTATATCGCACACACCCTCATCTGGCTGTCCGTTTCTGTTGTTCTGCCTCATCGCAAACAGTTCTGCTGGATTAACCGTTTGCCATGCATCGCACACGCAACTCCAATATGAACCGTGTTTGATGTCACCGCCATCGCAAATGTTTTGCATCTTTTTTGATGGTTTTATTACATCACCATTTGTGATTGATGCATCGCACACAGTTTCGCCAAAGGGTCTCTGATTGGACTATCGCGTTTGGACCATCCTGCAGTAGTGTGTAGCTAGGCAGGATCCTTCACACACGCCCCAGAGTTTGAACCTTGTTTGGGTCCGCGGAGCCCCGATTCCGACAATAATAGCATGAAACAATAAAAAATTATATATACATTGGAGATGTATCAACATGCAGGTGCAAGAAAGTAAGAGGGTAGAGTTTGGAGATTATCAAACACAATGAAGACACGGTGATTTTTGGCATGGTTCTGATAGGTGGTGCTATCATACGTCCATGTTGATGGAGACTTCGACCCACAGAGGGTAACAGTTGCGCAAGTCCATGGACGGCTCCACCCACAAGGGGTCCGCGAAGAAGCAACCTTGTATATGCCATCATGGCTTATGTCCACGAAGGACTAGCCTCACTTTGGGTAGATCTTCACTAAGTAGGCAATCTCCTTGCCTGAAAATACTCCTTGGTTCAAATCCACAAGCTTGGAGGCTCCTAAGTGGCACCTAACCAATTTAGGAACACCACTCTTCAAAAGGTAATAGATGGTGTTGTTGATGATGCACTCCTTGCTCTTGTGCTCCAAAAGATAGTCTCCTCAACACTCAAACACTCTCTCACAGATTTTTTCTGTGTGGTAGGAGAGGGCTTGGAGTGGAAAGCATTTGAGAGGCTAGAGATCAAGGATCAAAAGGTTGGAGTGGAATCCTCTTGATCTCAACACAAAGGTAGATGGTTCTTTCTTGGGAAATGAATATGGTAAGTGGTAGTTTCAAACCGGTTGTGCTCTTAGAGTTGGTGCTATGGGTGGGGGTATATATAGGCAGCACAAAAAATACAACGGTTACACACCTTTCTGCACTACTCGGGGGGACTGGGTGAAAACACTCAATGAGATCGATTAGTACAGAAGGTTTGAAATTTAGGCTTTTCGGTGAGACCGGATGAAACCTCTCGGTGGGACCGAGCTGAGCTGACCTAAGCACTTTCCACACTTCAGTGTCACTGATTGAAACTGATCAATTTTTTTGATTGAATTTCAATTGGCAATAGAAGGTTGGCAAGTGCTCTTCGGTGGGACCGGAGGGCCAACTCGGTGAGACTGAGATGTTAGGGTCTGGGCAGTGGCTATTGATACGTCTCCAACGTATCTATAATTTTTTATTGTTCCATGCTATTATATTATCCATTTTAGATGTTTTATATGCATTATTATGCTATTTTATATCATTTTTGGGGACTAACTTATTAACCTAGTACCAAGTGCCAGTTGCTATTTTTTTTCTTGTTTTTGTCTTTTACAGAAAATCAATACCAAACGGAACGAAACTTTTTGAGGATTTTTCTTGGACTAGAAGACACCCAGGAACCTTCGGGAGGGGGTCAGAGGGGCCACCAGTTGGCGACAAGCTCGGAGGGCACGCCCTAGGGGGGGCGTCCCCAAGCTTGTGGGCCCCCTGATGCTCCTCCAACCCTAATCTTTGCTCTATAAATACCCAAATATTCCCCGTATACCAGAGGGCACACCAAAAATACTTTTTCCGCCGCCGCAAGCTTCTGTTCTCATGAGATCCCATCTTGGGGCCTTTTCTGGCACTCTGCCAGAGGGGGATTCGATCACGAAGGGCTTCTACATCAACCTTGCTGCCCTTCCGATGATGTGCGAATAGTTTACCACAGACCTACGTGTCCATAGCTAGTAGCTAGATGGCTTCTTCTCTCTCTTTGATCTTCAATACAATGTTCTCCTTGATGTTCTTGGAGATCTATTCGATGTAATCTTCTTTTGCGGCGCGTTTGTTGAGATCCGATGAATTGTGGATTTATGATCAGATTATCTATGAATATTATTTGAGTCTTTTCTGAACTCTTTTATGCATGATTAAGATAGCTTTGTATTTCTCTCCGATCTATTGATTTGGTTTGGTCAACTAGATTGATTTTTCTTGCAATGGGAGAGGTGCTTTGTAGTGGGTTCAATCTTGCGGTGTCCTCACCCAGTGACAGAAAGGGTAGCGAGGCACGTATTTGTATTGTTGCCACTAAGGATCAAAAGGTGGGGTTTATTCATATTGATTGGATCGTCTATCCCTCTACATCATGTCATGTTCCTTAAGGTGTTACTCTGTTCTTGTTAACTTAATACACTAGATGCATGCTGGATAGCGGTCGATGTGTGGAGTAATAGTAGTAGATGCAGGCAGGAGTCGGTCTACTTGTCACGAACGTGATCCTATATTCATGATCATTGCCTTGGATATCATCATAACTATGTGCTTTTCTATCAATTGCTCAACAGTAATTTGTTTACCCACCATATGCTTTCTTTCAAGAGAGAAGCCTCTAGTGAATACTATGCCCCCCGGGTCTATTTTTATCATATTATTTTCAGATCTATAAAACCAAAAACACAAAAATACCTTGCTGCAATTTATTTACCTTTACTTTATTTTGCACTTTTACTTATCTTTTATATCAATCTCTACCAGATCTCATCCTTGCAAAATGACCGTGAAGGGATTGACAACCCCTTTTTCGCGTTGGGTGCAAGTATTTGTTTGTTTGTGTAGGTGCATCTATTGGGGACTTGTGTGTTCCTCCTACTGGGTTGATAGCTTGGTTCTTAACTGAGGGAAATACTTATCTCTACTTTGCTGCATCACCCTTTCCTCTTCAAGGGAAAAACCAACGCAAGCTCAAGAAGTAGCAGCTATGTCAAGTGTATCTCGGTGAGTCCGGCTAAATGCATATCGGTGGGACCAAGACTGACTTTAGGGTTTTGGACATAGATGAATGTGTGAGTGTGACTGGGGATTTTAGAGCAATATCTCTAAGCACTTGATAAGTTAGATCATGATCAAAACCTCATCCCCTTTTAATAGTACTGGCTTTCCTATGGACTCAATGTTACCTTGGATTACTAAACCAAAAATGTAGAGTCTTCATGCTTTGCCAATGTGCATCCTTAGCATCTAGACGGGTTCACTCATCACATCCAATTGATGTACCTAGAATAGACTTCTTGAAATATACTCAATGAAAATATTAGTCCAACAATATGTATGTTGACATGAATTATTAAAATCATCAAGGGGTTAATGTGCTTTCAATCTCCCCCTTTTTGGTAACTGATGATAGCATGCATCAAAATTTCATATGAAAGTTATGAATAAGACGTATGTAACATGAGACATGTACAAGCTCCCCCTACAATTGTGCATAATTGATTTTTCTTTTGGAATGCAAATGCACAATTGACTAGGTAAACAGACTTTCCATGCCACATGCATCTTGGCAGCATGCACTAAAGCAAAAGATAGAAATGGAAATATTTATGTGTACATGACCCTTTCTTGCAAACAAGTATATACAACAAGCAAGGATCACCATGCACATGACTAAGATGCATACAGTTACCATAAAGTGCTTGAACATTATATATGAAGAGACAAATTTGAGAAAACAAGGTTAGATAACACAAAAAACTCTCTCTAAGAAGTGCAAAGACTTCAAGAGTACCAAGACTGTGATGACATGCAAAATGGAGTAGCATCACTAGGTGAATACTTCCTAAAAGCTGACATGTCCCCAAGAGATCAACACAGATTTGCAATAAAGGTCCAAAAAAAGTTCTCCCCTAAACTTCAACTTCCTCCCCCTATATTTGAGACTGTAGGCATGGGAGTGTCGTGCGTACGACAATCTATGGGACCAGCAAAGGCCCCTTTGCGGTTTGACTGGGGAGATCGTCAAGCACAAAGAATAGATTCAACAATCAACACAGTGGTATACACAGGTTCGGGCCGCTGTGAAGCGTAAAACCCTACTCCTGCTTTGTTATATTAAGTGTGTGAGCTCAAGTACAAGGAGCACAACTTGCTGGCAAGGTTGCGCAGGAAGTGCAGCTACGCGTGTAATTGGGCAAAGTGTCGACCCTTGTAAAGGTAGCCATGGGCCTCCTTTTATAGGGAAAGGGGTCACCATAGTGGCAAAATGGTCTTTACATAAGATGAATAGTGGCTATAGTGCCAAATACCTAACTCTGACGGGTTAGGACAAATGCATTAAATGTGCCATGAGGTGTCATGCTAATGAAGCTCCTCGGCAAGAATCGTCTCTCCTTCTATGCCGTTCGCCCAGCTACCTCATATTAGCTCGACACATCTCCAGGACGGGTGTCATTAAAGTTTTCTTTAGATCGGTGAGTTGACACGTGACCAGACAATACTCACCTAACTACCTGCCCGCTCGACACCTATTTGACAAGCGACAGGCTGGTCGCTGGGGTGGAGCGGTGACAAGGTAGTGGGATCTTGCCGGTATTGAGCTTGCCGGGCTCTTGTTCGCTTGCTTGTCAGTAAGTATCTTGCCGGCAACTCCAGCCTTGATCTCTTGTACCTTTCTGTAGTGCTTCTCGATCACTTGACTGGAGGTCTTCTTCACGGTTTAATCAACCAAACCTTGAGCGTTGTCTTCAAGTGCCCTCCGTTAAGCCCTGCCGTCGAGACGGCTACTACTGCATGTGCATAAGTCTGGGGTACTAAGGTACCTAAACTTTAGTACACCGACAGGAGCCCCTGGGCCTGGGCGATACACGCATGCGAGGCATCATTGGGTTGGGCCCAAACAGTGCATAGGCACGCATGGCAGAGGATAATTGTCATAATCGTCTCTTTAACCACGCCCCCACGACGCGCATTAAATGCTGAACGTGGGAGAGGTGGGATGAAATGGCTGAAGTAGTACTGCGCCTAAAAAGTGCATCCACGTCAGACAGTAAAGAGCCAGCCGCCGTGCCTTCCCCATAAAAAGGAATTCGTGAAGGGTGCTGCTCATTTACCTCCTCTTCTTTCCAATCTAGCAGGCCGCCATCGTCTTCCTCCTTACGCCAAAGCAGAGCACCTCTTCCTCCACCCCCCGCTTCCACGCCCTTGCTCACCAGGGGTCCTCCTCAATCACAATGGCGCCAAAGAAGGACCAGGGCAAACTGGGGAAAGCAGCTGGGCTGGAGGGAGAGGCGAAGAAGAACGCTCTAGAAGGTTTGCGACGGAAATATGTCATCTTCAAGCCAACCCTTGACAAGAGTGACCTGATCGAGCGGTATGCCTACATGTGGGGGAAGGAGACGTCGGCTCACACTGCTCCCCACGTTCTCCCAGGCTCCGTTAAAGGCAGCACAAATAAATACCCTTTCTTCACCGCATATTTTTATTGCGGGCTTTGTCCTCCATTTTGTGATTTCTTCAACGAAATCATGTACTCGTATGGCTTCCACCTCTTGGATTTCACACCCAGCACCATGACTTGCATGTTAGTTTTCGCCCATTTGTGCAAAAAAATTGCCAGGGTGATGCCTAGTGTAGCCCTCTTCTACCATTATTTCATCCTGCGCATTGAGGGAGATGGCCTTTCTGGTGTCACCTGGATCCCCGGATCGTGGAACAAGGAGATCTACCCAGGAGGGAATCTGCACCAGAGGTGGGATGAATGGCGGGCGGAGTGGTGTTGGATTAAGGAAGCTGATTTCCCACCGTTCTGCCTGCCCCGGAAGAAAAAGGTGGACTATGGCGAGGATTGGAGCAGTCTGGACAAGCACGATAAGAAGCTCACAATCGCCATCACACGAATCCACCGTCTTAAAGCTGCTGGTCTCACCATAGAAATGGTGGGCGCTGACTTTCTCCGCCAGCGCATAGCTCCTTTGCAGAATAGGAAAAGACCGGCTTGAGATTACAAGAACGCTGCAGATGTCATGAAATTGCACACTGGGTTAGGCAGCAACTTGACGGGCCTGTAGCATACAACCCTTTGCCACCAGTTGTTCAGGACAGACAGCAAGTTTAAGTTGCCAGCAACTTGAAAGGATCGGGAAGAGGGGCCTAGAGGGGGTGGGGTTGATTAGACCCTTCACAAGTAAAAGTGGCAGTTTTTAGGTTCTTCAAGTTAAGGTAGAGTTTTAGCACAAGTTTAAGCAATCATAATACGTTTCAAGCAAGCATGACAAGACTATATGCAGAGGAAAGAGTAAAGCATGCTAATTGCAAGAAAGTAAAGGGATGGGATTGGAGTGTGCAAACGCAATGAAGACACGGAGATTTTTGGCGTGGTTCCGATAGGTGGTGCTATCGTACATCCACGTTAATGGAGACTTCAACCCACGAAGGGTAACACGGTTGCGCGAGTCCACGGAGGGCTTCACCCATGAAGGGTCCACGAAGAAGCGACCTTGTCTATCCCACCATGGCCATCGCCCATGAAGGACTTGCCTCACTCGGGTAGATCTTCACGAAGTAGGCGATCTCCTTGCCCTTACAAACTTCTTGGTTCAACTCCACAACTTGACGGAGGCTCCCAAGCGACACCTAACCAATCTAGGAGACACCACTCTCCAAAAGGCAACAAATGGTGTGTTGATGATGAACTCCTTGCTCTTGTGCTTCAAATGATAGTCTCCCCAACACTCAACTCTCTCTAACAGATTTGGATATGGTGGAAAGATGATTTGAGTGGAAAGCAACTTGGGGAAGGCTAGAAATCAAGATTCTTGTGGTAGGATTGGAATATCTTGATCTCAACACATGAGTAGGTGGTTCTCTCTCAGAAAATGTATGGTGGAAGTGTAGGCATGTTCTGATGGCTCTCTCACATATGGAGAAGGGGGTGGAGGGGTATATATAGCCTCCACACAAAATCCAACCATTACACACATTTGACCAATCTCGGTGAGACCGAATAGCTAAACTCGGTGGGACCGATTAGTTCAAAATGTGAACGTTAGGAATCTCGGTGGGACCAACTGGAACAACTCGGTGGGAACGATGTGGTAAGGCTTAGAGCAAACCTCATCCCGGTGGTGTCGATTGCATCAACTCGGTGAGACAGAAGTGAAGCAATAGGGCAACAGAGAATTGGTCAAGCCAACTCGGTGAGACCGATTGCATAACTCGGTGAGAGCAAAATAAATGCAACACGTCACAGAGCGTTGGCAAGGCCATCTCGGTGAGACCAAGATTCGTATCGGTGAGACCGAACTGTTAGGGTTTCTGGCAGTGGCTATGTCATATGAACTCAGTGGCGCCGGATAGAAATAATCGGTGGGGCCGAGTTGGAGTTTAGGGTTTTGACATATTTGGATGGAGAAAGTGGTTGGGGGCTTTGGAGCAATATCACTAAGCATTTGAGCAAGCAATCCATTAAGCAACAACTCATCCCCTTTTAATAGTATTGGCTTTCCTATGTACTCAATGTGATCTTGGATCACTAAAACAAAGATGAAGAGTCTTGAGCTTTTGCCAATATGTGTCCTTAGCATTTTGAAGGGGTTCCACATCCTCTTGTCCTTTCCACGCCATTGTTGAACTTGTCTGAAATACACTAGATAAAAACATTAGTCCAACAAGAGATATGTTGACATTAATTACCAAAATCACCCAGGGAGCACTTGTGCTTTCAGTCTCCCCCTTTTTGTTAATTGATGACAACATTCATCAAAGCTTTAGGTAAATGATATGAAGAGTAGCAAGTAAAGCTTTGGAGGAACATGTAACATGCATAAGCTCCCCCTACATGTATGCAATCATGTGAAGATAGAATATACTAACATGTGAATGCATAACATGACAGAGTAAGCAGAGAGTTACATGTATCTTGGCTATATGCATCAGAGCAAATGATATGGTTGATAAAATGTACCTTCATGTTTATGATTCCCTCTTGCAAACAATATGTGCAATAGCAAGAGATCATCATGCACATGAGTGTGATGAATATACTTACCTTGTGGTCTTGGGCTGACTTTTGAAGGAGTAGACTTGAGAAAACAGGGTTAGATAACACAAGAACACTCCAAATAAAGCAGTTTTAAGGATCCACAAGAATATCAAGACTGGGATGACATGTAATGGGTGAGTACTACAAAATGAGTACTTCAAGTAGATATAGACATGTCCCCAAAGATTTAAAGATTTGCAATAAGTTCCAAAGATTTTTCTCCCCTTAGACATGGACTCTTTCTCCCCTTGAATCTGCTATTGGGTAATGGGAGAAGGTAGGGTGAGATAAAATCAGAGAAAATAGAATAAGAGCAAATAGAATTTTTGTCAATAGCTAGGATTAAGCATATTAACATGTCTTCCCCTCTTAAAGACATGTGACTTCTCTCCTCTTTGTTAACGAGTATCTATAGAAGAGCTTAGATGTGTTCATTTGATAAGCTTTGATGTGCTCTCTCTCCCCCTTTGACATCAATTTCCAAGAAGGGCACTTCTTGAGCATGAGCCAAGTAGGTGTGGTCCTTGAGAGTCACTTACAAAGCAGTAGATATCTTATGACTTTGATGGAGGAAAGAATCATTGAGTGGAGCTAAAGAAAAAAGGCAGTAAGAAATGGCAAAAGGTTTTCTCAGAGTTGAAATCAGTGACGCCGATATGGTTCCGTCGGTGACTCTGGGATGACAGAGTCACAGAGGGTGCTCATCGGTGAGACCGAGCTAGTCCGTGTTAGTTGAACCGATGAACTATATGCAAGGAAACCTTGTATTTCGGTCGAGCCGATAGGCTTGGATCGGAGGGACCGAGTTCAACGCAGAGTAAAGATTTTGTCAACTCAGCTCACTTGGCAAGTGAAATCTCACAAGGATTTGCAAGGAATTAGCAAAAAGATTTGCAATGAATTAAACACAGATGAAGAACAGAAAATAAAAAGATCTGGATGAAGTTTTTTTTGTTTATAGAGAGACATAAAGACAAGAAAATCATACAAGTGAAAGAAAGATCAACTAAGTAAAAGGTCACTTGAGAACTTCATCTAGAAAGGGGTCGGCGACAAGGTCACCTATAGTAGAGTATATTGACTTAGGAGTCAAGTGAGATCACTTGATCATAGGTCATACTCATCGTTTAAGCTCAAAATGGGGTTACCATTTTTCGTTTAAGCATTTTGATGTATTCACATCTTATTGAGTTGCTTTAGCCCATGACTTGGAGTAAAGCTTCTCTAAGATGGAATGACATACCTTGGGTTGTGGTGTTGATCTTGATCATGTAGTCGAACTTGTGTTGGATGCTCAAGGTTGATGTTGTTGGGAGCACCCTTTAGAGTTTGAGTCCATCTTCCTACATGGGTTAGTCTTGCAAGGACGAGCACTTGTGTATCCAAATTGACAACCATGAAATTTGATTCCAATTGAAATAGTCAAAGGATATGTTGAGTGAGTTCATGCTTCCTTGAATTCAACAACCAAATCATAGGAACTTGGTGATGTAGAAATTGCTCAAAATGTGAGTGATTTGCAATGTCATGGATTTGGGCTCATCCAAGTACCTACAAGGGTTAGATAACATGCAAGGGTACAAGTATGGATCCAAGACATATGATCATCATCATAAGAGAAATATCAAGGATTAGCCACAAAAGGCTCACGCCTTGCATGTATCCAAATGGAGCTTCTACTCCAAGTTTGAGGCATCAATGATATTCAATTCACCTCTCAAACGGCAAAATACTTTCTCATCAAGCGGTTTCGTGAATATATCTGCCAATTGCTTATCGGTTCGAACATGCTTAAGATTGATGTCTCCTTTAGCAACATGATCCCAAATGAAATGATGACGAACTTCAATGTGCTTAGTTCAAGAATGTTGCACGGGATTGTGAGCAATCTTAATAGCACTTTCATTATCACAAAGCAATGGAACATGCTTCACATGTATCCCATAATCCTTAAGAGTTTGGGTCATCCAAAGTAATTGAGCACAACATGATCCGACGACAATGTATTCCGCTTCGGCAGTGGATAAGGATACCGAGTTTTGTTTCTTGGAGGACCAAGACACAAGGGATCTACCAAGAAATTGAAAAGTACCCGAAGTGGACTTTCTATCAACCTTGTCACCGGCATAGTCCGAATCGGAGTAGTTAACAAGATCAAAAGATGACCTCTTAGGATACCAAATGCCAAAGTTCGGTGTATGAATTAAGTATCTCACTATCCTTTTCACGGCCTTAAGATGACACTCTTTAGGGGCCACTTGATATCGTGCACACATGCACACACTTAGCATAATATCGGGACGAGAGGCACATAGATATAACAATGAACCAATCATAGAGCGGTAAACCTTTTGGTCAACCGGTTTGCCATCCTTAGTCAAGTCAAGATGTCCACTAGTAGGCATGGGTGTTTTCATACCTTTGATTTCTTGCATGTTGAACTTCTTGAAAAGATCCTCGGTATACTTTGTTTGAGAGACAAAGGTACCTTCCTTAGTTTGCTTGATTTGCAAACCAAGGAAAAATTTGAGTTCACTCATCATAGACATCTCAAACTTCTTCGACATTAGCCTTCCAAACTTTTCACTAAAATGGGGGCTAGTAGAACCAAATATGATATCATCCACATAAATTTGGCACACAAATAATTCACCATTAACCCTTTTAGTAAAAAGTGTAGAGTCAATTTTCCCAATTTCAAAGCCTTTTTCAATAAGAAACTTGGTCAAGCATTTATACCATGCTCTAGGAGCTTGTTTAAGACCATAAAGGGCTTTGTGAAGTTTGTAGACATGATCAGGTTTCTTGGGATTGACAAAGCCGGGAGGTTGCTTAACATAAACTTCCTCCTCAATTTGTCCATTAAGAAAAGCACTTTTAATGTCCATTTGGTACAGGGTGATATCATGATGATTGGCATAAGCAAGTAAGATGCGTATGGACTCAAGTCTAGCAATGGGGGCATATGTCTCACCATAGTCCATACCTTCAACTTGAGTGTAGCCTTGAGCGACGAGACGGGCCTTGTTGCGTACAACTTGTCCATCTTCATCTTGCTTATTCCGAAACACCCATTTGGTTCCAATGACATTGTGATCGTCGTCGGGCTTTTCAACCAATGTCCACACTTGATTCCTCTCGAAGTTGTGTAGCTCTTCGTGCATAGCATTTACCCAATCCGGATCCTCAAGAGCTTCTTCTACCTTCATATGTTCAACACTAGAAATGAATGAGTAGTGTTCACAAAAGTTAGCCAAACGAGTTTTAGAGCGAGTGATTCTCCCGGTTTGAATGTCATCGAAGATTTGTTCGACGGGATGATCTCTTGTGACTCTTGCTCTAACTCATGAGAGCTTTTGTTTGGGTTGGGGTGGAACATCCTCTTCATTGTCTTCTTCTTCTTCTCCCCCTTCATTGTTGTTGGCGTTGTCGTTCTCTTGTGGAGGTGGAGAGGGAGGTCGAGGTGGTTCATCTTGTTGCACTTCCTCATCTCCTCCGTCTTGACGTGTTCCACTTGTGGATGCCTCCAAGTCAACTTGTGGTTCACCTTGATGTGAAGTTGAGGCTTCCACTTGAACGGATGAAGTACTCTCCTTCACCTCCGTTGGGTGAATCTTGCCAATGGACAAATCTTGGATTGCTTCCGAAGGATCTTTATCTCCTACATCAATTGGCAATTGCTCTACTTGCGAGCCGTTAGATTCATCAAACTTCACATCTACTGTCTCTTCAACCTTTCGGGTGAAATTGTTGTAGACACGATAAGTGTGAGAGTTTGAGCCATAACCGAGTAGGAAACCTTCATGAGATTTAGGAGAAAATTTCGAGCGATGATGCTTATCAAGAATGTAACACTTTGAGCCAAATACTCAAAAGTATCCAACTTGGGGTTTGTTACCGGTGAGAAGCTCGTATGCCGTCTTCCCGAGAAGCTTGTGAAGATATAGTCGATTCGTAGCATGACAAGCTGTCTCAACCGCTTCCGCCCAAAAGTGTCTTGGCATCTTGTATTCATCAAGCATCGTTCTTGCCATCTCGATAAGTGTCCGGTTCTTCCTCTCAACAACTCCGTTTTGTTGAGGCGTGTATGTAGCTGAGAACTCATGTGAA
This sequence comes from Thinopyrum elongatum, assembly GCA_011799875.1. Lineage (NCBI taxonomy): Eukaryota > Viridiplantae > Streptophyta > Magnoliopsida > Poales > Poaceae > Thinopyrum > Thinopyrum elongatum. Next base: position 334,924,524 of record CM022299.1, on the reverse strand, counting down.
ATCCCTTCTTCGTCAAGAAAGGTATCCACATTGGCATTCTTGAACTCCGTTCCATTGTCGCTTCGAACCTTCTTGATCTTCACTTCAAATTGGTTTTGGGCCTTCTTAGCGAAGTTCTTGAAGATCTCTTGGACCTACAATTTGTCATCAAGAAAGAACACCCACGTAAATCTTGAAAAGTCGTCAACAATCATCAAACCGAACGAGTTACCACCGAGACTCTTGTAGGCATTGGAACCAAAAAGATCCATATGGAGTAGCTTGAGCGGTCTTCTCGTGGTCATGATGTTCTTCACGGGATGACTTCCTCCAACATGTTTTCCTGCTTGACAAGCACTACAAAGTCTATCCTTGTCAAATATGACATCTTTAACACCAAGGATATGATCACCTTTAATAAGCTTATCAAGATTTCGCATGCCCACATGACCTAACCTTCTATGCCATAACCAACCTTTAGAAGATTTAGTAATTAAGCAAGTACGAGGTTGAGCTCTCTTAGTGAAATCAACAATGTATAGATCACCTCTACGAATACCGGTAAAGACCATATTATGATTATCTCTACGAAACACTTGGCAATCTACTTCAGTAAATAGAACATGGAAACCGAGTCGGCTAGTCTAGATACGGAAAGGAGATTGTAACCAAGAGATTCAACGAGCATAACATTTTGGATAGAGCTATCATTGGAAATGGCCACCTTACCAAGGCCAACTACCTTACCCTTGGAGTTATCTCCAAAAGTGACATACTTGCGTGGGCCGTCGTTCTTAGCAAGCTCACGGAACATGTCCTTATCTCCGGTCATATGATCAGTACATCCACTATCGAGAATCCATTCTTTCTCTCCGGCCATGTAACCACGAAGGTTAGCCATAAGAAGAAAGTGTCTCATCGACTCCTCAAGGTCAAAGTCACTATCTTCATCTTCATCATAATATCCATGCTCAATATCATCATGTAAATGATCATCACCTAGAGCAAATGATTCATTAGATTTATGACCATGACAATGTGCATGTTTATGAATTCTAATAGTTTGTGAAATGATGCTACTAATGACTCCAACATCTCCTTTGGCATGCATAAGGTCACGTAGCTCAAATAGACATTCATCAAACTTAGGATCACTAGGCTTCATTTTATGAAAGGCAATAGACTTTTGAAGAATCTCATCTAGATTTTTCAAGGAATAGTTTAGAAAGCGCTCCCCAAGATATTTCCATATAGTATAAGCACATTCAAAGGTAGGCAAGCATACAAGCAAATTTCTAGGCAATCCTCTAATGATAAGATCAATAGTTCTAAGATTGTGAGTCATGTCAAGATACTCATCGGGGGTAGGATGCAAAGGATCAATAGGGGGCACATAAGGGCTAGTAATATACTTGTTCAAATCATATTCATTGAAAATCTCAAGCATCTCATTCTTTCAAGAATTATAGAACTCTCCATCAAGCATAGGCACTCTACGTCTAATACTCCCAATCGTAGACTCACCCATCTTCCTCCAATGGTGATTAAACCAAAGCAATGGAGACCAAAGCTCTGATACCAATTGAAAGGATCGATGAGAGGGGTCTAGAGGGGGGGCAAGCATGACAAGAGTATATCCAGCGGAAAGAGTAAAGCATGCTAATTGCAAGAAAGTAAAGGGATGGGATTGGAGTGTGCAAACGCAATGAAGACACGGAGATTTTTGGCGTGGTTCCGATAGGTGGTGTTATCATACATCCACATTGATGGAGACTTCAACCCACGAAGGGTAACGGTTGCGCGAGTCCATGGAGGGCTCCACCCACGAAGGGTCCACGAAGAAGCAACCTTGTCTATCCCACTATAGCCATCGCCCACGAAGGACTTGCCTCACTCGGGTAGATCTTCACGAAGTAGGCGATCTCCTTGCCCTTACAAACTTCTTGGTTCAACTCCACAACTTGACGGAGGCTCCCAAGCGACACCTAACCAATCTAGGAGACACCACTCTCCAAAAGGTAACAAATGGTGTGTTGATGATGAACTCCTTGCTCTTGTGCTTCAAATGATAGTCTCCCCAACACTCAACTCTCTCTCACAGATTTGGATATGGTGGAAAGATGATTTGAGTGGAAAGCAACTTGGGGAAGGCTAGAAATCAAGATTCTTGTGGTAGGATTGGAATATCTTGATCTCAACACATGAGTAGGTGGTTCTCTCTCAGAAAATATATGGTGGAAGTGTAGGCACGTTCTGATGGCTCTCTCACATATGGAGAAGGGGGTGGAGGGGTATATATAGCCTCCACACAAAATCCAACCGTTACACATATTTGACCAATCTCGGTGAGACCGAATATCTAAACTCGGTGGGACCAATTAGTTCAAAATGTGAACGTTAGGAATCTCGGTGGGACCGACTGGAACAACTCGGTGGGACCGATGTGCTAGGGCTTAGGGAAAACCTCATCCCGGTGGCGTCGATTGCATCAACTCGGTGAGACAGAAGTGAAGCAATAGGGCAACAGAGAATTGGTCAAGCCAACTCGGTGAGACCGATTGCATAACTCGGTGAGACCAAAATTACTCCTTCATCAACTACACTGCCCGGAGATGGCTCTCAGCAAGGGCCCCCATCGACGAGCATGTGCACATTGAAGCAGAGCCGGCAAGCACGGGTGCCGGCAGCCACGCAACGGCAACTGATGTTGCCGAAGGAGAAGAAATTACTCCTCAACAGTCACGAGCGGGTAATCCACTTACTTTCGAGCACTTATTTTTCCATGATTGTTTTTGTTTTCTTGAACTTGATCTTGAATTTGATTTGTTTTTCTCCTCCATCTTCAGATCCTCCCCCAACAGACGACATGAACATTGACGTTGATGTTGAGGGGATTGCAAAGGACACTACTGCTGAGGCCGACAAGATTGCTGCTGACGAGGCTGCCAGGGTTACGCATGAAGAAACCGTCAAGAAAGATGCTGCGGAGGCCGGCAATGAGTTCACAGAGACCACTGATGGCATTGCTGCCGCAGGAGCGCTTGGCGCTGATCCGATCATGAGGGTGTCAGTTGCCGGCAAGGCTATCGTGGGGGATCACCCCTCTACATCCGAAGCACCCTCATCAAGCAGATATCTGAAGGTCAGCGACAATCTGTTTATCAGCATCCCAGGAACAGCAAGCATTGGAGCGCCAACTGAAGAAGAGACTCTCGATGATGATGTCATCACTGCCGTCGGGCTCAAGATTGTTGATGAACCACGCGCCAGTGACAATGGATCTAAAGAAGAGAAGCTCCTCAAGGCCATGAGCAACAACTTTCAATAGCTTCAAGCACTTCACCGCAGCCGATCAGAGAGTTTAGATTCCAGGGCAGCAGTCATAGGAGCAGCAGAAGCAGACTTCCAACAGCATGTTGAAGAGATGTAGATCTGGTACGCAGAATCTCTCCAAGAGCTGACCAACCGCCAACATCAACTGACCAAGGACTGGGAGAAGTTTGTTTTGGAAAAGGCTGAAGCGGACAAGGCACGAGAGGAGGCTATGCAAAGGATTGGAGCAGAAGATGCCAAGTTAAGAGAGCGCAATGTGAGCTTGGACGCTCATGAAGAAGATCTCGCCGCTCGTGAGGAGGTGGTTGACGCCAAGCTCCGCGGCAAGAATGAAGAAGTTGAAACTCTTGTTGCGCGGCGGACCCAAGAACTGGATCAGAAGCACAAGGAAGTGCTCGAGGCTCAAGTTATAGATCATGCCAAATTCAAGGAAGCCGTCAATGCCGCCGAGGCCGCAGAAGCCGCTAAGAACGAGTTGGATGGCAAGGTGCCGAAGTTGGAAGTAGATATTTCTACCAACGACAAGGAAATCTCAACTCTCAAATCTGACAGGGAGAAGGTAGCCCACACCTTGGCGGAGCTGTGGACTTCTTTGTCTACCAAGGGTCAAGATCTCACCAAAGCCAACGATGCCATTGCTGACCTCAAGCTGAAACTAGCAACCTTGGAGAAATCTCTTGAAGAGAGCAGAGCTTGAGAGAAGACTCTGACCAAAGATCTCCAAAGTGAGAAGAATCTACTAGCTAGCACTGCCAACACATTTAATGAGCACAAGGACAACGTCAGGATCTGGACTGAACATCTTGTCAGAGCAGCCAAAGAGCTCACCACGCAGTTATCTGCCATGGGGCTGCAAAACTATGACTTCTCCACTGATGAAAGGGATGCTGCCAGCGCCAGGTTGACCTTGTTCTTCGAGAGCATTGCTGATGCGCTCAAACTGCTCCACTCTGACCGGGCAACCCATCTTGCCAATGAATCCCGCAGACTCTGCCGGGCTATTCTCTTCAAAGTGCTTGTCAAGGTGGTGTACAGGAACCCTGGCATCAATCTGACCAACGTCCTTGCCAGCTTGCTGAAGGATGCAGATACCACATCAATCGAAGAACTGGTCATGCCCATCGCCGACAAGGTTAGCCGGATCAAGAGAGTTGAAGGCCAGCGCAGGTGTTGGTTCTATGTATACGGAGTAAAATCACAAATTATGTGTAATGATTCTATGTATCTAAGTACTCTACATCATTAATGCTCGGATCCGCATTGTACAAAACTTTGTTGACCGACCATCGGCTTCAACCTCCTCGGCCAGTAGCCATGGAGTGTTTGTCCTACTTTATAAAGCCTTTATAAGGGTAAAGATTTACGGTAAACAAGGCAATTCGGCCATATGGTTTTATAAACAAAGGTACGCAGAGAGATATGCTATATTACTTTTTAATGTAAGAAACATCTTCTGGAAAAAATAGTTCCTTTATAGGTTCCTTTTCCCAGGCTATCATGTTGACCATGATCGAGAAACCTCAGCTCCGATCACTGCGGGAGGAAAATATTGAGGATTTAGTTTGGGGAAAGTTCCCGAACTATGTGGTCTTTAGCGAACCTAAATTTTCACTTCCGTCGTTGCTGACCAATTATATCCTTTAAGATGGCTAGCTTTCAGCTTCACCCAGTCTGAGGTACTAACTCAGAGGACCCGGTAGTAACAATCACAGAGGTGCTCCCTGTACCACCTAGCCGAACGATCGGGAACATAGGGGTAAGCACAAGAGCCAGGCAACCCAGCTTGGCCAAAATCTTAAGTCAAATTGATGCATATTTTATGGCTTTATAACGATAACTACGGAAGGCAGCGCTTGTATAATGAATACAAACACTGATGATATATGTTTATTTTGACTCCGTTGCGACCGTTTATCATTTGAAAGTGGCCCATCATCGGCTTCTACCCCTTTGTAGATGCTACATAGAGTGTTTGCGCAGTAACAAAACAACCCTTAGCCGACGTCTCGGTGCCCGGAGGCGGTTATGTTAGCGAAAACAAGGCAATCAGATATGCGGGCTTTATAACTTTCACTTAGTCATAGGAGCTTAAAGTTGGGAGGCCAGTTACTAGCCGCCGGTTAGTGTTTGGCATCAGCCGAGTTCAAGCCGTTAACACTTTGGCCAATGTTATGAACGGTCCGTCGTTTAACACGGGGTGACCTCCATCGATCCTATAGTTTAACACATTCAGCGGATCGCTGACCAGTTTACGCTTATTGTGACGGTCAGTTTTTGGCTTTCTCCACTGAGGCGCTTAACCATGCGAGCTAGAAGCACAATCGCAGTGGTTCTCCCTTTGCACACCTAGCCGAACAAAGCGGGACATAGGAGGCAAGCACAGGAGCCGAGCAACCCAACTATTGACCGAAGACACAATTCAAAACTGATGCATATAAAGCAATATCCGAGAACGTTTTGCCGAGGACTCCTCGGAGTACCTTGGCTTTTGGTGGGTTCGGCTCTAGTCGCAGCCCCGCGTTGATATTGCCGAAACTTCAAAGGTGTCCGGCATTGTACTGCGAGACTTATGTTGGAAACACACAAATAGGTTAAAAGTGTCGTAAGCTTGGAAAACCAAAAAACTTCAGTAAAAACTTTACGTCCGAACTAAATCAAGTTTTTGGTGCCAATCCGAACATTGGTCTTAAAATTAGTTTGTGCTTTCGTCGTGCTTTAACATGACACATCCGATCTGAAGACTTTTAAGCGGGTCAGCCTTCGGCTTCAACCTCCTATCCCGAAGGTGGAGTGCTTCTCAAGCCAGTTTGGCGAACTAAACTTGAGCGGCTTTTAGAGACAAATCAGGCTATCCGGCTATTGACCACACACTCAAGTCGAGAAAGGAGTGGTAGAAAAAGACTTTGCAACCACTGAGAAGAAAAACATTCATTATAAAATGGTTCATATAAAGTTGAGCCCCAGTTAACACGGGCAAAGAAAAGTGGTTTTTAACGAACCTCGTTTTTGACAAACATATTTTAACATAAATATAATATTTGGTCGAACCGAACAGAGATTAAAATTTGAAAAGGTTGAGCATGAAAGCGACTTAGCTGGTTAATGTGCTCGATGTAGATGATGCGGGCCGAGCTTGCAGAGGGTCGAGGTCCCAGCCCCCAAGCCGGTCCCGAGGTGCCCGAGCAAAGAGCTCGGCTTGACGAAGTGGCGACGTAGCGCGGTTGACGTGTTGAGGAGAAGCCCCCGTTCTAGCCGAGCTGACGAAGCTGGTCGGCCGGTGACGCCGAAGTCACTGGAGTAGGTTTGATGAAGAGATGGCAAAGCCCCCGGTCCAACCGAGCTGACGCGGTAGGTCGGTAAGCTGACGACAGAAACCCCATGTCAGCACGTCGGTACGCCGAGGTGACAGCGCTGCCCGACCCGAATCATTTACCTGGGCATAGAAAATAGTGCAAGCTGGAGATAATAATAATAATAATAATAATAAATTAAAAAATTCATTGCATAATTAATAATTTATGCAAAGTGAGTAATAAAAGAAATATGGCTTGTGCACTGAACACCCGACGAGGTAGAGCTCTCTCAGCGATGCCGAAGTCCCTAAGGCAACCGAACATGTCGGTATGGCAATTCGACCAACAAGGTGGCGGCATAGCACGACCATAGTTGATTTTCCTGCATACATAAAGCAGCGCAAGATGGAAAATAAAAATAAAAAAGGTCCTTTTATATAATTTATTCACGCAAAATAAATAATTTAAGGAATATGGCCTGTTGGAGGGACGACGACGTCAGTTTGCCGAGATGGTGATGCAGACCAGCCGAAGTTGGTTCACCTGTGCACATAAAATAGTGCAAGACAAAAGTAATAACAAGTAATGACAATAATAATATACTTTTTTTTTAAGTTCTTCTTAATTAACTTAAGCGAAGTAAATAATTAAATAAAATTGGCTTGAGCGCCGAGGTCGGCACGGCGGAGTGGCCGCACGGAGATGTCGGCAGAGGGACGTGCGCCGAGGTGACGCCAGAACTTGGTCAACGCAGGCGAAATGATGACGATCGGCTCGCCATGACATTGTCTACATGCATGAAGTAGCACAAGATAGATAATAATAATAAAAGTGATTAAATAGAATTTTTTTTACAGAATTATTTATGCGAAATAAATTGTTGAATGAGATGTGGCCTCGCGGAAGGACGATGTTGGCATGCCCCGATGACGGCACACTACACCCGGTCGTCGTGAGCGCGGTTTTTCCTCGTACCAAGTTGTACGTGCAAAACTGGTCGTACTATTCATCAATCAAACCTTCAAATCTTGAAACGATTAGCACACTTAATGAAAAGTAGGTATACTCTCGTATGTTGGGGATGTAATCCACTAGCAGTAGTACGTGAGCAGTGCATAAAAGACAGACTTTAGCAAAAAGCATAGACGGCCTGCTTAATTAGATAATCTAACTAGTAAAGGTGTCTGGGCAACTCGGCCACCGGAGGGCTCGTCGAGCGCGCATTGCTTTGGGGCCGTTCGATTGTATTTACGCCTGCTCCTGTCTGCTGGTGGCCGTCCGTTCTTTTTCACCCGTCCGCTCGTTGTTCCTTTCCATGACCGGTGGGGCATCTCCTGTGTGGGCCAGCGCGTGCTGTCACAGGGGACGCTACGTCCGCGTCGGTCATTGGGTCGGTGCGTCGCGCTCTGCCGCGGCCCGATTGGCGCGCTGGAGCTTCGCGCGTGCGTGCTGACCCGCGCTGACCCAGCCGCGGGTACAGTTGATGCGACGCGGCATGCTGGCGGGGCGCCACGGCTTTGTCTGGGGGGCGTGGGCTGATGACCTGGCCCAGGAACAGTAAAGGAAGACCATCACCACCGACAGACAGGGCCAGGGGAAATGAGGGACCACCCGCAGCGGCACAGCGGCAAGCAAAAACGCGTGCGAGCACGGAAAGCGGGAGTCACCTCAGCCAACAGCGCGCGCGGACACACACGCCAGCGTTGCAGCCGGGTTGAACTGAGGACGGTAAAAATATCCGAACCCACCCCTGCCACCCACGTTCACCGCTGCGGCCCCGGCCGGCACGCACCGTCACACGCGCGCGAGAAATCGCCGCCTTCTCTCCCGGCCTCTTCCCGGCGCTCGAGGTGCAGCAGCGTGGGCGCCGCTACTCCCTGGCCTCTTCCCGGCGCTTGAGGTGCAGCAGCGTGGGCGCCGCCATGTTCTCGATCCAGTCGGATCTGGCGCAGGTCGCCGCCATCCGGCGCCGCGCGCCGTGATTCCACATCGGGCGTAGGTCGCAGCCAGGAGAGCGGTGGCGGCTGATGCAGCGACGGCAGCAGAGGAACCAATCCTGGTCAAGCCCCCACCCCGGAGGCCTCCTGTAGAGGAGGAGAGGTCGAGGATGGCCCCCAATTCTTGGAGGAGACGCTCGGCACAGGTAAGCTCTTTCTTCGCTATTTACTCATCTTCGCATGGTGACCTGGGCTCATCCACTGATTCATGGCTTCCTTAGTACTACTACCTGGTAAGATCCGCCGCCGTCGTTTTTGCTTTGCCATGGGTGTGCCGGCTTTCTCCCCCTTTACTTGTGCTCTATTTTCTTATTCTCACTTCTTTTTGCCTTCTTGCTGCAGGTTCCTCCGGCTCCTTGTTCATCCTTCGAATTGGTGCTTGGGTAGGTAAGGTTTTCTTGCTCATCTCGTGTTTGATAAAATGCCTGTCAACTGAAACGCTCTTTTTTGCTTGTTTCCCTACCTGTCCAGGTTGCTTCACGTCTGCGTCCTTCTCTAACAAGGTTAGATGTGCTCTTATTGATGCACTTGATTACTTCTTGCTGCATGCTCCATTAACCTGTGAAAAATGCGTCCTTGTTTGCTTATTCTCATGCCTTGCCTCCTGTTCTTGTCTGCTGAGAGCATTCCTCAGCTATTTGGTTGTGTTAGTCAGCATATTAAATTTTCCACAAACTTCTCTTTAACGGCTCTCAGGCTCAGCTTGGGCTTCTCTATTGATTCTTTATTCCTCTTTCTCTGCATTAAGAGTATTCGTGTAGAGCTCCTTCTGAGCTGCAAGCTCAGTTTGATTTCTTTCTGTTGTTTCTTGTAGCAACTTCTCAGTTGCTCCTCAGCCTATGAAATTGTAAGTTAGGTGCATGAGTTCAAACGTTGGGTCCAGAATTGAGCTTTCTCTTCGCAGATGGCAAACACCAAGATGAGCTTGCTTTCGGAGATACATTGACCGAGAATTCAGCTGGAATGTGTGTATCCTCGTGTCTCGTCTATGGCATTACCGTGGGCGACTGATAATGGCCCTATCAAGCATACTGACCTTGTGGCGATTGATAAAGAGGTTGGTTTCATGCCATTTTATCTTTCGGTTTACTATACTTCTATTCTGATGCTTTGTTTAGTTCACATGTCCTTACCTTATTTACAAATGTGAGTTGCAGGGAACCTACATGGACGCCCAGCTTCTACTCCATATGATTTCTTCATCTAAGCTGTACCAGAATAAAGGACATGCCCAGATTTACAGGTCTTGCACCGTCTCCTACTAACCACACATGCCCCATAATCTGGTGCATTCATTCGTTCCTCAGTTTCTCTGTAGTCTGAGTACCATTTATTCACTAGGTTTGGAGATGAGGTTGTCGCTTTGGTTGTAGCATAGCCGTATCATTGTACTTGGCATCTACCATATTGTATGAGGCTTCTCAATTTTTATTTTGTGAGTTCTGGCATTCTTTGTTATACATGCGTGAAAACTATTTCTGAACCTATATGAGACATACATTTAGTGTTACCAGTCTGCAAGTTATGATAGCAATGGTTTTAACAGTTTCATGTTTTATCTTTTTGTAATCATATCACTTGCGGGGAATATGTTGAGATGTCTCTTGCTTGGAAAGGTCAGTATACTGAGGAGCTTGAGAGTAAAGACTAACCAGTACATGATCTTTTTCTGCAAGGGCCATTACACATATCATGGAAACAAGATGGTTATTGATTTCTGCTCCACAATGCCCTGTTTATGTTCAGAATATATTCATGGCTGAATAATTCAATTATAAGCGATAGAAGTGTTCGCTGAAATGGATTTTCTTACTCGACAAAATATATTGTGAGACATGGAAAATAATGACTTGAAGCAAAGGACGGAGAGTACATCTCAACAACAAGTAATTAAACATGGTAAGTAATTCATCACGCCCTCTGAATTTTTTGTTTCTCGTCTGAGAGTTCCGATCTTCATTAAAATAACATTTGGGTAATTGCATTGACTTCATTGGATATTAGTCAAGTGCAAACCTTCAGTTAATTTTGCTGGCCCTACATTGATGTTCTTTTTGTTGTCAGCATGCATATTGTTTCAGATTTGGTTCTGGAATAGGATATGTGCTTGCTTAGTTATTGGTACACACATTGATTATTTGCTCCAAGTTGTCTTTTGTTATTTCTTTGCCATTCCAGTATATAGTAAGGAGTCTATTGCTGGTTTTCATTTTGAGACTTCATGCGGCAAGTGGCCAATTTAAACAAGTCCTTTCTTTCATAGTACCATGAACAACAAACCATTTTCTGTAGTGGTTAAGGAACCTATTTGTGGGTAGAAGTTGTGGATAATCAATGTTTGTGCCTGATTTGCTTCCCTTAATCAGCTCTCCCCTGCTTGATTTGCTTTGTTTAATCAATGTTTATGAACACCAGTTGCTCACCAAAGTGTCCAACTGGGATATTGAATTTTTTCTTGTTGTTCCTGCAGGCTGCGGGTGAGAGGGCCTGGACTGCCGAGTCCAGCGTGAGCTTGCTCCAACTCGAGCAGTTGGACTTCATCAATGTTTATGGTCATTTTAGATGGGGAAACAAAGTGAGGCTATACAGGAAACAGCTTAGAAATTTTAGGCGTCTCATTGCTACAAGGAAGCCACACATCCGTTATTAAATTTGCCACATCAGCAAGACCTTTGCCACTCACAGAATGGCAAGACCCTATACACATCACTTGCAATTATATATATAGTTCTTCTTCTTACTGTTGTTACCTTTCATTTCGAATGTTCCTTTTCTCAGTGTTGTTACCTTTCAGATGCAGTATTTCTCAGCCAGATTTACCAACAAATATCTCCACCGCTGTATTGACCCAAAGCTTTATGACTTACCAATAAAATCTGGAGATGGAAATACCTTCGTCAAAGCCCGTCTAATCAAAGGAGTCGATAACAGGGCAACAATTGCCAGAACCTTGGAAGACTTCTTGCATGCATCTAATATGAAGGAAGAAGTATATGCCTTTGCCTTCAAGCGCAACTACAAGCACCTGCGTCTCACCGTGCATGCCCTCCGAGCATAATGTTCAGACTGCGAAACTACCTAATTAGTGTATGAAGTTCTATATGTATAGCTTCATCCTATGAACCTGTTTGCTTTTGGCACTGGACTCTCTGGTCATCATGTTCAGTCTACTAAGCTACCTAAATTATGAAACTATGTGTGTATAGCTTAACACTAAGAACCCGTTTGCTTTTGGCAGTACTGTCTGGTCATGTATAAATTTGGAATCAATGATGCTATGTCAGATCCATGTAATATATATATGCCAACTGCGTCTAATCCCTCCTGTTTAGTGCAAATATTTTCTTATATTCAGGTAACAAGCTTTCTGCCTCTGTGACCAATATAGTTAAGAAATTCATTTATATTGCTCCATATATGATCGTCAATGAATATCCCAGAAAACCTATAAGGGAAATTAATACTTTATGAAATCCAAGTTTAACACTATTATTGTATCTGTCATCATATATACATTGGCTTATTTCCTCTTCTAAACATCATATTTTTTCCATCTGAAAACCAATTTAATCATTCTACTATCTGTATACAATCCTCATTTGCATTATCTTTCTGTCTGCATTTACTTACTTATTCACTACTAACATCACTTCTAACTGGCTTCTTGCGCCATCGGCGCAACCGGGTCATCTAGTAAAGAGAAAAGCGGATGGAATCTCCCTGTGTATTGCTGGCGATCGAAATTTGCCCGCGTGCGCTGCCAAGCATCAATCACAGCTAGCTCCATGGTGTCTTTGGGTAGAACGCCGCTGGTCGGACTGCGTTTTTTCCTTGAGTTGACCTATATGCGGCGAATCTAGTTTGCTGCCTGCATGTGCACCTGATCTGAAACTCCAAGGCTGGGATGCAGTTAGCCATGACACGTGCAACACGTCCTCCCAAGTCGCGTATGTTGCTAGTCCGTGGCAGACATCGGATCCGACATACAATCAGGCGGCGCACATAGCCGTCGTCGTCGGAATTTTCTTATCCTTGATTTGACTGACAACAAAGTAGCTAGATTCGGCAGCAATGAAAAAAAGATGATTTACATAAAACAGATCTAATCTAAAAACTGTCAGATTATATTGATGGCACTTGAGCAGGCCAATTAGCAAGTAATAGAACTAGTACTAAAATTGAATTGATCTCAACTCCTCGTACTGGAGAAAGAACTGGTACAGAAAACAAAACCAAGTTGGATACTTAGCTTGGGCAGCTTTACGTGGTGATGCCCTTTGGAATCCGTGCACACAGGTCACAGGTGCTTCCTTTGTGGCCTTGCTCGGTGCTGCCGCTGTGTACTTGTCCGCCTAAGCGTTCGTTTAGGACGTCACATTAGCAGTTGCCGCCGGATGTCAAATTGGATCTAGCAACTCGCATCACATTGATTTTGGTAGTATCCACCGAACTGTCTGCTGACCACGGTCTCCTCTGCGGACAAAACACAAGAGGTGACAGCAGAAATCCTTTCCAAACAAACCAATTTACACAAAACCGATCTAATTGAAAAAACATCATCTGATCGTTGATTTTGATTCCCAATAAACCGCGATGATCACCCAACGAGGCTCTCAATGAAAGCACTAATGTTGGTTCTATATCCGGCATATCTCGTAGTAGGGGTCCTAAGCTAGGCGTCTTGGAGCGATGGTAACATGGACACATGATTTTACCCAGGTTCGGGCTCTCTCGAAGGGATAATACCCTACGTCCTGCTTTTGATTGTATTGATATGGGTGTAGCACAGGGTACATGTATCTACCATGAGATTGTTCTAATGAATATTAGTTGATCTATTGACTAGCCTAGCCTCGGTTTATATAATACACCGAAGGCCTAGGGTTTAGAGGAGTCATCGGCTTGTGCGCCAAGTCTTGTGGAAACCTCCTTGTATGCGGCATGGGCTGCCCGAAGTGGCCCATGAGTGAACCGCCATGGGGGTCCTCGGCCCGATCCAGCTGGTCGGGAGACGACGTGTTGAGTACCCCCTAGTCCAGGACACCATCAGCAGGGACTAGTCTTCTTGCTCCATCTTGTCGCCAACAGTTCATATCAAAGACAATTTTCATCTTAAGTTAGAACTGCAGCATACTTTTGATGTAATATAACTTGCTGTGTTTCGAATGAATGTCTGCAATTTTCCTTGTTTGATTCTGTCTTTGCATACTTTATTACCCTACTCTTTCTTGGAAACTTGCCTGTGCGCACACTCTTTCCGTGAGCGCTTAAGGAACGGATCCTTAGCAGCCTGCCGGAAGTGCCGCTGCCGGCAAGGTAACTCTTAACGATCACAGCGCAGCCACCTACCTAAGTTCTTGAGCGGACTCGAAACAAAGTAAGGGCGCAACAGATCACGACAAGGTTCCTTCGCGTGCACGTTTTCCATACAAAGGTCAAAAAACGTTCAAGGAAAAGCAATTCTACAACAAAGAATTTGTTTAAAAGTTTCTCAACTTAACTTTTCTTTGTTGTACTTCTTGTCGTAAAATGATAACTTGAACGTCACTTGCTGGGTATCCATACCATCACCCCCCGGGAAACTTGTACGCGAGGTAACCTTCTGTCCTTTGAGAAAAAGAGAGAAGAGAAAAGAGGAGGCAAGAAACCTTGACGGTTCGTTCATTTTATACAAGGCAAGTGTAACGCAACATCACATACAATCATGCACAATTTAACATGTGAATTGACAAGAGTTGTGAAACACTTAGCTTTATTTCATTATGCATAGGGTCTGCGCCTGGCTTTGTACAAAGGATTACATGCCTTGCCGGCAGATTTGTACAAAAGGTGGTTGCCGGGCGGCTCGGCAACCGCGCCTTTTGGATAGAACTTGCAAAGATGCTCGATATTCCATGAGTTATGCACTGGGGTGCCATCTTCGGTCTCCAGATAGACCGCGCCAGATCTGGTGACTCGCACTACCCGATAAGGGCCTTCCTACTTTGGCGTCAACTTGTTTGAATTCTTGGCGGACTGGATCCGTAGAAGAACAAGGTTGCCTTCCTCAAGGCTCCGGGCGTGAAATTTGTGGCTATGATAGCGGCGCAAAGCTTGCTGATAACGTGCAGCACGCACAGCAGCCCGGAGACAATCTTCCTCAAGGAGCGTGGCATCATCTTGTCGCAGCTGCTCTTGCTCGTCCTCGTCATAGGCGAACACTCGAGGTGACCCGTACATGAGTTCTGTGGGGAGCACCACTTCTGCACCATAAACTAGGGAGAAGGGTGTCTGGCCGGCAGCTCAATTTGGTGTAGTCCTGAGTGACCAAAGAACCACCGACAACTCATCAATCCAGCATCTTCCGCACTTGTGCAGCTTGTCAAAAGTTCTCGTTTCGAGACCATGCAGCACTTCAGCATTTGCCCTTTCCGCCTAGCCGTTGCTTGTTGGGTGAGCAACTGAGGCAAAACAAATCTTGCCGCCAAGGTCATGGATGTACTACATGAAGGTGCGGCTCGTGAACTATGTGCTGTTTTCAGTGATGACCCTGTTGGGCACTCCAAAACGGCAAACTAGTCCCTTGAAAAACTTGACGGTTGACTGTGCAGTCACCTTTCTCACTGGCTCTACCTCAGGCCACTTTGTGAACTTGTCGACTGCAACGTACAAGAACTCAAAGCCCCCGGTAGCACGGGGAAAGGGGCCCAGTATGTCGAGCCCCCAGACCAAGAAGGGTTAGGAAAGAGGGATTGTTTGAAGAGCTTGAGCTGGCTGATGTGATTTCTTTGAATGGAACTGGCACACTTCACACTTGGTTACTAGTGCAGTTGCATCCTGGAGAGCAGTGGGCCAATAGAAACCCTGCCGAAATGCTTTACCGACAAGGGCTATTGATCCTATGTGAGAGCCACATATGCTTCCATGTATCTCTGCCAACAGCTTCTGTCCATCCTCCCGGCATATGCACTTTAATTTCACCCCATTTGGTCCTTTTCTGTACAAAACATTGTCCACGAACTGATACATACTTGACTAACGGACTACTCTTTCAACTTCTTCTTGCTCTTTGGGAAGTTCTCCTGTTTGAAGGAACTGGACAATCTGCTGTGCCCATGTCTGAGCTTGTGGCTCAACGACAAGGACTAAAGGCACTTCTTCAGCTGCGGGAGTGCTTGCCTCAACGGCAAGGACTTGGAATCCTGCCGGAGCCTACTGCTCACCGGCAAGCTTGGCATTGTCTCCGACAACTTCCTTGCTGGCGGCTTTTGGGAGCTCTACTCGGAAGTACTTGCCGGTGTTCAACTTTCTTCTCTTATTCTGCTGCATCGATGGTGTTACGGATGGCTAAGTCAAATGGAGCACAAAGGTCCCTGGTTCCACAAGTAACTTCATGGCAACGCATTTCGACAGATCATCAGCAATGTTGTTTTCTGCACGCGGAATGTGCTCTGTTTGTAATCTGTCAAAGTGCTCTTCCAATTTCCTCACTTCATCTACATAAGCTTCCATCAATGGACTTTGATAATCCTTGTTAACCTACTTCACAAGAAGCTGCAAGTTGCCTCTAATGATAAGCTTTCTGATTCAGAGGTCTACTGCGATCCTGAGACCGGCAAGCAGCCCCTCATACTCAGGAGTGTTGTTTGTAGCTTTCTCCCTAGGAAAGTGCATCTGAATTATGTACTTGAGGTTCTCTCCAGTGGATGCGACAAGCAGCACTCCAGCACTGGCGCCTTGCAGCGAAAAAGCTCCGTCAAAGTACATGATCCATTCTTCGTTTGTTTCCTTGCCGGGGAGAGATGTTTCTTGAATCTCTTCGTCTGGCGTTGGCGTCCATTCTACAATGAACTCTGCCAAGGCTCTGCTCTGGATGGTTGAAGTGCTTTCAAACTTAAGATCAAAACTTGACAGTTCCAATGCCCACTCCACAATCATGCCAGTTGCATATGGATTTCTCAAAATCCTTTGAATGGGAAAGCGAGTGACGACGGTAATTTGATGTGCTTGGAAGTAGTGGCGCAACTTTCTCGAGGCCATGAGAAGACCGAAAAGCAATTTCTGCACACCAGAATATCTTGATCTAGCTCCCTGAAGAAGAGAACTAACAGAATATACTGGTCGGTGCACCAACTTCTTCTTCTGCACTACTTGTTGTTCTATTGCATTTACTTGTTCTGCACTTGATTTGTCGGCACCTGGACTTGCCGGAGAAGATTCCGGCTTCCCACTTGACGGTTCCGCATCTGCTGCTTCTTCATTTTCAACTTCCCTCTCAACCACTAGTGCAACACTAACTACTTGATTTGTTGCCGCCAAATATATCAGCAACGGCTCTTGTGGCTTCGGCGCAACCAGTGTTGGCGCAGAGGAGATGTACTTCTTCAAATCTTCCAGCATGGCCTCCACTTTCGGGGTCCATTTCATTGGACCTGCCTTTTCAAAATTTTGAAAAACGGCAAGGCGCGCTCAGCAGACATGGAGATGAACATGCTTAATGCAGCAATGCAGCCGACAAGGCAGCGCACATCCTTGACGCGCTTTGGTGCTTCAATTTGCTCAATTTCTTTGATCTTGTTGGGATTGGCTTCAATTCCTCATTGACATACAAAGAACCCGAGAGGCTTGCCGGATGGAATGCCAAACACACACTTCTCAGGGTTGAGCTTCCAATTGATTTTGCGCAGATTTGCAAATGTCTCTTCTAAATCTTGTAAGAGGGTTGATTTGTCCTTGGTTTTGACCACTATATCATCCATATATGCTTCCACATTTCTGTGCAGCTTGGGCTCAAAACCAATGGACTGCTCTTGCAAATGTAGAACCAAAACTTTTCAATCCGAAAGGCATACGTATAAAGCAATACGCGCCACATGGAGTGATAAATGCGGTCTTCTCCTCATCTTCCTTGGACATGAAAATCTGGTGATACCCAGAGTAGGCATCAAGGAAACACAATAAATCACAGCCGACAGTAGAGTCTACAATCTGGTCTATGCGCGGCAAGGGAAAAGGATCTTTTGGACAAGCTTTATTGATATCAGAGTAGTCAATACAAAGTCTCCATTTTCCCATTTGCCTTGTGTACTACGACTGGATTGGCCAACCAAGTTGGGTGAAGTACTCCTCTGACCAGGACCGCCGCTTCTAACTTCTTGACCTCCTCGGCAATGAACTGTTGCCACTCAAAAGCTTGCTTCCTAACCTTCTGCTTGACGGGTCGCGCGTGGGGGCAGACGACAAGGTGGTGCTCAATTACCTCCCTGTGAACACCGGGGATGTCAGATGGTTTCCATGCAAACACATCAACATTCGCCCGCAGGAAGGCAACGAGCGCGCTTTTGTGTTTAGGATCAAGAGTGGCACTTATGGTGAAAGTGCCTTCTGTGCCATCCTCCCTCGTAAACACCTTCTTGGTTGCTGGTGGAGCCGCTCTGGATTTCATGCTCTTGCCGCAGAGCTCTCCGGTACATCCTCAATGGGAGCACAACACTCCGAAGAGGTGCGCTTGCCGGAGTCCTTGTCAGAGGTCTTGCCGGTTTTCTTGTTCTTCTTCCCCCCAAGAGCTTTGTCGGCAGGAGCAAGTGTCTTGGCGGCAGATGCTGCAACTGCTTCCCGGTAGAGTTGATCAGCACAAATGAGCGCGTCCTTCTTGTCAGAATTGATGGTGATGACGCTCATCGGCCCTGGCATCTTCAACGTGTTGTATGCATAGTGTGATGCTACCATGAACTTCGCTAGTGTCGGGCGGCCAAGGATCCCATTGTATGGCAATGGAATCTTGACGACGTCGAAGACGATCTTCTTCGTCCTGTAGTTCAGCTCATTCCCAAATGTCACCGGCAGCGTGATCTTGCCCTTCGGCTGACTCCTTCCCGGATTGATCCCTTGAAATGTGCGTGTCTTCTTGAGATCTTGATCGGAAATTTGCAGCCTCTTGATCACATCAGGTGGGATTAAGTTCAAACCAGCCCCACCGTCAACCAGCATCTTTGTGACTCTGAGGTTGCGTATTGTTGGCAAGACCAACAAGAACAAACACCCGACTGCAGTTGTGCGACCAGGGTGGTCCTCAGCATCAAAGATGATGGGCGTGTTGGACCATTTGAGTGGCTTCTGGGTGTCGACTGCTCGTTCTGCTGCATTAACCTCATGCGCCCACTGCTTGAGTTGGCGGTGAGAAGAGTGCAGAGATGCACCTCCGTCAATGCACATGGCTTCAGTGGCTTTCTAGAACTCATGCTCACTGGACTCATCTTCATCCTCTTCGTCCTCCTCCTCCTCATCTTCTCCTTCTTTCTTGTCGCAGCCCCTAGCAGGCTTCTCCTTCTGCTGCTTGGCCTTGCTGCGGCAACCTCCTCGGCCACCGTGTTTCTTGCTGGATCTGCCAGTACCATCTTGGGCCTTCTCTTTATCTCGCTTCTCGTACTCAGCCTTCTGCTTCTCAGCAAGCTGCTCCACTTGCTGGCAGTCCTGAAGATCATGACCCTTGGTACGGTGGATCTTGCAATATTGCTTGCTGGAACCCTCCGTCTTGTCGCATGCCGATAGCTCTTGACACGAAGCGCACCCGGCAACCTCCTTGCCGGAGCTCTCGGTCTTAGTTTTCTTGCCAGCATTGGCGTTGCCAGAGCCCTCAACGGCTAGCACTGCTTTGCCCTTGCGCTTCCTGTTGCGCTTGCGGCCCTTCTTCTTCAGGGTGGTGGTGGTGTCATTGTCTTCAGAGTCAACCTCTGTGCCAACATCCTTCCCAGGAAGTCTCCTCCCCTCTTCAGCACGCGCGCACTTGTCGGCCAGAGCATAAAATTCGACGACATTCCTGACCTTATTCATGGTCAATTCTCCCGGCATCTTGCGGTTATGCACATTTGTATGGAATGCGGTAATCACAGCAGCAGGGTGAATATCATGAATGTTGTGTTGCATACGGCTAAATCTCTGTATGTATCTGCATAGAGGCTCCCCCTCCCTCTGCGGTAACACATGCAAATCGCTTTCCTGACCGGGAACTTTGTGGCCACCGGTGAAAGTACCGACGAATACATGGCACAGATTTGCCCAAGAGGAGATGGAGTTCTCTGGCAGGTTCATCAACCACGATCTGATATTGGGTTTGAGTGCCAACGGAAAGTAGTTGGCGAGGATCTTCTCGTCGCGTCCCTCGGCAGCCTGCACCGCGATGGTATAGATGCCTAGGAACTCCGACGGGTGAGTCTTGCCGTCATATTTCTCTGGCAACTCTAGCTTGAAATTCCGGGAACTGGGCCACTGGAATTGCCGCAGCTCTCGGGTGAACGCTGGGCAACTATCTCGTAAGGCAGGTACCCAGAACCCCATGGCACAGGCTCATCAAAAGCGGGCCCTGCACACCTGTCAGATTGACACATGGTTCCCGTCGGCGCTCGATGGTGGTACGAGCGTCTTCTCCGCGCCGTTCTCGAAGGACTTGGTGCTGATCACGGCGAGCTCACGGGTCGGAAGATGCCATGGACACGTCGTCGGGGTCGTCGATCCACTGGCCCCGTGGGTGGTGTTGACATGGAGGAGATTGCACCGTATACGCACCGACTCCGGCCCACTCTCTAGCAGCATGCACCGGCATGGTGGGCTACCGCTGCGAGGGTCCTGCCTGTTGTGGTTTGTCACTATTGGCAAAGCCAATAAGACTCTGGATGGTGGCTTGCCATTCCTCCATCTTCTCCATAGCAGGAGGAAAGTCTATGAGCAACTGTGCATGTGCCAGAGCTTCCTCCAGCGTAGCTGGAAGGGAGCGGTGCTATGAACGGGAGGTGTTCTTACTTCTAACAGAATTAGAAGGAGCTCCATCTCAATCCTGTAGCCACGGCCTATTTTCACCAGCATGTTAGCATGCATGTTGGCCCTGCACATCCTGAGAATGACGCTTAGGGGCTTTCCCATGAGGATGCCCGGAACCGCCGATGCCGTGTCGCTGCTTGTCACGCGCGACCTGAGATGGTCGCGGCGTGTGCGTCAGTGTAGGTGTCTTGGATGTCACCGCAGCACCGCCCGTAGGATGTGCGCCTCCATCTTTGGACCTGCTGGCGTGTGGGTTATTGTTCCCGGTCCGGACGCCGCCGCTCGTTTGGCTCTGATTGCCAGATGGTCATGGAACTTGTTCTGTGCCCCCGCCTCCATCACCACCTCCTCCTCCTCAGCCCGTATTCGTAGGCGCCGACATTAGTGGCTTGGACGTAGACGGGCCGGCCACCGTGGCACCCTTCTTCTTGGGAGCCATGGCGATGAAGATGACGATGAAGCTGACGCGCTGACTGCTGAATCAGGCTCGCGCAAGCGACCTCCCTACCTGGCGCGCCAAAGATGTCATGCGTACGACAATCTATGGGACCAGCAAAGGCCCCCTTGCGGTTCGACTGGGGAGATCGTCAAGCACAAAGAGCAGATTCAGCAATCAACACAGTGGTTATCCAGGTTCGGGCCGCTGTGAAGCGTAAAACCCTACTCCTGCTTTATTGTATTAAGTGTATGAGCTCAAGTACAAGGAGCGCAACTTGCCGGCAAGGTTGCGCGGGAAGTGCAGCTACGCGTGTAATTGGGCAAAGTGTCGACCCTTGTAAAGGTAGCCATGGGCCTCCTTTTATAGGGAAAGGGGTCACCACAGTGGCAAAATGGTCTTTACATAAGATGAATAGTGGCTATAGTGCCAAATACCTAACTCTGACGGGTTAGGACAGATGCATTAAATGCGTCGTGAGGTGTCACGCTAATGAAGCTCCCCAGCAAGAATCGTCTCTCCTTTCGTGTCGTTCGCCCAGCTACCTCGTATTATCTTGACACATCTCCAGGATGGGTGTCATTAAATTTGTCTTTAGAGCGGTGAGCTGACACGTGACCAGATAAAACTCACCTAACTACTTGCCCGCTCAACACCTATTTGACAAGCGACAGGCTGGTCGCTGAGGTGGAGCGGTGGCAAGGTAGTGGGATCTTGCCGGTACGGAGCTTGCCGGGCTCTTGTTCGCTTGCTTGCCGGTAAGTATCTTGCCGGCAAATCCAGCCTTGGTCTCTTATACCTTTCTGTAGTGCTTCTCGATCACTTGACTGGAGGTCTTCTTCACAGTTTTATCAACCAAACCTTGAGCTTTGTCCTCAAGTGCCCTCCGGCAAGCCCTACCGTCGAGACGGCTACTACTTCATGTGCACAAGTCTAGGGTACTAAGGTACCTAAACTTCAATACACCGACAGGGAGTAGGTAGGGTGAGACAAAATCAGAGCAGAATAGATCAAACAAATTAGAGCACAAAACATGGCACAAATAATATTCATATTCATATGTTTCTCCCTACGTAGAAACATATACTTCTTTCTCCTCTTATATTCCTCCAAAAGATATGCTTTGAAGCATTTAACGCGCAATTCTCTTTCCTTTAGATAAGCTTTGATGTGCATTTCTCTCCCCCTTTGACGTCAATTTTCAAGAACGGTTTTAGGCCTTTTGGTTTTATTAGTCAATAGGAAGGATCCTGGATATGCACTATGTCGAAGCTCAAAGGCCCCAAACGATAGCTATCCAGGATTTCAAACACCACGTCATGTGTTGCAGTTTATACGTAGGAGAGTGATACGTTCCAGTCGTATCTATAATTTTTGATTGTTTCATGCCAATATCTACAACTTTCATATATTTTTGACAACATTTTTTTTGGGACTAACATATTGATCCAGTGCCCAGTGCCAGTTCCTGTTTTTTGCATGTTTTTTGTTTCGCAGAAAGTCCATATCAAACGAAGTCCAAACGCAATAAATTTTTACGGAGAATTATTTTGGAATATATGCGATTTTTGGGAAGAAGAATCAATGCAAGACGGTGCCCGAGGTGGTCACAAGGCACCAGGGCGCGACCAGGGGGTGGCCGCATCGTGGTGCCTTGTGACTCCCTCGTAAGGCGGTTGCAACCCTTCTTTCGCTGAAAGAAATATAATTTCCGGATAAACCCCCCCTCAAAATTTCAGCCCAATCGGAGCTACAGATCTTCGGGAATATATAAAATGGTGAAGGGGTCCGAAAACAGACACGAAACAGAAGAGAAACAGAGAGAGAGAGAGATCCAATCTCGGAGGGGCTCCTGCCCTCCGGGAGCCATGGCGACCATGGACCAGAGGGGAAACTCTTCTCCCATCTAGGGGGAGGCTAAGGAAGATGAAGAAGGAGGGTGGCTCTCCCCCCTCTCTCCCGGTGGCGCCGGAACGCCGCCGGGGCAATCATCGTGTGACGGCGATCTACTCCAACACCTCCATCATCTTCATCAACACCTCCATCACCTTCCATCATCTATATTCAGCGGTCCACTCTCTCGCAACCCGTTGTACCCCCTACTTGAACATGGTGCTTTATGCTTTATATTATTATCCAATGATGTGTTGCCATCCTACGATGTATGAGTAGATTTTTGTCGTCCTATGGGTAATCGATGAATTGCTATGATTGGTTTAAATTGCTTGTGGTTATGTTGCTATCCTTTGGTGCCCATCATATGAGCGCGTGTGTGGATCACACCTTAGGGTTAGTTGTATGTTGATAGGACTATGCATTGAAGGGCAAGAGTGACAGAAGCTTCTTCCTAACACAGAAATTGATTCATACGGGATTGAAGGGGTACTAATATATCTTAATGCTATTGTTGGATTTTACCTTAATGAACTTTGGTAGTTGCGGATGCTTGCTAATAGTTTCAATCATAAGTGCATAGAATTTCAAGTAAGGGATGACATGCTAGCAGTGGCCTCTCTCACATAAAAACTTGCTATCGGCCTAGTAATTTAGCCAATTGCTTAGGCACAATTCCGCAAATCCTACCACCACTTTTTCACACTCGCTATACTAACTTAATTGTACTTTTATTAAAACAGCACCTAACTTTTATTTTCACGTTCTTCATTATCTTGCAAACCTATCCCTTTACACCTACAACGTACTTCTAGTTTTATTCTTATTTTAGGTAAAGCGAACGTTAAGTGTGCGTAAAGTTGTATCGATGGTCGATAGAATTTGAAGAGAATATTAATTCTATCTTTAGCTACTCGTTGGGTTCGACACTCTTACTTATCGAGAAAGACTATAATTGATCCCCTATACTTGTGGGTTATCAGAGAGGCATATGCTACATGCAAGCAAAATTCATTGACTAACATGTACGTATGATTGGAACCATTAGCAAACATCTCACCTACTAAGAATTCATTAAGGTCGACAGAACCACAACATTAAGATCCACATGTCCTATTTATCTCATATGCATCAACTTCCATATTCATGCTCAATAATATATGTCACTCCTGCCTTTTTATGCATAATTATCTAGATACTACTAACCTTAAAGTGTGATCCACATACACGCACATGTGTTGAGCACCAAAGGACAAGAACATATGATGACATACAACTCAAATTGACCGTAATAGATCACCAATCATCATAGGACCAAAAAAATCTACTTAGTCAATAACAATGCAACAAACCTTTGGATAAAGTACATAACATTAAGTATGTTCAAATAGGAGATTACAGAGGTTCATGGAAGAGTGGACCATTGTACAAAGATGGAGAAGATAGTGAAGTCGGTGAAGGATTTACTCCTAACTTTTGCTACAAGTGTTGCATATTTGCAATATCTGCAGCAGCTGCCTTAAAACAAAAAACAATGCGACGAGAACTCAACCGCACGTGGTGAAACTTCCCTACCGCCGACCGTCACCACCCCCATATCGATTCTTGTTACCACGCATTGTCGTCCTGACTCCGTTGGCGGCCCCTAGCCCCACCGCTTAAGACATCCGCCGCGACCCACGCGACCGTCGCCGAATCTCAGGGCGCCGGCGCCTGATTCCACCAATTTCGACTGTTCCCCGCCTCGCCGCCTCCCGAGATGGTCACCGCAACACCATCGTCACGGTCACCACAACACCATCGCCGCGGTCACCGCAACACCATCGCCACCCACTGACGCTGATTAGTGGCCGCCATGAACCCCACGCGACCACCAATGGACTGCTGCTCCTTGTCAAGCTCTCGTCGCTCGGTCGGCACAATGCCACCGGACTTGGCCGTATCCCCGGCTCCCATCTGACCCCTCCCTGCCCTATTGCATTTCCTCGGCCTCTAGCGACCTCCGCTAGCCAAAAATGAGCCCGACACCCATCGACCATCAGATCCGCCTTCGTATCTCCCCACCGTCGGATCTCATGCTCATTTTTTTTAAATTCTAAGGCATTTGGAAAAGTAAATAAAATCTCATCGCAAAATCCTTTTCTATTCTCGCTGAAAATTATTTTGGGATGCTCTTTATTGATTTCGATCCTTTGCTTGCGGGAAAAAGGAAATGATGATGTTCCCTGTCAAATGTTCGCTGGAAATAGGTGGCATTTCGAACGATTTTGATGACATTTTTAATTGTGTGTGGGGTGGTCATCCCCCCGCGGAACCATACCAACCAACCAACCAACCAAGTGAACCAACAATTCCTATGGCGGCGCTGCCTCTTCTCCGGTGGGGCGCCTCCTCCCTCCACGCCCACTCCTCCCCTCCCCCGCCGCGACGCCTCTTCTCCGCTCTCCGACACCCCCCTGCTGCCGCCCGCTACGAGCCAGGCTCCAGGGTCATGCTTAAGGGGATGGACTACCCAGAGCTCGAGGTAAGGGCCCCCTCTCAATCTTCATGTTTCGTAGATTCGTCTGCCAGCTATTGGCCTGCCCTTGTCTTCGAGCTGATTTTGCCGCGGGTTTCCTCAGAAATGGGTGCAGTCGCAAGGATTCCGACCGGGACAGGCCATGATGCTGTGGAAATGCCTCTACGGGAACAACGTCTGGGCGCATTGCCACGACGAGTTGGCTGGTAGGTTTGAGTTTTTGTTTTCTTCCCGTGAATTATCATCGGTACCTGAAAAATGCGGGGCCTGGTGCGAAATCTGGAGCTCAGTCCGACAAACTGATGCCACAATTTTCTCCAAGAATAATGTCTTGCTCAAAATTTGAGATCCATAGCTGCTAGTCTATTTGTTTACTTGAAACGTGCCTCCTTCAGTTCTTCTAGCATTCCTTGATACAAAATCTTCAACTGTATTTTTGTAAGAAATATTGTTGGAAACATAATTTCCAAGTGCTATCATAGCTAATGCTATTGTTTTCCTTGTGGGGATATCTGTCATATGCACTTTCTTGTGCTATTTACAATGCATCAAAAACAACAGTATGAACATCCGTAAGCATATCCTCTGACTGTATTAAGTTCGTTCTAACTAAATTGACTGCAGAAACTACTTCATGCCGGATGACTATTTTCACAAAAAAAAGTTCAAAATCACCAAGTTCGTTATCCATGAAAGATTTAGGTTCAGTACTAGTTTTTGAATCGCTGTGTCTATCACTTAACTGGTGTTTAAGAGGATTTCTATTGCTTCATCTACGATACATAATTACTGTTAGAGTTAATCGTGTCATCTACCAAAGAGATGCATGCATGGAAAAGCAAGTAGTCAATTTGAGTTTGGTAAAATGTGTTAGGATAATCCTTATGTCCGGCAGTAGCAGCTTTTTTAGGATATTTATGTCTTAGGTGACTTGTAGTTAAGGAAGATTAGATAAGCTGAGCTGTAGTTTCCATATCTAGCTAGGCATGAGCTGTCAGGGGCGGATCCAGGAATTCAACATTGGGTGTTCAATTTTTTTTCACCCTAGCAGAGAAGCCAATTGGTTCACGGCAATACAAATACAAATTGTTTACAATAGCAACAATATCTCAAAAGATTAAGGGAATTACAAAATAGAGAAGAAAATTACAACACGACCATACGCTCTGTCATGGCTTGAAAGAGAGAGATGACAACATGATCCTTCACTTGAAAAAATAAATGTAACCAAGCAGAGCTCATTCCCCATTTTGTTCCGTAGATTGTTTTTCTCGAAAGTCATTGAAGCGAATACTCTCTCAACACTAGCCGTTGCTACTGGTAGGATTAGAACCAATTTGAGAAGCTTGTAAACAAGGTTATAAGTGATACTCTTTTTTGTGTCACCAAGCATAACAGAAAGGTCAACTATATTTTTGACCTTTCTAAACCTCTTATTTGTTATTTTTCTGCTAATGAAATCAACCAGATTCTCATTCCTCAGTGACTTCGATAGCCATTTCTCTCTGAATCAAATAGCAGCTACACATTCAGTTCGGGATTTCACAATGAATCGAATCAACGAAAGCAATTTCAGAGTCGGAACATGGAAGGGTATTCACCTTAGGCTCAGAGATTGAGGTTGTTGGTCCTGTTGAAGCCAATTGCTGCACTGTTACGCTCCCATCCCCGGCGTCAACGACTGCAGCGGCCGCCACCCCGACGCTCATCCCCACCCTCTGATTCTGATCACTATTTGGTGGGAAGTAGGGAAATTGTGAGATTGAGCTTCTTGAAGAGAAAGCTGTTCTCCAGCCTAGTATGGCAGAAGATCGATGTGACGCCTACATTCTTTCCAATCTAGGGTTTGCAGAACCAAGCATCTTCTTTGCATTTGCTTTCCTCCTGCATGGCTCATTACAGAAGAGGGAGTTGGGCACTTTGACCCAGAGATGGAACTTGAAGACCATTGGCTACTTGTTGGTTTTCTGTGTTCCGGTGTTCTTCGTCCAGGCCCTTCTTGTGTTTGTTAGGCCTACATTTGTTAAGGATGAAAACAGTGCACATGGAAGGAGAGTGTTTGCTAAATACTTCATACAGACCGTGCTGCAGCATTCCATTCCTGTCGCTCCTCCCCACTGCCGGCAGCGGGCACGGTACTGCACAAGCGCGACTTGCCCGTGGTCTCCGCGGAAACCATGGGGAGCTCGGCGCCGGTGGCTCCCTCGCCTGGCTGTGGCTCGCCGTCAGCAGTTCAGCACAGAGTCGCGCCGCCACCTTGTCCCTAGGAAGAACCGAAGCAGGAACCGGCTGGCTGCTGGGTGAGTCTCTCGTGTGTTCCTGCGTGGCTGCGTGGACACTGGACAGAAGTGGCTGGCTGCTGCCGACGTAATGGGCTGCTGCTGAAATGGGCCTATTGGGCCTGCAGGATAGTATTTCTGTCATATATGCCTATATATAAGAACTTTTTGGGTGTACAGCCGCATGGTGGATCCGCCTCTGGCTGCCTAGGTCGGTTACTGTGGCACCAACCTAAAACCTCTATATAGGAAGAGGCACCATATGTAGAAAAATGTTAGCTTGTTACTACTGATATAATCATATAAACCTACATCACGATCTGTTGTTGGGCGGCCGTCATCATCACGACGTTATTCCCCTGATCTCAGATCTGGACGGTTTGGTTGTGATTCAGATTTGGTCGGCCAGTTTTGTGGTGACTGCCGACTCTGTTGCAGCAACCCCTATGGCTCCACGACGAAAATGGTCAGAGAAAGGTCTCCGGGATGGTTCATCCCTCCGGATCTGATGGTTGACTTTGTCAGTGAGATGCAAACTATGGACGAAGACTTGATGCAGAGGAATGGTTGTGCGGCGGCGGCGATTGTACATCGCATGTAGCTGCTGGGATCGCGGAGAAGTGGTGACTACAACACATGAGTGACTTTGATGACGGTGCTATTTGTGCACCCAGTCTCGAGTTTCGGGGTGAAAAGCCTAGGTCTGACCGGAGGTGGTCATACCTGGCAATGGCGATGTGTTTTTATGTCGTTACCTTGTTGAAGGCATTGCTTGGATATGCTCGGACTGATTCTTCAGGGTGAAAACCTAGATTCTTGCCTTAGTGGTTGGATCCACTGACGACGGTGCTTGAGCATCGCTCCCTTCCTGAAGGCGTTGCTGTTGAAGAACCTCGTCGCCCGTGTGGTGTCATGAGATGATTGGTGCGGGTATGGTCTTTGTTGTAGTTTGCCGACCGCGGATCTGATCGCTTGAATTTTTTTCTCGCTTATGTATAGCTTTGGTCTTATATGACTTTGCTATTTGCTGGCGTGTTTTTGTGTGTGTGCGTTTGAGTTGGCTGTGTGCATCATAGCTATGCAGAGGCCGGGTGTGTGCTCATTATGTTTGTATCCACTTGATGCTCCATTATGAAGCAATAAAATCCACCCTTTATCGAAAAATCATATAAACCTACAGAGCTTCATACTAGTTCCTTGTGTGCATGTGTGTGAGAAAAACAGTAAGAGAGTCCTTGGTGAGAACCTGGTAGTTCTAACAATTACTATTAAACTAAGACTTACAAAAAATAGCTTGCAGACGAAAGAAACGGAAAATCTTTTTTTGGGGGGGGGGGGGGGGGGGGGGGGGGGGGGTGAGGGTGGGGGTGTGTTGGTGCTGGTGGGTTATTGTGCCTTTTATTGGTTTTTGTTTTGAATTTTGATGTTATTATTTTGGATTTTTTTCTTTTTTTTTTTTTTTTTTTTGTTTTTTTTTTTTATATTTTTTTTTTTTTTAATTGATTTTTTGTGTTTTTTTTTCTTGTTTTAGGGGGATTATGTGTTTTTTGACATATTATACTTATAACGTCGTCCGGGTTTCCTTCGCCAACCCTGCTCATTCGTCGGTCGTCTTCTCCTTTTCTTGGACTCATTTTTTTGTTTTGACCTTTTCGTAGTTGCTCTGTTCATCAGTGATTTAATAATTGAGAAAGCACGGGTAGCAGAACTGTAGAAGTGTGTGAGATCCAGGTATATTCTAGCTACCCATACCACCTTCCAACCATATTTAGGTTTGTTTTAGGCGATGTACATTAATACTTTAATATGGATGCAATCTATTAAGAAAGGCGTGATAGAAGATGTTTGGATGCCACAGAACATTTATAAAAAAAAGATGTATTCTAGTTTTCTTTTGTGAAAAATGATGAGCAGTTGGTTAGTATCTCTAAAATTCTTTCTTGCTTTGTGGGCCATTTGTGAGTATCGGCCGTACTGTGCAAACTTATTAATCCTTTGCAATTTCATGTTTGAAAAGGAACATTTCAGTACTGGAGCTTTCCAGTGGTCAGTTCCGGGATTCATGTGTATTTAATATATAGAAATATGTACAAGAAATATAATGCGAAGAAGAAGAAAAATGAAAAAAAAGACGAAGGGGTGGATTCTGGCCAGTTCTGGAAAACCACTCAGTATACATAGTTCCAATCCCCCGCAAATTCTACGCTGGGGTCAGACTGTTGGAGTTCCCCAGGAAACACACACACACAAGGTAGAAGAAGCGACATGCGCTTTGGCACGACACACAAACTGTGCCTTTTCTGCATTTCTTCTCAACACAACACAATTGATTACAAGTGCCTTTTAAAGGGAAACATGCACACACACGGCCAAGCCACACAATGGCTTGATCCGTTCACCACCCCCCACTAGCTAGTACATGCAGGCACACGTTCTGAACTAACACAACTAACTCACATGCACATGCAGCCTACTCTCAAGGATCAACTCAACTTTACATGTAAGCCTCAACTAACTCAACACCCTTAGAGCATCTCCAGCCGTTCGGCCCCCAGGGGCTTGAAATAGCGCCGCCTGGGGGCGCGCCGGCGAAAATATCGGCGTGGGGGCGGTCGGTTTCCCAACCGCCGCCCCAAGCCCACCCCAGACGCCGTTTTTTGAAAAATAAACTCGGCCAAAATTCGGCCAAACACGACACATATTCGGCCAAACTAGGTGATTTCATTGATATTTGTACATAAAAACTTAAAAACATAATTTAAAAACTTAAAAACATAACTAAAACTACTGTGCTGCCGTCCGCCGCCCCTCCTACAGACCAAAGAGCGCGCCGAAGGCGCTATAGTCTCCGCCGTCGTCCTCCTCCTTCACGCCGTCGCCGTCCTTGCTGCACCCCTGCCCTGGGTCGCCTTGGCGGACGGGTTTGGTTGGCGGCGGTGGTGTGTCGTCGTCATTGTCCTCGAGGACGATGACGCCGCACTCGTCGCGGCCGCGGCACCGAGCGGCGATCTCCTCGAGGGCGCGGCGCTGGCGCTCCGTCTCCAGCCAGACGTAGTCCTCGCGCGCCCACTTGAGGGCGGCCTCGTCGTCGGCGGCCATGTCGTCGTACTCGCTCTTCACGGCGACGAGCCCCGGCTCCGTCTTCGGCTTGACGAGGCGGGAGGAGGAGCCACGGCCGCCCTCGTTGATGACGAGGGCGCCGACGCGGGTGCGCCGCCCGAGCGGCGTCTCCACGGGCTCGGCCTTGACGCTGGCGAGCGCCGGCGAACCGGAGGAGCGGGAGGAGGAGGAGGACGACCCACCCGCCATGCGCCTCGGCAGCCAAATGCCGCCGCTCTGGCGGGGGACAGGCGCCGGGGCCGCCGGGTACTGGAGCGGCGGCTGGTTGCCGCCCTCGAGGTACTCGAGGACGTAGTGCAGCGTCCGCCCGGGGACGCCCCACCACAGGCGGCGGCCGTCGGCGTTGTGGCGCCCCCTCACCGGCGCGTTGTTGGTGGAGGCGACCTGCTCCTCGTGGCGGCGTTGGAAGTACGCCGCCCAGCTGGCGTGGTTGTTGGCGGCATACTCCGGGCGGCCGCGCACCTCCTCTGGCAGGGAGGCCCGAACGCGCGCGATCTCGCCGTGGAAGCGGTCGGCGTCGGGCTGCGGGGGGACGGGGACGCCTCCGGCGTTGAGCCTCCACCGCCCCGGCACGCGCATGTCAGGCGGCGCCGGGTAGTTCGCCTCGTGGAGGAGGTACGCCTCCCACTCGTGCAGGGTGCGGCGGATGTAGACGCGGTGGCTGGAGGCGGGGGAGAGAGAGACAGGATGGGGCGCCGGCGACGAGAGAGGGACTGCGGGCGAAGGAGAGTGCGTCCACCGGCGATGGAGGGGGTGGCTTTTTATAGCCGCCGGGGGGGGGGGGGGGGTGGGGGGGGGGGGGGGGGGGGGGGGCGGCAGACGTGTGTGTACGCGTGGCGGGAGGGGGACGGCGCGTCGCCGTGCCATCACTGCGCGACCCGTGAGGAATCAATGGAAGGCTGACCGGCGGCAGCCTTGGCATTGATTCCCCGTGGGAAAACGAGGCGATGAGGAAGACGAGACGCGGCTGGTCGCTGACTCGGCGGGCCCGCCAGCCTTTCGCGCCAAAAACGCTTCCCCGGGCGCCCCCCAGCGCGCCGGGTTCGGCCTGGGTCCGCCGGCGCCAATTTCGGCCGTAAGCGGCGAAAATTGGGCTTCTGGGGGCGCGACTGGGCCGATTTTTAGACGCCGGCGATAAAAAAGGGCCTTGGGGGGGCCTGTTGGGGGGGGGGGGGGGGGGGAGTGGAGATGGGGGGGGGGGGGGGGGGGGGGGGGGGGGGAGTGGAGATGCTCTTAGAACCAGTCTTTTGGCTTGCCAACGTACATATCCTCATGCTCTATTAGCTACATGCACCGGCTAGTTATCAGGCCACTAATGCACATGCCTTTTGAGTTTTGACTAAGTAATCATGTAACACATGCATACATGCAAACATCTCCTGGCTCGCCGGTCTGCTCACTCGCGCACTCGCCTCTGTGCTATTGTTCCGGCTGTTACGCCATGTCATCGAGCATGTAGACATTCACACCTAGCTCACTATGAAAATCTATGGCAACAATTGCATACAATACAAAATAAACGTGAGACTAGAATTTTACAACAAAATCGGCCTTTGTTGGCGTTAACCTTTCACCCCCTCTGTGGGATGCTGTACTGAACTATTCTCCTTTTCAATGAAATGAAACGCAAAATCTTTTTTGCGTTTTCTCGGAAAAAAAAAGAATTTTACAACAAACAAGGTTAATGCCAACAAAGACCGAATGCAAAGCCACAGAACAATAGAATGAACTAGTCAGTATAGGACAAAAATCACAGAACTAAAACGACCGCCTCTCTTTTACATTCACAGCAACTGCCAAAAAGAGATAACATGAACACCAACAGAACTACTCAACCTAACTGTGGACCACGGGCATTACTACCAAACATCTCTACTCAGAGGATGAGTCTGCGAATCAACTCCCCATCCAAGTCTTCGATGGAATATCTCAGTGGCCATCACGGCCAGTAGTCTTGGCAAGCCCAAAATGCAATGTAATGAGCAACAATACAGACCATACCAAGTGGTATCATAAGGATATTTTCTTTTATAACTCGCATCACTATGAGCCTTCCAAATAGTCCAAAACACAGCAGCTATCCCCACAGCAACTAGAATTCTGGAACAGCAGTGAAAGATTTACACCAGCTAGGTAATTCATCAAAACTAGAGGGACATGACTTCAAATCAAGCACAGCACACTACATTCCTGTTGTGAACCTTGATTCACAATGGGATAACTACCATGCTGAAGATAGCCAGACGTCATGGGTCCGAGGGATTGGGTAGACATATGTTTAGACTTTAGAGGAGATTGTTTGTTCTTGCTTGCCTTAGACATGGATACATGTCATCCTAATAGGCTAATACGATTGGACTTATATATATCTTTATACAATTGGACTCTTGCCTAATCCTATACTCCCCTAATGGACTCTTCGGACACTTCTCTCTCATGGACTCCTCCCATGCTGGTACTCTTGCCTTGATACTGTGGACCCATGTGCACAACAATTACACACATACTTTGCCACACTACACTCGTATATATACAATAAAAGAAAAAAACTATGGCGAGCGACAGCTGCAAACCAACCATGCATCCACCTTGAAGATGTCATTGTCATTTTCAGGAAAGAAAAAAAAGAAGAATAAGATAGCAGATGCCAGAGGGTATTTCACTATCAACTAGTTTTTTTTCCCTCAGTAGGAAAACCCACTAACTGTACAAGTAGATGTAGCTCTAACTTTGAATGTGATAATTCTGTTGGCTCCATATCTCACTACCTCGACACCATTTACATTTTTGGGGTTTGTTCTAGTGCTTGAAATTAAACTTGTCAACTTGGGCATTTACTCATGTTTATTTTCTTTGGTACAATATTTTTTCCCTATGTTCCGTTGTTAGTATCTGGTTTAATGAATTCAGTTACACCGCCTCTAATCTTCAGGCTTGAACAAGGACTTGAGGAAAATGATAAGTGGTCATGCTGATCTGAAGGCATTAATTATTAAAGACATTATTACTGCATCAGATGGAACCCGAAAGGTAGCTCTTTCACTGTCACTGATATCTCTGTAATGTTCTCAGAATATGATTGATTTTGGAACACAGGATGTTACAGATACTGTTCTCTCTTGAAGATGCCTCAGTGATTGAAACAGTTGTCATTCCTAGCGCCAGGGGCCGGACAACGGTCTGTGTTTCAAGTCAAGTGGGCTGTGCCATGAATTGTCAGTTTTGCTTCACTGGGAGGTCTGTCGACATTCTTTGTATAACATTTGTCTTTCTATGATTTTGTAGTAACTATTTCATATTTTCTTTTCTATTTCTTTTGGGCGCTGAAGGATGGGTTTGAGAAAGCATTTGTCTACAGCTGAGATAGTTGAGCAGGCTGTGTTTGCTCGTAAGCTATTTTCAGATGAATTTGGTACTATTACAAATGTTGTATTTATGGTAAGCATTCTTTTCATGGTAACTAATAACACTAACTCTAATATGGTGTTTAACTGAGCATATGACTGGAATTAGTAGTTTTATCCTGAATGTGTATCTTGCTTTTGCATGCCACTTTTCTTGAATTGCTACAAAACCACCCTTTGTGTTTTATTTCTTGGAACTGCAACCGGCATGTTAGATATATTTCCCCTACTTAGCACTGTTCCTGATAGCATTACCCCTGCTTTTGCCTGCATCTGTATTCAATGACACCAGTATTCATTACTGTTGAAATTGTAGGCCTAACGTTATGGCTTCCTTTATCATAGTTTTGTCCTTTCGGGGTTCCACGTTTATAAGTTTAGACTCTAGTGATCGCAATGTCATGGAAGCCTTCATGTCAAAAAAAAAATGTCGTGGAAGCCTTGGTATGCATTATTCACCAGTATATTTATCATAGTATTAATGCTGTTACATTTTTTAATAAGATGCTATCACCTTTTCCACAACAATCTTCCATTAATCTCTAATTTGTACAGGGCATGGGCGAGCCGTTGCACAATGTAGATAACGTAATAAAAGCATCATCTATAATGGTTGATGAGCAGGGTCTTCAGTTTAGTCCTCGCAAGGTTACTGTATCCACAAGTGGTCTCGTTCCAGAGATAAAACGCTTCCTCAATGAATCCAATTGTGATCTGGCCGTGAGTCTTAATGCAACAACTGATGAGGTGAGATTCAAATTTGGTTATTCTATTGTGGTGAAATGGTTTGACACTATTATGCTATGCTGTATATACTAACTTCCCCTTCCAGGTTAGGGATTGGATAATGCCCATTAACAGAAGGTACAATCTTAGCACGCTTCTTGGCACTTTAAGGGAGGAACTTCGTTTGAGACCTAAGTCCATAGTGCTATTTGAATACGTCATGCTTGCTGGAGTGAATGACAGGTCAGGAATCTTGGGTTGAATAATACTGTACTTTCTCGTTGTTGTCATCTCAACGATTCTTCTTAGAAGAGCTTAAATCTGGTGATATTTTTACTTGGGACATGGATATAGCAACATTTGCAAATGGGTGTTCTTCTTTCCAGAACAACTCAATTTTTAATTGCTTCATGCATATGTGGCAAATGAGTAAATGCCGATCTATACAGTACAGAATATAGTTGACATTATTGGTGTAACAAGTTTCTCGTAGGCAAATTAAATCTTCCAGTTTGTAAGTAATATTTTTGAAGACCTTACAGCAAAATGATTTATCCCTTGAATCCTGAACTCTTTTTTGGATTCACTATGCTCGCAGTGTGGACGATGCGAAGAGGCTTACAGAGCTGGTTCGTGGTATTCCCTGCAAGATCAACCTCATCTCTTTCAACCCCCATAGTGGGTCCCAATTCAAGCCGACGCCCGATGAGAACATTATCGAGTTCCGCAACATGTTAATCCAATCCGGCCTTACCGTTATGGTTCGGCTAAGCAGAGGCGATGACCAGATGGCTGCCTGCGGGCAGCTAGGAGAGCCTGGTGACTATCAGCTACCGCTGCTCCGTGTACCTGAGAAATTTCAGGTCGCCTTATGAAGCTAAACACGTAGTATTCGGTACAGTAGTAAAACAGGTGCCTGGGAACAACTTGACAAAGACAAGGCAGTAATATGCGTGTAATGAGGATAAAACCACGGTGGTTCTTTCAGGTCAATCATCTTCCTGAGCCAGCCTTACGGCCGTCGAGCAGTTTCTGAATTTTGATGGCAAGTGCTGAACAGTTGATATGCGCTGATTGTAACCCATATTCTGATTAATATACATCTCTCGTTTTGTTGCAGAAATAAGAACATTTGGTCAGCAAAGAACTTGCATCTTTTTCTGTTTGATGCAGGGAGGGCTAGGTATCAAATAAAGACGAGACGAACCTCTGGATCGGCATGCTCCAAGCAACTTTGAGTAGACGCATGACATCCGGGCATCTGGCATAGCTTCTGACGCGGTCTGAGTCGCCAAAGTCGATTCTGTTGCAGGTAGTAGTTCCAAAAGACTCGAATCTACTCGGCTCTTGCTGGTCATGTTGGATTAGATGATGCAGGAATGACAGAAAGACAAGAAAAGGGCCTACGTGCATGCTTTGCCTTGCTTGAGATACCTTAACCATTAAGGTGTGCCACCACCTGACCACCCTACCTATACAAAAGAAAAAGGCAAAGTGATCTAACACAAGCCCCACCAATCAATGCGCCTTCTTTCCAAAAGCAATTGCATTACAAGACCGCACCCATGGGGATTTGGGTGCCTTTACCACTAATCTGCTGCCAAGATGGAGTAGCGGCCTACATACACGGGCAGGCTACACCTGCTTCCTTGCTTTAGTGTAGATAGAAGATTGCTTGCTTGGATTTTGACATCCCAGAAAACAAAAGACAAAGGGATTCTACGGCTCATGTTTTTCTAAAAGGTCTTTGTTTGGTTTAATATTTTCGAGAGGCTTGAGCCAGATTCTGATGGCAGTCTCTGATGTAATCAACGGATTTAGTAGCGCCGTAGCAGCGAGGCTTTGCTTAGGAGCCTTGATGACTGGGCTGTCGCATTCTGTCGTCAAATCCACGCTTTGGATTGGTTCTTTTCTTCTACCTTCAGCGTACTGTGTGTCCTGGCCCGTCTGAAACATCCGCTATTAAATGCTGATTCTGATTCACATGGCACCTGCTTCGTTAATATAGATTCGTTCTTACTCCCCAACTATTTTGGAACGGAGGGAGTAGAACAGTCGCTGCTCTGGCATAAAACCAAAAAGGAATTCCTAACAATATTTTCAGTGATGTAGTTTTCAACATCATATTGGTGTCTCTACAGATAAATGTACATAGTTTTCAAGATGCATAACGTATATGTGAAGGCAATAACAGCAACCAATTGACAACTGTTCTCTTCTCTCGTTCCCGACGTGTCTCCATAGCCGTCACAAGCCCATGACATGATGAAAAGCTAGATCTTGGTCGTGCTTAGTTTTCTAGACAACCTCCCGACCCACCTTACTGGTTATTCGTATCCTATCAAAGAAGCGGCAAACCGGGAAACAATCATACCGAGACATTATTGACCTCTAATTTGTATCTGTCAGAGATAGTTCCAAGCTGCCTACCGATGAACACGACATGGCACTTGTTTAGGGTAACAACACATAATAATTTACTATCATGCCAGCCAAGCTAAGTGTGTTGAATAAGCACGCGCCTTGTCGCTACCTACCTAGATCCAAATTCCAATTATCTAACCTACCCAAATCCGATCAATTACCACTCAACTTGCATTTTTTTTTGTCTCAATATATGTCATCTTGCATAACTCCGAAAAGTAGAGGCTCTACCGAGTTATATACACAGGACTGGAAAAAAAACCCGTAGAAGCAGAATAAAAAGAGAACCGCAATGATAATACCCATTTGATTGTTATTAAAAAAAACTAACTTTGTTTTTCTATAAGAAACTACTTATTTGATTTTGATTCCCATTGGACCATGCATCTAGTTTGCCATCAATGTTTCTTTGATTGAACTATAGGAAAAACACAATCCTTTTTTTGGTGGTGTTGTTGTGTGTGTGTGTGCGTGTGGTGGTGGTGGGGAGGGGTGCTTCCGATCTCTATCATGGCAATAGAAGGGAAGGCATTGGAGCGATCCAAAGACGCACGACCGTCAACGCCCCTCCCTAATCAGAGCGGGGCAAAACTTGTTTGTAGTATACAGTCGAAAAGTCGTCGCGCTAAGGCCTCACAAGACCAATGCACTAGAACAGCAACCGCCGCTAATGAAGAGAAGCGTGGATCAAAAGGATCTAATCTGTAGACACATGAATGAAGACTGTATCCACGGAGAACCCCCCCCCCTCCCTCGACGACCAACACTGACTGAATCCCACGAGATCCACTAGAGACACCTCCACACGCACTCTGACGACGCTAGATGCACCGCCGAAACGGGGACTAGGCGGAGATGGCCTTATTCCATCTTCAAGGAGTAGTCGCCGCCTCACATTCTTGAGCAGGACACAAACCCTAATCAACCTAAATACACCTACAAACGGAGCAAGAGCCCTCTTACAAGTAAGGGCCAAGGTCCACTACTCCTCCATGGCCCTAAGGCCACCAGAGATGAGTCAGAACCAGTGGTGACGCTGATGGGAGGCAGAGAAACCCTAATTGTTGGGGAACGTAGTAATTTCAAAAAAAAATCTACGCACACGCAGGATCATGGTGATGCATAGCAACGAGAGGGGAGAGTGTGTCCACGTACCCTCGTAGACCGAAAGCGGAAGCGTTATGACAACGCGGTTGATGTAGTCGTACGTCTTCACGATCCGACCGATCCAAGTACCGAATGCACGGCACCTCCGAGTTCAGCACACGTTCAGCTCGATGACGTCCCATGAACTCCGATCCAGCAGAGCTTCGAGGGAGAGTTCCGTCAGCACGACGGCATGATGACGGTGATGATGATGCTACCGACGCAGGGCTTCGCCTAAGCACCGCTACGATATGACCGAGGTGGATTATGGTGGAGGGGGGCACCGCACACGGCTAAGAGAGATCAATGATCAACTTGTGTGTCTATGGG
Source organism: Thinopyrum elongatum (assembly GCA_011799875.1). Taxonomy (NCBI): domain Eukaryota; kingdom Viridiplantae; phylum Streptophyta; class Magnoliopsida; order Poales; family Poaceae; genus Thinopyrum; species Thinopyrum elongatum. Next base: position 334,885,850 of record CM022299.1, on the reverse strand, counting down.
GTGCCCCCTGGCCACGTATATAAAGGAGTGGAGGAGGGGAGGGGCCGGCCCTCTCTATGGCGCGCCCTGGGGAGTCCTACTCCCACCGGGAGTAGGATTCCCCCCCTTCCATGTAGTAGGAGTAGGAGAGAAGGAAAGGGAAAAGAGAAGAGAAGGAAGGAGGGGGCGCCGCCCCTCCCCCTAGTCCATTCGGACTAAGCCTTGGGGGGGGGGGGGGGGGGGGGAGGGGGGGGGGGCGCAGCCTACCCTCTCTTTCCCCTAAAGCCCAATAAGGCCCATATACTCCCGGCGAAATCCCGTAACTCTCCGGTACTCCGAAAATAACCCGAATCACTCGGAACCTTCCGAAGTAGTCTGAATATAGTCGTCCAATATATCGTCTTTACGTCTCGACCATTTTGAGACTCCGTCATGTCTCGATCTCATCCGGGACTCCGAAATACCTCGTACATCAAAAACATAAACTCATAATAACCGATGTCACCGAACGTTAAGCGTGCGGACCCTACGGTTCGAGAACTATGTAGACATGACCGAGACACATTTCGGTCTATAACCAATAGCGGAACCTGGATGATCCTATTGGCTCGCACATATTCTACGAAGATCTTTATCGGTCAAACCGCATAACAACATACGTTGTTCCTTTGTCATCGGTATGTTACTGCCCCGAGATTCGATCGTCGGTATCTCAATACCTAGTTCAACTCGTTACCGGCCAAGTCTCTTTACTGTTCCGTAATACATCATTCCGCAACTAACTCATTAGTTACAATGCTTGCAAGGCTTATAGTGATGTGCATTACCGAGTGGGCCCGAGATATACCTCCGACAATCGGTAGTGACAAATCTATCTCGAAAACGCCAACTCAACAAGTACCTTCGGAGACACTGTAGAGCACCTTTATAATCACCCAGTTACGTTGTCGGCGTTAAGGTAGCACGACAAAGTGTTCCTCCGGTAAACGGGAGTTGCATAATCTCATAGTCATAGGAACATGTATAAGTCATGAAGAAAGCAATAGCAACATACTAAACGATCAAGTGCTAAGCTAACGGAATGGGTCAAGTCAATCACATCATTCTCCTAATGATGTGATCCCATTAATCAAATGACAACTCATGTCTATGGTTAGGAAACATAACCATCTTTGATTAACGAGCTAGTCAAGTAGAGGCATACTAGTGACACTCTATTTTGTCTATGTATTCACACATGTATCAAGTTTCCGGTTAATACAATTCTAGCATGAATAATAAACATTTATCATGACATAAGGAAATAAAATAATAACTTTATTATTGCCTCTAGGGCATATTTCCTTCAGTCTCCCACTTGCACTAGAGTCAATAATCTAGATCACATCGCCATGTGATTTAACATCAATAGTTCACATCGCCATGTGATTAACACCCATAGTTCACATCGTCATGTGACCAACACTCAAAGGGTTTACTAGAGTCAATAATCTAGTTCACATCGCTATGTGATTAACACCCAAAGAGTATTAAGGTGTGATCATGTTTTGCTTGTGAGAGAAGTTTAG